>OZ010796.1:361417219-362017219 GCA_963932465.1 Maratus speciosus | reverse complement strand
GATTCATCCATTTTACAAGCAGGGCTGCGTTGTTGTAGTCAGTCAGGCCCATTTTTGAGCAAAAGAGCTGGAGTCGTCCATTTTACCCCCCGACTCCGCAGCCCTGATTTTAACCATTTGGTTTGCTGTAATAAAACTGTGCGGTTCTTGAAAAATGATAATCTAAAGAATCAAATCTTGGGTCTAATAATTAGATCTTTTTGAGTATGGATAAAAAGATGTTTTGTTATCTTACTTGTCTTTTTTTTTTTTTTTTTTTTTCAAATTACACATGAATGGAAGAATTAGGAGTAATTGTTCAGTTTGTATTATAAATAAATATTGCACACATAATTGAACTGCATGTACAGGGGTAAAAGTCATTGGCAGATGAATCATATTTGGCATTGGTGAAATCATTGTGTAATTTCCTGCGTTTGTTTGTGGGGTTCTCGATTTGCTGTGTTTTTATTAATATCATTTTTGCATAATTTGTTTAAAATTATGGCTATTGATGGTACTTTGTTCAAATATTTATTTAATCATTTTTATTGATTATATTTAAAGTGTGTTAAAAACAATGTAATGACAGCATTAAAGTTCTGTGATATGTAATATTCAAGATATTTAAAGAAAACAGCAAACAAAATTATTATGATTGCTTTCTCTAAAACAACTGATTTCTTAAGACTGGACCTTTTAGTTAACTTTGTGTAAAATATTTTGTCTGATAGATTTTTATAGACTTATATGTAAAGTGTTTCATTATTAAAATTCATATCCAAAATTTATCTTTGTTATGGTATATATTGATTAAGGAATACATTTTGAACTTTATCAAAAATGTCAGTTACCATGTTTTACTCCTGAGCCCTTCATTTATTTTCATAGATATTTTTTCTCTTTCTTGCAAGTTTGTCATTTTCATCAAGAAAATTTTAAATGTGTATGATTTTATATATTTTTTCTTTTAATCGAAATTTTTTAACATAGTGTACTATATTTCTTAGGATATCACCATACCACAATGTGAAAGTTCCTAAAGATGAAAATGTTCAATATCCTGCTGTTTTACTTGTTACAGCTGATCATGATGATAGAGTTGTACCCTTACATTCTCTTAAATTTATAGCAGAACTGCAAAGCAAGCTTGGCAGCTGTGAAAAACAGGTATAATTTAAATGAAAGTGTTTTTTTTTTTAAATCTTACTTTGATATTTGAATTATTTAAAATTTAGCTTTATGCAAAATTGTTCACTGCCATAAAAGTTTTATTCAAACAAATCTGTATTCCAATTTTGCTTTTTTAAAAGTTTAATTAGAAAAGTATTTAACTTGTAAATTCATCATGTAAAAAACTACAGTTGTACTTTATTCTAATATTCAGATGTATAATAAAATTGTGGCTATTTAGTTTTGCATATACAGAGCAAGGCTCCCCCCCCCCCCCATCCATTAGACACTTTGCAGAATTACTTAGCCTCCAGCCAAACTGGTTATTTAAAATGGGAAAGTACAGAGTGATTTGTGAATACTGGTATAATATTTATTATTATATTTATTTTTATTATCTTGGACATTAAAAAAATGTTTAACAAATATTTTTTAAAGAAAATATCAATACTTCTTTCCTGTCAATCAAATAGGAAATGCTTTCGCTGCAATGATTTACTATGAGGCATATCTTTGTGTGCTATTTACTGGTAAATTTTGTGGGTTTATAACTTAAACTGATATTCCTATGTATAGAGCCATGTTTACATAAAAGGTTTGAATTGCTGTGCCATGGCACACTGGTGTGTTGTGAAGGCATTTAAATGGGCCAGGAGAAATTTTAAAGATTAGTTTATTAACTTTTGGTTATTTCTCAAAAATGACTTTCCAAATATTACAACTAAATAAATAAGTAAAATAAAAATAATAAAAAATACATGTTCAAATTGTGTGAACTTTTCTGCAATGAAACTATCAAAATTAAAAATCAAATGTGGCTAGAATCCGAGGAAGAAGATTTAAGAATATGGCATTCAAAAACTCGACTTTATAAAAAAGATTTAAACAGTTAAGCTCAATTTGAAATTGTTAAACTCATTTATTTTGTTAAATGGGCGATTCTCAAAAGGTGGGCACTGGACACAAGTCATAACTTTAAGCCTTTCAAACATAACTTTAATTATCATTGACTTTATTATTATTATTTTTTTACATTGAGTTTTTAATTCTATTCAGGGACAAAAAATGACATAATTTATTGTAAAAGCTTTGTATAAACATCTTAAAATTTTATTATTATATGCTAAAGAAGCCAATTTCGGACATTCATAATGTTAACTGCTCCAATGTACCACCAAGAAAAAGAGTTTTAACTCTTTTCCAGGTGTTCTAATGGTAAACAACGAATGCATAAAGGAAACTGATGATTTTTTGATAATTTCGTTAAAAGATGGCAGGCTGATTTATTGCTTTTTTGAAGATAGAAGGACTTTTCTACAAAGAATTTTTCTGTATTTTGTTATGTCCGAAAGTAACGTACGTAACAAAGCATTTGATTTTATTATTATTATTACTGGATAACAAAAAGTTAAATTATACACACATATATATATGTATACAGACACATTTACTGCATTCTTAGTCTTAAGAAATTTTTAAATACTAAGATCAATGCCCAAAATCTGTAACGTACGTGCGAAAAAATGTCCAAAATTTGTAACGTACACAACTGCTAATTACATGCTTTAATAATTAATTTTCCAGAATAGTTGCGTTTGTGTATAATTTTGTAGACATACTATTAAAAATATTTATATATTATATTTATAGACAAAATTTTAAAAATTGGCCTTAAATTTGAAAATTTTAAAAATTACATATAGTTAACGTTTAATGATCCCACCTTTTGAGAATCTCCCAAATAGTAAATTGTAATAAATAGAAAAGTACATTATTGCAGGAGAGTTTTTAAAATTTTTGTTGGTATCTTCTTTATAACAAATCAACATATTTCCAAAGATATTTTTGTGATGTTCATATTGTTGTACCAAGTAGTGCTTTGATTAAGTATCAAGCACTCGGCCTTTTACTACTTGGCTGAGTACCAAGTAATTTCTTTAAAGAAAGAATCAGATATGCACATGAAGGGAGTTTCAGTGTAACACTCCTATGTATGTCTGGGTCTATGTATACATAAACATGCATCTTGAGCATATAATCATATTTTTAAATTTAACTTCAATTTCAAGTTCAATTTATTGTGCACATTTTAAAGACAATTTTTGTAAATTAAAAAATTTTGAAACAGTAACATTATTTTTAAAAAATGAAAAAAAAAAAAAATGGATACATAAAAAGTACAATTAACCAATATGAAATTAAAAGAGATTCTTTAACCCATCATTATTCATTCTGATACATGAAATCTGTCTATCAAAGCTGCTTGCTGTAACAATTCATTGAATAATGCAAAATGTTTCATTTTATTAACTGTACCCAGTGATGTAAAATACTCAGGTATTTATTTTCAAGGGTAAATACCCAGGGTATATACCCGGGTAAATTCCCATTTTGGGTATTTGCCGGGGTATTTTTTCTTTAATTAAAAATAGCTGTGAAAAAAACTTATAATTCTGTTAATTATGATGGATTATGGAAAAAGAATGAAAAATTACGAACTTTAGACTATTTACAACTCTAAAATTTTAAAGAAACTCAACATTTTACATTTAAATACCGAATTAAATTAAAAAAAAAAATAATTATAATGAAGATTGTAAAAAAGTAATGTATTTATTCAGAAGAATTTTATTAAAAAGATTTTAATTAAATTTCTGTAAATGTTGCACATAATTTGTGCAATACGACTTCAGCTATTGTATTAGTACTACACATGTGACTCTGAAGCTATCTAATTTCATATGATGATCAATTTAATAAATAAATAACATGTATATCTGGCGGTTTTAAGCTGTAGTCAGTCAAAGGACAAAAATATTGAAAAAGTGACTCCATCCTTTTTACTCACCAAATTTCTCCAGAAAACAACAAAAATAGACATGTGATAGGAAATTATGTATTCTTTCATGTTATATAAAAAGAAGCTTAAGGCTCGGAATTGTACTAAACTCTGATATTTTCAACGCAAACACAATAACTATGACATCATATGTGATTTTGTCACTAAATTTTGCTTTAGGAAACCAAAAGGCAAGCCATTTAATCAAGTAGTCCTGAACTCCTAATGTTAAATTCATTTTTAATCATTGCAATACAGATAGTTTTTTAAGCATAATTCCACAGCTACTTTGCAGAATAAGCTATAATTTTATAATTCACATATTTGAAGTCTTTATAAATATCTTTTTGTTAAAAATATTCATAGGTTAGAATTCATAATTTTTTCGAAAAAATTTTTTTTTAATAGTTTTCGAAAAATAGAAATGAAATGTAACTAATGAATTTTTTAACAGAAATCGATTTTTAGAAGTTTAATTGTGATAATATTAAAATTACAGCTCCTTTAGTCAACTAGTTTTTGAGTTATGCTTAAAAAACTAGCTGCATCGTAACCTGTTTTGCAACAATTAGAAATGAATTTAACATTATGAGTTCCAAATTTTAAATTTGAAAATTTCAGAGTCGTATAATTTTAGTATAAAAATTACCCTTAAACTTTTTTTTTTAACATAATTTGAAAAAGTCATAATTTGCAGCGTTAAAATGTTTTTTTTGCCAACTGTACCTCCTTGCATCATTAGATTTAAAATATCTATTGGAAGATGGAGAAAACTAATGATTTTTTTTTTGTATATTTTCTTGAAAGTTTTTTCCCTTTTTAATAAAGATACAGGAAGTAGTTATACACATAATACCATGGTCTTAAGTTTTTCACACATACTAAATTAATTTGATGCTCATTTGATTGAAAGGATTCAATTAGTTCTACAACTGGTTTAAAAATGGTGATTTTTTTTATACGAATCTAAAGCACATTCTCTAAAAAAAAATTTTATTAGCTGATAAGCTTTTTCATTAATTGTTATAAAAACTTTGTTATAAAAACATATTATCTTTTATGCTTTTAACTGTTATAAAAACATTATCTTTTATGCTTTTAACCTTTTATAGTTCTTTGGGATATAGGTTAATTATATATTATATGTTAAATTTCTCATTATTGCTTTCTAAAGGGTTAATGCGTCTTATAGACTCTTTTGTGCACGCTAATGTATCCCATCCTTCCTACTCATTTCTCCATACCAATGTGCAACAGACTAGTTTTTTGTCTACCGTTGGAGCATGAACGCCACCATTTCTCTCTTTTTGGAGTAAATTGCTGTTTCCCCTTAAAAAGTGCTACAATTTATATGATGCATGCACATCCTACTTGTTAGGGTTTCATTCATCTGACGAAACCCTATTCGTCTGGCTCCTCTGTCTGCCTGTCTGTCACAGAGCCCGTTCTTAGAAACTGTATATGTTGGAGACTTGAAATTTTTGTTTCTTATAGCTGAACACCTCCCATCAAACGACAAATCCTAAAATTTTGAAAAAGTCTTATATTCCCTTCCCCCCCCCCTCCCTCTGGGCTCTAACTTGTGTATTCTAACTTGTGTATTTGTGTCTAAGTTTCTTGTTCTAACTGAGCCCCTAATTAAGTTGAAGATTTGAAATTTTGATTCTTATAGCTGAACACCTCACATCAAACGACAAATACTAAAATTTTGAAAAAGTCTTATATTTATCCCTCTGGCCTCTAACTTGTGTATTTTAAGCAATCTTTCTAACTCAGCCCCTAATTAAGTTGGAGATGTGAAATTTTGCATACTTAGAACACTTGTGATCACACGAAAAATCATAAAATTTTCAAAAAGTCTTATAATATTTACCCTTCCGGGCTCTAACATCTGTATTTTTAGCATCCGGGGAGCACTTTTTTAACTTTTGCCGATACTCCTTTGACCACTCTTTCATATTGTGCTCCATAGCTGTACATATTATAGTACCAACTTTTACCGCCAGGGGGCGCCTACCTATTTCAGGTGCTATGGGCCTGATTTCCTTGACTAATATATCTAAGGATAGTTTGTAAAACGAGTTTCGTTCAGATAGAGGTTTCTTTAGAATAGAGTGCACCCCCTGGTTGCAAAATGTGGAACTAGCAGATTTTGCAAAAGGTTAAAGTGTTTTGAAAGAAATATTATACAAAACCCTCTGTGCGATCTGTGATCACACTTACCCACTTGTATTACATACTACAACTACCAGATCAGAAAGAAAACTTTCTTCTGCACTTGCACTGATTCATAAGACGGCCTTTTTGTAACTGATGAAGAAAGATTTTTGAAACGCTTTGCACTATCTTCTTTTTCTACTATGCATTTAAGAAGTATCTTTCTTTGTTATTGTACGACAAAAATTTAGATCTCTTTAGTTAAAAAAAATATTTAGAAAAACAATTTTGATTAAAAAGAAACTTTAAAATAGCTTGAGCTGAGCATTAAATGTTTCAGACTGCAAATAACTTTCCCGTATAGTTCCTAGCAAATTCAAGGAATTATTTTTTTCTTTATCTTTTTCATCTTAAATTCAACTGAACATTACATATAAATGTTTACTTCGTTTTATGATTCTTACTATATCAATTCCATTTGTTAAAAAAATTTATTGCTATCTTTAAATATCAGAACGTACTGAATGAAAAATATTTGCAAGGCTACTCAATCGGACAACATGCTGGCATTTTTATTTAATTAAACTGAATACTGCTATCATATTTGAAACATTCTAACCTATGATATCAATATATTTTTCAAGATTATGATATTTTACAGAGAAATAGAAAATACCCAGTTTTTGGGTATTTACCCAGGCCTTGGGTAAATACCCAGGTATATACCCAAAAAATAAATACCTACCCGCCAGATATTTACCCTTCTCACATCACTGACTGTACCTAATTTTCTTTTGATTAAAAAAATCGTATTGGCTTTACTTTCTTTTCATTTTTTCATATCACAGCATACAAAAGTGTTATTTAGCAGCGAGCACATTTTTTATGAGGCAGGCCAAATTTCCAAGAACAAAAGAAATATCCTATCTCCTGAAAATATAGAATGATTGAGTTTTTTTTTTACCATAATTTTCAAAATAACAAACTTATGTAATTGTTTTTTATTGCATTGATTTCTACAAACTGTTTCTTTATCCAAAATTATGGTATTTTTCTACAGATTTAAAAATGACTTGTTTTATATTTATACGAATAAAAATTAAATAATTTTAATCTGCATATCAGGTGCAAAGAACATGTGTTACCACTTTGAAAGTAGGAGCAAGACTGAAAGGAAATAGAAACGAAATGGACAAGTTAAAGAAAACTAATTCAATAAAATTAATTCTCCTTTTCTGTGTCCCTCTGATTGGAGAGTGATCTCCTGTGATTGGCTGATGGCTTCTGCTTTCCTGTTGGCTGTTTTCTTTAACTTGCACCTTTCCTTTACATTTCATTTCAGTCATGCTCCTATTTTCAAAGTGGGTAGCACATGCTTTTTGCACTAGATTATGAAAGACAAAGTTTTTTTTAAAATCCTTGTGAATTTTCTATTTTTTTATGATGTCAAGAAGTTATTTTGCCCTGATTATAAAAATCCTTGTTAAAAGCAGATTATTCTCATTACTGGACTGTCCATCACAGAGGCCTAACATAAATCCAGTGTAAAATCTGAGAAGGATATTAGTGCGCGATATCTATACAAAATGCAAGATTTAACCCAATAAAGACAAACTAAAATCTGCTATCATACTATCTGGGAAAATATTCAAAAGGTATTGTGTCTCTGATATCTTGAATGAAAAAAAAAATGATTAAGAATAACTATTTTATAATTACTAGCTTTATTTTTACAAAATTCTGTTCTGTGTTCATAATTTTTTTTTTACCAGCTTTCTTCTTGTATAAATATAATTCAAAATACATAAAAATAAAACTACGTAAATTTTTGCAATTAATTTTTCACATAGTAAATATTTTAAGTGCATTTTATTTTGTAGAAATAGAGTCAAATTTTGTAGTACAATATAACAATTTATGTCTCTTTTTGTTTCCACCACTGTAAATAAAAAAATATCTAATCAGAAATTCAAAAATATAGTTTTGAGGTACATAAATTTGAATCTAGGGTTACCTTCTTACCAAATTTAGTAGCTCTAGATGCACCTGCTCATTTACAGTAGAGATACAGATTATTTTATTATATGCAGAGATAAAAGCTAAAATTTTGATATTTTTCATTTTCATGTAGACAAATCCAGTGATGATCAGAGTTGATACCAAGAGTGGACATGGACGTGGGAAACCAACTTCGAAAGTTGTAAGTTTTATTTTATCTTCTTTTAAGATGTTTGTGTATATATTGTTTTGTAGTTAATTTAATGACTTCTTTTGAAATAATTAAAGAGTCAAGGAAGTAAAAAAAGGTGAAAGTTCAGTTTTATGAGGTTTCAGGTCACAATATTATTTATTAGCTTAAGAGGCATATTATCATTTTTTCATCTTTGATCAATGCAAAAAGTGAAGGTAATCTTTTAGAAACACTGTTGAAAATGTGTATCAAGAGACAAAAATAGTGAATGTCAATGTGAAAAACTAAAATAGTTCAGAATAATTGCTTTGTGACTATATCATTTTTCCACTTGACTCTTCTAATTTGATTGCCATGCAATTAGTTTTTGTTTAAGTTTCTTATTTATTCTGCATCTCTTCTTTTATAATTCTATAAATATAATATTGTTTAAAATTTTAAATATAGTTTTGTTTAAGTAATTAAAATATTTGTGTGTTATGAAATACCTTGTTATTTTGGTAGTTTTATTTTAAACTCGGTAAATAGATGAAAAATCATTCTTTTTAAACTTATAAAATGCATTTTTTACAATTTGAATGTGTGAAGAAAAAAGCTATTATTGAAAGAAACTATTTACATTAATTTTTTTCAATTTTCCTTTCAAATGAAAAAAATAAATGTTTTTATGCTTGTTTCATCTTTTACCATTTTCTGTTGCAAGGAAATCTGGTAGAAATATCTAGGAATATTGTATCACAGTTGTTACTTCTACAGATTGCTAAGTAAATTCAGCCATATTGATTAATCAAGTGAGGGAGAACAAACCACAAATTATGATATTGAAATCAACTGTTTAATTGAATCAGAATTTGTGGCATAATTGTGATTTCATTAAGGGTATTTTCAAATCCAAACTGACTACTTTCTGACACATTTCTAAATTAATTTTTATTTACAAAAGCACGATAGTGGCAGGTGCTTTTATTTAGAAACTATATAATCAAACATTTTTTTCCCATTTTTCAGTAAAGGGTCTTTCCATATAAAATGAGCAAATTAGCTATTTAAAATAGCAAATAAAGCCTTGTGCAACAATATTAAAAAGCAGGAAAAACCAACATTTAAAATGTACAAATAATACATGAAAAGCAGCAAACAGCTGTTTCAAATCTACTAGCGAGATTCTTCTTCAGTGCAAGGTAGGGAAAAAAGGAACAGCGTGCTGGCAAAAGCAAGGCTGAGCAAAATCATAGACAGAGACACACTGGCTTATATACCCTATGCGGGTAGTGAAGGTGCCAAAAACAACCAATGAGAGAGAAGCAGTGGAAACGACTGGGTGGACAAGTAGCGACATCTACCGGAGAAGGAGAGAAAAAGAAACCAAAAAAAGGGAAATTAAATTAATGCTTTCCAAGTTGTGTTACCATTTTTTCCTAAAATTAGTCAGCAAGTTGCTAAAATTCTAATAAGGTTTGATTTTAATGTTATCTTGTCTCCTGTTAATAAAATCACTTTTTCAAATCTCTTGCCAGAGTTCATGAAGGTTATGTTAAAAATCAGGTGCTCAAACGTTCTTTTATTGCTCAACATTCTTGGTCTTCTTAACGTAGGTTCGATTTTTCCTCAGCCATCATTATTCAAAAATGTTCTTCTAACCTTGATCTTGATTTTTGGGAAGCTTACCACATCATTAAAAATTCTCACTCATTAGTCAATGACTTATCTAGTACTCCTGATTTTCCAAGTATTTGGAAAGCATTAATTTAATTTCCTCTTTTTTGGTTTATTTTTCTCTCCTTCTCTGGTAGATGTCGCTACTTGTCTACCCAGTCATTTCCACTGCTTCTCTTTCATTGTTTTTTTCTGGCGCCTTCGCTACCCGCATAGGGTATATAAGCCAGCGAGTCTCTGTCTATGATTTTGCTCAGCCTTGCTTTTTCTAGCACGCTGTTCCTTTATTCCCTATCTTGCACTGAAGAAGAAATCTTGGTAGTAGATTCGAAATAGCTGCTTGCTGCTTTTCATGTATTATTTGTGCATTTTAAATGTTGTTTTTTCTGCTTTTTAACAAATTAGCTATTGCTTCCATGTCACAGATTTTAATGAAAATCAGTATATAAGTAGATCATATTTATTTATGAGTAATTGCAAAATAATAGGTTCCAGGACTGAAAATTACCATTCAAATAATACATAAATAACAAAATAGCTAGAATTAGATTTTATTTGACTGATAAGTTTCAGTTTTTATTTCATAACTCTTGATCCCATTGAGATCCCACTCTAAAAATTTCAGTAATTTATGCTTATAATATTACAACAAACATACATTTTTTTCAAAATTTTTAAAAAACACTATCTGAAATTTTTTTTAATTTAAAATTAAAAAAAAATTTAATTTATTTTCTTTAATTGAGTTTAGTCATCTTGGGTATCAAATTAAACCTTATAAATTAACTTTAAAATGAGGGGTCATAAAATTCTGTATGCCTGATAGAACTTGAGAAATTCAAAATTGAAAAATTTATGCAACCCAAAAAATGATGATTTTTCAAAATTTAAATAATTAATTGTATGAAAATTTAATATGATAAAAAAATTATAAAAATATATTCTCATTTATATCATCAGGGAGAATGATTCCTGAGAGTTTAATTGCAATCTGAAATGGTCAGATTGAGTCACTGGTTGATTTGACATGGAATAACCCATAAATAAGTAACAAATTGGCATAATTTAGTAATTGTCTTTTTATTCCTTAATGAGAAAAAAAAAAGAACAATTTTGAGGGGAAAATACATCATTTCTATTACTTGTTTGAACCCTACAAAAGCTCTTGAAAAAATTATTTGATGTTATAGGTAAAAGTGTATATTTTAAATATAGTAACTTTCATTCTGAAACTTTCATCATGATTGAGTTGAACAAATAGAACAAATAATTATATAGTAATCCTAAATTAATTTATAGATGGCAGTACTAAAATTTTTTCCCGAAATCATTTGCAAGGTGATAAAAAAGATGTATAAATTTGGAGTGCAATTACTCTCCACAAAATTAATATAAGTTGTCTAATTGAAAGCCAAACATAATCCATTAGGTCTATTAAAGATATATCGTCATTGTTTAGAAAACATTAAAACCATAATTTTATGAGATGAAAAAATATACTGTCAACTGACTCTCTATGTCATCATGGAATGAAACATAGAATGCAACAAATATTACCTTTTTCAGGGTTGCCACAATTGACTATTTTTCTGTTCTATTCATATCACTATTTTTAAAAAATAGATTTTGTAGTATATTTTTCTTGCAAATGTTGTCAAACTGTATCAAAGATTTTTGTTTTGAGAAAGTGGTGCAAGGTAGAATTAAAATATAGTCATCTGCGGCAGCCCTGCTTTTTGAACCCATTTCTGTTATGTTAGGAATCAAAACCTTAGGTTTAGGAAGGTTAACCTTATCCCAACTTGTGGGAACCTACACTCAGCCTGAAATCAACTCAAACCAAAAAAATAGTTAACTCAACGTGCAACAAAAATAATTAGCACCAGGAGAGGATCTCTCCTTCCCACTCTGCTGTAACCTTTCAAAAAGTTTCCTGTGAATTTCAGAATTTTTTTTTTTTTACTCAGAATCACCCCTTTGCTATAACAGTGTGCTGTGGGAATAAGATATAAAAGACATTTAAAACCATAAAATGATGTTAAAAGCGTCCCTTTGTTTTTAAATATCTTGTATATTTTATTTCCCATGGTACTGTTATAGCATATATATTGTACATATTTCTGAGTTTTAGCTCATTATTTACAAATATGCTCATATTTTTATTTTCAATATAGTGTCCATTAATTATAGGTCTATTAATAATACCTGATAATTTCTGTTAAATGTATTTTTTAAAAAAAATCTTAAAAGTACCATAATATCCCGTTAATGTGCCTCTCCCAATCAAACACCCTCCTTCCATTTTTAAACAAATTTGAAAAAAAAAAAAAAATTCCATCCCGCATGTCAAAATCAATCGCAGAAACAAAGTATTTTATCTCCCGAGTATTTTTGTTCACCGCATCAGAAATATGCAGCAATTCTAAACATGATATCCCCAACCCAGGGGTGATTCTGTTTCAAATTTTCTGAAAAATTAAGCATTCGGCCCAGATAATTTTAAAAAATCAAATATCAGTCAAAAAAATCAGACATAATAAATGTTGCTAATTTCAACAAATGGTCTACAAAAAAAATAAATGTCAATTGTTCACTAAAAAATAGCCAGTTTAGTCATAGGATTGCGGAGAAAACACTAATTTCATAAAAGGATCACTGAAATAACGTGACTTACATCAAAGGATCGCTGAAAAAATGCGACTTGCATTAAAGGATCACTGAAAAAATGCAAGTTACATCCAAAGTTCACTAAAAAGCAAAGATTACGTCAAAGAATCATAAAAAAAAAAGCAAATTTTGTCAATGGATCATAGAAAAAATGTAAATTTTGTTACATGATTGTGAAAAAACACACATTTCATCAAGATTGCAGGAAAAAATGCGAAATATGTCAGATCTAAAGAAACACAGTCAAAGGAACACTGAAAAAAATGCAAATTATGTCAAAGAATCGTAAAATAAAAGTGCAAATTTCGTCAAAGGATCGCGGAAAAAAATGCGAATTACGTCAAAGCATCACAGAAAAAATGCAAATTAAGTCAAAAAATTGCGCAAAAATGGGAATTTCGTAAGAAGGTTGCAAGAGAAAACATGAATTCTGTCAATTTTCACGGGAAAAATGCAAATTGTAAAAAAAAACACATTTCCAGGGTTCGCACAGACTCCTTAGACTCCTTGGAAACTCCTTAGAAATGAAAACATTTCCAAGTAGTACTTAGAACTACTTAGATATGCAAACCACTACTTAGAAACTCCTTATATTCTATTGCGGCTTCGGACGCAAGCGATATTACTGCCGAGGAAAAAAAATTGTGATTAAAAAACACACGGTAAATCCTTTATGCACGTCATTCATCTGAAGCACAACATTGATTGGGTAGGGTAATCTTAATAGCAGGGCTCCCACTAGGTCCGTTTTTCAATTATTAGGTCCGTAAAGTCCGTTTTTTGACACTGTTAGCTGACCTTTTTAAATTTTATCGATGTTTGGCATCTAGCCAAGAATCTTGGAAAAATCGCGGTTTTCTCAAATATGTTCCAAAAATACAGTCAAATTTCGTCAATCGATCGCGGAAAAAAATCTTAAATTTTGTCAAAGGATCGCGATAAAACGCGAATTTCTCAAACAGTTCGCGGGAAAACTCGGATTTCTTAAAAAGACGCGAATTTCTTAAAAGACAGCGAAAAAACGTGAATTTACTCAAAGGATCACGAAAAAACGCGAATTTCGTTAAAGATCGAGAAAAAAAGCAGATTTCTTCAAAAGATCGCATAAAACGCGAATTTTCTCAAAAAATCGGGAAAAATGCGAATTTTCTCAAAAGATTGCGAAAAACATGCGAATTCCCTCAAAAAATCGCGAAAAATACACGGTTTTCATCAAAAGATCGTGAAAAAAAAACGTTCGTTTTGTCAAACGATCGAAATAAAACGCGCCCCAAAAGATTGTGAAAAACACGTGAATTTCCTCAAAGGATTGCGAGAAACGCACGAATTTCCTCAAAGGATCACGAAAAACACTCAAATTTCGTCAAAGGATCGCAAAAACACGCAAATTTCTTCAAAGGATTGCGAAAAATACGCAAATTTCGTCAAAGTGTCACGAAAAACATGCGGTTTCCATCAAAAAATCATGAATAAAACGTCAGATTCGTTAAACAATCGAAATAAAACGCGAATTCCATTAAAAGATCGCGAAAAAAGTGAATTTTTCCAGAAGGTTGCGAAAAAAAAGCGAATTTCTCTCACAAGATCGCGAAAAAAACGCAAATTTCATCATAAGATCGCGAAGAAAAGACGAATTCGTCAAAATTTCACATTCAAAGAAAGCGATTACTGCTGTTCTAAAAGAATAAATTCAAAACTTGTTATATTTTTTCTTGAATTTTGCATTTAGCATACTTTTTTTTTTCTTTTGCCTTTTAAAATTTTCTGTAAGATGTATCATGTATGTGATATGCATAATAAGTGTTTGGGATTTGACTAATCTCTATTTATATGACCTAGAGGTGATTCTAGTCCAAATTTTCTGAAAATGTAAGGCATTCATTTCTGAAAATTTTAAAAAGTCGGTCACCAATCCAAAAATTCGGGCATATGGTCACCGAAAAAAAATCTTGTCCATCGTTTACAGAAAAATCGCCAATTTCATCCAAGGATCGTGGGGGGAAACGCAAATTTCGTCAAATAATCGCGAAAAAACACAAATTTCGTCAAATAATCGCAAAAATCCCTGCAAGTTTCGTCAAAAAATCGCGAAAAAATCCACAAATTTCGTCAAAAAATCGCGAAAAACCCACAAATTTCGTCAAAAGATCGCGAAAAACAGCAAATTTCGTAAACAAATGTCGAAAAAACCCCCACAAATTTCGTCAAAAGATCGCGAAAAATCGACAAATTTCATCAAAAGATCGCGAAAAAACACAAATTTCTCCAAAACTTCGCGAAAAACCCCACAAATTTCGTCAAAAGATCGCGAAAAATCGACAAATTTCGTCAAAAGATCGCGAAAAAACACAAATTTCTCCAAAAGCTCGCGAAAAAACCCACAAATTTCGTCAAAAGTTCGCGAAAAAACGCGAATTTCGTCAAAGAGCCACGGAGAAAACACATAGCTAGTGTCGGGAGTTGATTTCCCCCTCACCCCCCTCTCTGGTGTAACTTTTCAGAAGATTTGTTGTGAATTTCAGAATTTTTTTTTAATACTCAGAATCACCCCTGTGTTTGACATGACCTTTGGTCACTGCATAAAAAAGTAGATTGTCGATTTTGTATTTAAACTTACGAAATCAATAAGCAATATATTGTGAGTACTGTGCAATTTCAGCACTAACAATTAGATTCTAATAGAGTAAAATTTGTTTTTGAAATGTTTTTCTCTCCAAATTGGGTATTAAAAATTGGAGTGTGCCTACCACATAACGATGCAGCACAAAAAAACATCGACAAAAAAAAAAGGCAAATCCTTAAAATTTTTTGGACTCCTTGGATTTTTTGGGTACTCCTTGGATTTTTTCTTCCCAACTCTGTATGAACCCTGCATTTCGTCAAAGGATGGTGAAAGAAAAAACATGAAATTCATCAAAAGATCGTGGGAAAAAATGTGGCTTTCATCAAAAGATCGCAGAAGAAATGCGAATTCCATCAAAAGAACAGTGAAAAAATGCACATTTCATCAAAGGATCTCGGAAAAACACACATTTTGACAATGGATCGTGAAAAAATGTGAGTTTCGTCAAAGGATCATGAAAAAAAAAAAAAACGAACATTTCGACAAAGGTTCGTGAAAAAAAAACTTCATTTTTGTCAAAGGATTGCGAAAAAATGCAAATTTTGTGATATATCGCAAAAAAAAAAAAAACCCTGCACATTTCATCAAATAACCTTAAAAGCCTCCTGCAAACTTCATGAAAAGATCATGGAAAAATCCTGTGTAAGCACCCCTTCTGATTATTTTTTGATTTTTTGTCACATCTGGGGGGATTAACGGGATTTTACTGTATGCAAATAAATAATTAAGCATGGATCTTATCTTCAGATATCCCTGTTTTTGTTCTTAAATTTTGTGGGTTAGTGAGTGAACAAAGCACAATATAATGGGGAGTAGTTAACCCTTTTTTTTTTTTTTTTTTGCTAAAATGTCATATTAAAGTTGAAAGGCTTTAACTCTTTAACAAAGAGAAGCCAGAAAATTTTACTAGCCTGATCTTTGAATAGAAGGATTTCTAAAAATGGAGCCAACCATTCCTGCATATATCTTTTCTTACACTTGTAAATGGGAGAGGCGTGGCAGAAGTGTCATTTTGATGTACAGTCAAACCTCATTATCTGACACTCGAATGTCCAAAAAAAAGTGTTGTGATAAGCAGAGTGTGTGCAGTAACTGGAGTTGCAAAAAAATATTTATAAAAGCTGTATTTTTAATTAACCTAGGACAATTTTTGTTATGTCATCGATATTAAAGTTTAAAGCTAATATCTTTATTTAAATTCTGTTTAACATGACATACCTTGTGTTTTTATCATCCCCAAGTCTATTTTAAATTACAATTGAGCGCCATTGCTTCACATGCTTTTTGCCAGTAAATATGAGATTCAGTCACACTGTAACTGCTGTAATCTTGAATCACTGTTACTCACTGTTCTCGGCTTATGCGATGTTTCCTGCTTGACATCATGGTTTGTGAGCCAATGGCATTCCATACATGTATTGCACTTCATGTAATGACAACAACTTTATGCAGATTTCCACAACAAACTAGTATATCTAGTGGAATGTAACGTTGCATCTTTCTCTTGCCTTCGCTTGCTTGTAAGCAGCATTTAATTTTGTTTTTGCCATGTAATTAAGGTATTGTTGCTTTGCTGCATTAAAGATGGAAAGCCTGCTGGTGGTTTTTTCTTGTTATGAAAGAAGGTTATTTATGTTTTTAAGTTAGCTTGGCAAAGTCAAGTTGACATCCTTTTTCATGTATATATTTTTCTAGTTCATCATTAAATATTTAAGTCTCCTCTTGCTGTGTTCATTCATTAAAGTCTTCCACTTATATGCATTTCCACGTAATTCAGATTCTACTGCGCAACACCTGCTGAAGTCTTATTTATATAGATAAGAATACAACAGTTGGCTTATAGGCTCAGTGGCTCATAACCCAAATATTTAATATTTTTTTGGCAATGCGGAGTTGAAGAAAAGGTGGTTCCTGTTTTCCGTGGACTCTATCGTTTTTCAACTCATCGTTTTTTTTTAAATGGAACTTTCGACTCATTTTTCAAAATGCAATTTTTGGACAAACTTTTATGCTGTTGGTTTCCTGTGAATTTAAAGAGTTGCCATTTTTAATTGACGGGGGCTGATGGAGACAAGTCAAAACATCACCCTGCTGACCGGCACTAACTGGGAATCATGGAAGCATGAAATAAAAGTTCTGTTACTGCATTATGAAGTGTGGGAGTTCATAAAGCTTGAGGAAGTAACTGAAAGTCCACCTATTAGCATTAATAAATCTGAAATTAATGAAGTAGCTACTGGAGTGACCGAGTCTCAAGAAAACGTGACCCAAGAGAAAGCTGATGAAGTGAGGGAGAGTTCACCTGTTAAAAGTTCTGAACCTTAAGATACAGCTTCTGGGTGACTGATGTGCTAACGTGGAGAGAAAAGCAAGATTTAAAGTTGAGGAAAAGCTGTGCATACACTATTATCTACCAGTCCCTGAGTTCTGAATTCAAGCCCTTCATATCAAACATTGCTGATGGAGCAAAAGCCTGGAAAATTTTGCATGACCATTTTGAGCTTACAACCAGAGCAAGAGTCATCCAGCTTGACATTTTTTTCAATACCAGATATGTTCCGAGAGAAAATCTTGGACTTTTTTTGTATAGAGTCAAGCAGGCAGCAGAGCAACTCCGTGAGGTTGGACACCAGTTACAGTCACTCTATTTGGGATATCAGATGATTCAGAGTCTACCAGATGAGTTTCTAGCTACGGTTCAAACCATTTATAGATGGAGCGACATTGAGTTTGTTCCTGATCAGGGTTGGCAAGTTTTTGCCATAGGCGGAAAAAACCATCCCGGCAAAAATAGGTTTTTGCCAAAGTGGTGGCAAAAATAGGCTGTCCATTTAATTTTTTTTCGCAGAAAAAGAGAAAAAAATATTTCATGAAAGAAAAAAGGAACTTAATACTTAGTTAAAAAATCAATACTCTAAATTTATTTTTGAACTCTAAGTTAAATAAGTATAATTATGCGTTTTATGAACAAATACCAAATTTTATAACATAATTTATAAATGAAAAAAATATTAATTTTATATAAATGAATAGAAAACTTGATTGTTTATACAATTATTAATGATTATTCACATAATAGAACTGTGGAGGCTCTAAATGAGTAAAGCATTTATGTTTATATGCATTAGAAATTCAAATAAACAATTATATTCTAAATTCAATTTTTTTAATATAAAATTATATTTAAAGCAGAACACTATTCAATTTCAAATAATTCAGTGATATCTCCATCACAACCTAATTTTTGCTGTTTTAGCATAGCATAACAATAAACTAGTTTAGATAGAGTGTTTGTTGATAGTTTATTTCGAATTTTAGTTTGCACAAATGAAAAATTTGAAAAAAATCTTTCAATAGCAGCACTACTTGCTGGACATATTTGAAGGTGTGCGACTAATGAACAGAAGTCTTTTGAAATCTCACAAGCTTTGGAGATACTTCTCCACCAATTATGAGCACTGACACTACTAATGACTCCTTCTGCAAAATATGAATTAGGGAAGGGTTTTTCTTTTAGCTCGAAATTAATAACATAAGATATAAAGTCAGGATTAATTTTACACAACCATGCTTTACAGCTTTCCTTTAGTTCATAAGTTCACCGCTGTACTTTGGATGTAACAAATATGCTGCAAGATGACACGGCAAAACTGCTTGTTCAAATTGCTTTTTTAATTTTGAAAAATGTGGTAAGCAGGGTGCAATACTCTGGTATTTTGTTATCTGTCTTGTGGTCATTTGACAATAGACTGCCGGATTTGAGAATTTCAAAAGAGTATTTGGGGGGGGGGGGGGAGAATATAATACAAAAAGATAAAATGGCTACAGACTATTTACTGAAAGTAAAGAATAACTTTTTATCCCTTTCTTGGAGTGTAAGAAGGAAGTAAAAAAATTCTAGCATCCTAACAAGACATAACAGATAGTTTTTTCAATATATAATATTCAATTTAATTTAATTACATTTTTATCTGTAACACACTATTTTCATCAGATAAATAATTATAAATTAGTTCCAAAGACTTAAATATTTACATATTTTTAAGACTCATTTCATAAAACAAAAGTAACAAAGTTATAACCTTTTGATAATTAAAAAAATATTAATTCCTGACAAAATACTTTACTTAAGAAAAAAAAAATAGATATGATTTTAATTTGGTTCTTAAATTCCTAAGCATTAGACTGAATCCTACCTATTTTATAAAGATTTAAAATATGTAAAAATATTTAATTATATTTATTAATTAGCAAATTAAATAAAAATATTAAATGATATGTTATTAAAATTAATTGTTTATACCATTATTATCCTTATTAGCTTAGAGATTTCATTACACATTAAAGTCAAATAAGAATTTGCCATTTTTGCCCTGGTTTTTTCCAGTTTTTGCCACTGTCCTGGCAAAAATACCTTTTTGCCGGCAAAAATGCCAACCCTGTTCCTGATAGAATTGAATCAGAGTTTTTACTGGAGAAGAATCGTCTGAAGCTGTCCTAGGAAGATTTTGCAAATGTGGGTTTTTCCAGTGAGTCGCCTGTAAAACATTTTCAAAGTAAATTTAAATCCAAAGGTCTTAGTAAAAGTAAAATTGGTCCTTGTTTCTATTGTAAAATGTATGGCCATTTAATTTTAAATTGTAAACTTAAGTAAATCTGATAATGAAATGTCTAATGATAAAAGTTTTGTTCTGATGTTAATTTTAGAAGTAATTTTAATAAGTCTGGTTCCAGAAATTTGAAACCTAATGTTTAAAGTAAAAGTAATTTTAAAGATAAAAATTTTTCAAGACCTTTGGAAACTAGTAATGTAGAATGTAAACATTTTTTTAATTGTACCTTCTCTGAATTGGAATGTAGCTTAATAGAACTTTTCCTGAACTGTGTGAGGCAAACTCATCAGATCTGGGCTATGGAAATATCCAATGGGTTTTTGATACTGCCGCTACAGCACATTTTTGTAGCAATAGAAATTTGTTTTTCACTTTTGAGCCAGCATCTGATTTGCACATGTCTCTCACAGTTGGAGAGAAAGAATGTCCAGTTGAAGGAAAGGGAATAATTCAGTTTTTGATAAAATGTAAAAATGGCAAATTTAATCGTATTATTTTAAAAGATGTTTTGTACAATCGTAACTTAAGAAGAAATTTACTATCTGGTGTTAAGCTTGAAAAACTGGGGATTAATTTTGTGGGAAAAAATGGTAGAGTTGTTGTTTATGATAAAAATGGAAATCAGCTTTTTTATGCTTTAAGGAAAAATGATCTATACTTTTTGAAGCCATCAAAATATGTAACTGAATGTAAGGGAAATAACAATTCAGTCAATTTTTCAGCAAACTAAGTAGAAAAGGTAGATGTTAATGAATAATGGCATGAAAGATTCTGCCATATTAACAGTGAATATGTTGTAAATACAAGTAAACAAAAAACTGTTAATGGTTTATCAATGCCATCTAAATTGACAGAAGATTGTATTTCCTGTAAACTAGCTAAATCAAAAAGTGTGGTTTAAATCAATGGGTTACATACGGTCCAAATCCCCTCTCCAGCTGCTGCATATGGATTTATGTGGCCCTTTACCTGTTTCATCTCATAGGGGAAGCATATATTTTTTATCTATAATTGATGATTTTTCTAGAAAAGTTACTGTTTATGTCCTTAAAAATAAATTGATGTTTTTGAGACATTTTTTAGGTATCAAAAGAGAGCCGAAAGGTTTTTGGATAGGAAAGTAGTCTCAGTTAGAACAGATGGGAGGGGCTGGAGTTTTGTAATGATGAATTTGAAAAATTTCTAGAAAATCAGGGCATTGCCCATGAAAAGACAAACCCGCATTCTCCTGAGATGAATGGCTGTGCAGAACGCTACAATTTAACTGCCTTTGACAGAGTCAAAACCCTTTTGAATTCTAGTGGCTTTTCTCAGAAATTTTGGGCAGAAGCTCTTTTATGTTTCACATATGAATGGAACAGAGTTTGCCATAAAAATTTTAAGAAAACCCCTTTTGAGTTACATTCGGGAAGAAAGCCATCCATCTCTCATCTGAAAAAATTTGGTTGTTTAGCTTATGTTGGTGTACCTTAACAAAAAATCCCTGTCGGCCCGGCCTACAGGCAGAGGTAGATTTCGAAGTTAAGTATACTAATTTCACCAACAAAAACAAAATCATTATTAGATATAAATCCACTTTAACAGTTTTATCTGTCTGCTTTTGACGAGTTTTTATTTCCTTTTTATAAAATAGCTGGTTTTATCAGAATCATGCTAAGGCGATATTAAAAAAAATATTTTTAATACTCAACAACTCGAAATTTTCTGGCACATTTTCAGATTCATTTTTAATTTTAAAAAAATATGAAACATGCTGACGTGATTTTTGAAAAGATTTATAAGTGACCTGTGTTTTTATTTTTCTTTCAATTAATTAAAACTTGATTAATAAACAATCATTTTCTCAGCATTTTTCGTTTCTAACAATCGCTTCGGGAAATTCTGCTCAAAATGCCCACTTTGACATCCTTTTTTGAAATATATTCTGCCTCTATCAAAAAAACGATCATTACTGTACATTATATAGTTTCTGAATAAGAAAATCTAGCAATTGGATGTGTTTGAGAGCAAAAATGAATTTAAAAATGAGTAAGAAAATAGACAGTTTGGATTTGAATGCACCCTTAATAAGATGATTTTTTTCTTCAATCGCTATGTATTTTTAATTTGTTTTTGCTGTAAGAATTGGCCCTATCAAAAACTTCTCTATATAAATACTGAAGACAATATTAAGAAGATATACGATAAATTCATGGAGATTTTATATCTTGTGAATTGACGGAGTTATTAAAATTTTTCTTTTTCAACCCTGCTTTTATGTTTTCGTTTTTAATTTTTTTTTTTTCGGTACGAATTGATCCTATAAAAAAAACTTGTGAATATAAAAGTTGTAGATAATATTAAGGAGATGTATAATAAAATTATTGGATTTGATATCTTGAGAATTGACGAAGAAAGGAATTTTTTTCTCCCAAAAACCCTATTTTTTGCGCTCCTTGAGCCTATTTTAAATTTTATTAAAAAAATTAAATTTTATTAAAGCCTATTAAAAATCTGTGATGCATGAATTTTTGGCGCTATTTTTAAAAGTAATAAAAACTTTAAACTGATTTGATATGTACAAAAATTAAGAAGTTATGGGTTTTTTTCGGTTTTCACAAAGCCCCTCCCTATTTCCATCCCCTTTGTCCGCTTTTGCCCATTAACGAACTTGTGCGAGATTTTATGTCCCTTGATTTTATGTATCAGTTTGAAAGAGATTTGTGCAGAATTGCGGAAGTTATCGTGTCCAGAAGAAAGTGATAACACAATTGCTTCGGGAAATTCCGTTCAAAATGCAAATTTTGACATCATTTTTTGAAATATATTCTGCCTCTATCAAAAAATCGATCATTACTTTACATTATATAGTTTCTGAATAAGAGAATCTAGCAATTGGATGCGTTTGAGAGCAAAAATGAATTTGAAAATGAGTAACAAAATAAGCAGTTTGGATTTGAGTGCATTCTTAATGCAATGATTTTTCCAACACAATCCACTTCGGGAAATTCGGTTCAAAATGCCCACTTTAACAGCATTTTTTAAAATATATTCTGCCTCTATCAAAAAATCGACCATTTGGGTACATTATATATTGTTTCTGAGTAAGAAAACGTAACAATTGGAAGCCTTTGAGAGCAAAAATGAATTGTAAAATGAGTCAGAAAATAAGCAGTTTGGATTTGAATACACCCTTACTTAGATGATTTTTTTCTTCAACCGCTATGTATTTTTAATTTTTTTTTTGCTGTAAGAATTTGTCCTATCCAAAACTTGTCTATACAGATGTTGTAGACAATATTAAGAAGATATATGATAAATTCATGGGGATTTTATATCTTTTGAATTGACGGAGTTATGGATTTTTTACTTCTTCAAACCCCCTTTTTGTTTTCGTTTTTAACTTTTTTTTTTGCGGTACAAATTGGTCCTATCAAAAACTTGTGAATATAAAAGTTGTAGATAATATTAAGGAGATTTATAATAAAATTAATTGGAATTGATATCTTAAGAATTGACGAAGTTATGAATTTTTTTCTTCCCAAAACCCTATTTTTTGTGCCCCTTGAGCCCATTTTTAACTTTATCAAAATTCTGTGATACATAAAATTTTGGACCTATTTTTAGAAGTAATAAAAACTTTAAACTGATTTGATATGTATAAAAATTAAGAAGTTATGGAGGGTTTTCGGTTTTCGCAAAACCCCTCCCTATTTCCATCCCCTTGGTCCGATTTTGCCCATTAACGAACTTGACCGAGATTTTATGCCCATTGATTTTATGTATCAGTTTGGAAGAGATTGGTGCAGAATTACGAAAGTTATCGTGTCCAGAAGAAAGTGATATATATATATAGATAGATAGATAGATAGATAGATAAAGTTTTTTACTGAGGGTGGTTTTGGGTTCTAGGGGTCATGATCGGTGTAGATCTGCAAAAATTTTTCAGAAATTCCAACATGGGAACGATCCCAATAGGTAGTATTTCATACGAAATCTACCTAAAAGGAAGAAGCTCGATATGACAGCTAAGCTTTGAATTATGTGTGGCTATGCACAATTGACTAAAGGGTACCATATTTGGGTAATAGGCGAGCAGAGAATTATAGAAACAATAAATGTTAGATTTGACGAGAGTAAAAGGGATGTTGTCATCATAAATAGCTCAAAACAAAATTTTCGTTCTTTTTCTTGCTTGGACTTCCCAGAGGATGGTGATATCTTCCCTATGATTGATGACTTAATTGAGTCAGAAAGTAGAAGGGATAACACATCCAAAATGTAGGAAAGTAGTGTCAGTCCTGTAAAAACTAAAAGTTTAACTCATAATTTAAATCATAGTTCTGACTTAATTTCTTGTAAATCCATTAATTGGATACAAACTGCTGTTCGTAGAAAAAATGAACACAGGACAGATATTTATTACGGCATAGAGGGGACTAAAGTTAAATTAAGATCTCTAAATGATACTATTAAATATGGTGCAGACAATAACATAAAATATGATTATGATTTTTTTGATTTCAGCAGAAAAATAGTCAATCAAGTAAAGTTTCAGATTTTTCAAATACAGAAGTTAATCTAATTGAAGTAAAAATCCCTAAAAGTTACAAGGAAGCTACCAAAACACCTGAAGCATCTGAATCGGTAGAGGCAATGAACCAGGAAATGCATGTCATGTATGTTTGCAAGGTTTGGGATCTAGTTGAACTGCCTGAGGATGCACAAATTTTGGGTAACAGATGGGTTTGCACAATTAAGAAAAATTAAAAGAATGAAATTGTGAGATTTAAGGCACGGCTTGTGGCACAGGGATTTAGTCAAATTAAAGGTTTAAGTTATGATGAGGTTTTTGTCCAGTTGTAAGTTTCTCAATTATAAGATTGTTTTTTACTATTTTTGTGTGTTTTTTCAAATAGTTAAATGTACAAGTAGATGTAAATAATGCCTACTTATATGCAGATTTAGATAAAGTAATCTATATGCAGCAGCCGGAGGGTTTCATAATAATTGAAGAAGGTGAAGTCTGTAAATTAAACAAATCTTTATATGGTCTCTATCAGAGTGGTAGACAGTACTTTTTGAAATAGATGATGTGCTTTTAAAATTGAATTTTATTAAACTTAATTGGTACAATTGTGTTTATACCTATAAAAATAAACTTCTTTTATTATATGTAAATGACATAGTCATATTTGGTAAAACTAAAAATAATTTGGAACTTGGTGTAAGTTTGCTACAAAAGTTTTTCAACCTGAAAGTTTAGGAAAAAACAAAAAATGCTCTTTGGTATTGAGTTTGAAGAAGTAAATGACAAGCTGTACATTCATCAAAGTACCTACACTGGTAAAGTATGTAGCTTGTATTCAAAATACAAATTTCCTATGAGCAATGTGCCAATGCCCAAGGGGCTAATTTTGTTGAAAATGGACTCTCCAAGTAATCAGAGGGAAGTAAATGAGATGTCTGAATATCCTTACAGAAATTTAATAGATTGTTTAAGTTTCATTACTGGTCGTACTTGGTCAGATATAATGTATGCTGTAAATCTTTTATCACAGTTCCAATCCAACCCAGGTATCAAGCACTGGTAGAGTTTACTTAGATTATTAGGCTATTTACAATATACTAAGCATTTTAAATTAGAATTATCCAGAATTAATGATTTAACAGTTTCTTGTTATTCTGACTCAGACAACTTTTAAGCAGAAATGCATTAGCCTTTCTACTATGGAGGCCGAATACGTTACTCTCACTGAAGCTGCAAAGGAATTAATATGGATTAAAAATGTTCTGGAAAATGAAAGTTTAAATTTAAATCTAAAATAATGTTCATTATTTTGTGATAATCAGACAGCTATTTCTTTTCAGGTCATGTATGTTTGCAAGGTTTGGGATCTAGTTGAACTGCCTGAGGATGCACAAATTTTGGGTAACAGATGGGTTTACACAATTAAGAAAAATTAAAAGAATGAAATTGTGAGATTTAAGGCACGGCTTGTGGCACAGGGATTTAGTCAAATTAAAGGTTTAAGTTATGATGAGGTTTTTGTCCAGTTGTAAGTTTCTCAATTATAAGATTGTTTTTTACTATTTTTGTGTGTTTTTTCAAATGGTTAAATGTACAAGTAGATGTAAATAATGCCTACTTATATGCAGATTTAGATAAAGTAATCTATATGCAGCAGCTGGAGGGTTTCATAATTGAAGAAGGTGAAGTCTGTAAATTAAACAAATCTTTATATGGTCTCTATCAGAGTGGTAGACAGTGCTTTTTGAAATAGATGATGTGCTTTTAAAATTGAATTTTATTAAACTTAATTGGTACAATTGTGTTTATACCTGTAAAAATAAACTTCTTCTTTTATTATATGTAGATGACATAGTCATATTTGGTAAAACTAAAAATAATTTGGAACTTGGTGTAAGTTTGCTACAAAAGTTTTTCAACCTGAAAGTTTTGGAAAAAACAAAAAATGCTCTTTGGTATTGAGTTTGAAGAAGTAAATGACAAGCTGTACATTCATCAAAGTACCTACACTGGTAAAGTATGTAGCTTGTATTCAAAATACAAATTTCCTATGAGCAATGTGCCAATGCCCAAGGGGCTAATTTTGTCGAAAATGGACTCTCCAAGTAATCAGAGGGAAGTAAATGAGATGTCTGAATATCCTTACAGAAATTTAATAGGTTGTTTAAGTTTCATTACTGGTCGTACTCGGTCAGATATAATGTATGCTGTAAATCTTTTATCACAGTTCCAATCCAACCCAGGTATCAAGCACTGGTAGAGTTTACTTAGATTATTAGGCTATTTACAATATACTAAGCATTTTAAATTAGAACTATCCAGAATTAATGATTTAACAGTTTCTTGCTATTCTGACTCAGACAACTTTTAAGCAGAAATGCATTAGCCTTTCTACTATGGAGGCCGAATACGTTATTCTCACTGAAGCTGCAAAGGAATTAATATGGATTAAAAATGTTCTGGAAAATGAAAGTTTAAATTTAAATCTAAAAGAATGTTCATTATTTTGTGATAATCAGACAGCTATTTCTTTTTCTAATTCCCCTGTAGAGAATCAAAAGACGAAGCACATCCATATTAAATATTTGTTTTTAAGAAATTTAGTCCATGATAAAATATTTAAATTAAAGTTCTGATCTATCTTAAATAAATTAAATTTAGCCGATCCATTTACAAAGCCATGGGTTCAGGAACAATTAATGAAATTTTGTAGACAAGTTTTTGAGG
The DNA here is from genome assembly GCA_963932465.1 of Maratus speciosus. NCBI lineage: Eukaryota > Metazoa > Arthropoda > Arachnida > Araneae > Salticidae > Maratus > Maratus speciosus. The sequence goes on along the minus strand of OZ010796.1, from coordinate 361,990,084 downwards.
TTTAAGTTTTGAATTACATTTTTATCACTCTTTTCATTGCCATGTCATTTGACATAACATTGATGAGACTGTCTGTTTTACAGAAAAATTTAAATATTTTAGAGAGTTAGATTCATTTTGAGGTCCAAATTAGAAAGTAAGAAAAAAAAAAGTCATACAATTTTTTGGTCACTTTGATCAGTGCTTGGCTGGTGAATTTGTAAAGTTTTCCCCGACCTCGTGAAAATTAGACAGACTTCTTTCTTGAATTAAATATGTGTATTTTTCATGTTTAAATTTATAAATATTTTCAATGTTTTTGTAAAGCCTTGGGGATGCTAAAAAGGGGGCTGATTGTTATGTCATGTATATTAAAGTTTAAAACTAATATCTTTATTTAAATCCTGTTTAACATGACATAACTTGTGTTTTTATCATCCCCAAGTCTATTTTAAATTACAATCGAGCGCCGTTGCTTCACATGCTTTTTGCAAGTAAATATGCGATTCAGTCACACCGTAACTGCTGTGATCTTTAATCACTGTTACTCACTATTCTCGGCTTACACGATGTTTCCTGCTCTCTGACTCGTGCATGTTTGATGTCATTGTTCATGAGCCAATGGCGTTCCGTGTATGTATTGCACTTCATGTAATGGCAACAACTTTATGTAGATTTCCACAGCAAACTAGTATATCTAGTGGAATGTAACGTTGTATCTTTCTCTTGTCTTCGCTTGTTTTTTCGCCATGTAATTAAGGCATTGTAGCTTTGCTACATTAAAGATGGAAAGCTGCTGGTGTTTTTTCTTGTTATGAAAGAAGTTTATTTATGTTTTTAAGTTAACTCGGTGAAGTCAAGCTGACATCCTTCTTCATGTATATATTTTTCTAGTTCATCATTAAATATTTAAGTCTACTCCTGCTATGTTCATTCATTAAAGTCTTCCACTCATATGCATTTCCACGTAATTTAGATTCTCCTGTGCAACACCTGCTGAAGTCTTATTTATATAGATAAGAATACAACAAATTTAAATTCATAACTGATTTTGCTGTTTCTTATCAAGAAAGGAGATGGACAAAATTCTTTCTCTTTTATTTACTGTAGTAAACACAAAGTATCATTTCACACGTACTTCGCATATGGTTTCTCGAACAGCAGATTATATATGCATAATAACTTTTTATTCTTATAAAAATAGATAACAGACTAAAAAAAGATAACATACAATTTTGATGTAAAGACCAAGTTATAAATAAAAAAAGTAAATTTTGGTTGGATGAAAAATGATATCGATATCAAAAGACAAATCCTCCCCCCCCCCTAAAATGATAATATATGCACAGCCCCTGAAGCCTGTAAGAGCCTGCCTTAATTGGTGCACCTGGTGCAGGGGAATCGCCCGCACTATCATTGTTATAGATATGTACCTAAGTATAATAAGTACTTCTATTAGCAGTTTGCCCATATTTTTCCATTCTCTGAAACAGTTTAAATAAGGTATAATGTAGACAAAAGATTTTTAATTGTTAAAATTTTTTCAAATTAAGAGAGATTTGTTGTAGTATCAAACAAAAATAAAATATGTTAATTTGAGTTTCAGAAGCATTTGTATAAATTGGAGCAAAATTTTCGAATACTTCTGAAAAAACTTCTATTCTTAAATAATATTTTGTGCCAGTTATAAATACACTTAAAGCAAAGCAATTTTCAGTATGTAAAGGGACAAATGCATAAATATTCTTCAAAATGTTAAAAACAACACGAATTATTACAGTTAGTAAGGCAGTATGGGGAAAATTGTCTTTTTAACTTTAATTTGGGAGACAGTCTGCTATGTGGCTATTTATTTAGATTATACAGGTTCAACACATAAATTGTGACTGCATGATTTTAAGACCATAAATCCACTCTAACAGAAAGATGGCATTTAGTAACTAAAACTAAACTATAATTGTACAAAGAGTGGTAAGTTTTATAAAAAAATCAGCCCACTAATTACTGCGACATAATATATGTTTTTATGCTTTAATTAATAAAACTATTATTAGTAATAAAAGATTAAAACAGCAAATTAATTATTTTATAAGTTAGAAATACTATTATGTAGTATATTTTAAAAATTTAATAATTATGTAAACCTATATTAAATACTGCAGACATTTATTAGGATGAGCGAAGCGAATCCTCTACCAGGCTACACAAATTACATTTTGTCGTACACTTTACAAAAAAACTATTCAGTATTTTGACTTGAAATTAAACATAAAAATAAATTATGATCTGTAGATTTGCACAATTTTATTTTTTTTTTACTGATTAACATTAAATAATTTATTATTTTAATTAATTTATTTTACATGTTTTTTCATTACAGATGCATTTTTGCAAATAAAAAATGAAACATGTATATTTTCAGAAGAAAAAATAAATCACGGAGTTAAGATTTCTTTTATGAAATTTTTAAATACCTTTTTTATGAAAATTATAGCATATTTTTAATGAATTAAATTCAATTATTTACGATCAATTATAAAAGTATTTTTCAGTGTTAAGAATTCAAGTACACGATTTATTCTTAGTATGGTAAATCATTTACGCAGACGATAGTTACGCATTTTAAAAGAATTATATTATGAATTTTTGTAAAGTCACAACAAAAGAATTCTAAACAAATAAAATTAATTGTTAAATTCGTTATATAAATATTTCGTAAAATTTTGCTTTGAAAATATTTTTATTTATACCAGTCTTATAAATAAAAAATTCCGAGGAAATTCTTAGTTATTTGGCTGAATTTACATTTCTAAAATTAAAATGCACCACAACATAAAATAACGTTTTTGCTTAATAAAGATACAAGAATAATATAAAAAAATATGGTTACTTTCAAATATTTATCTTATTAAATAATGCTTCGTGAATCCAAACAAAGCATGGCTTTTGCTAGTATTTATTAAAATTATTAATAACTTAATTTAATATTAAATTGTTAATAGTATTTAAATTAATAGTTATTAAACAATTATCTAGTTAGAACATTATACATTTTATGTTTTGATTAATAAAATTATAATTAATATAATTATAGAAATAATAAAAACATCACATAAGTAATTTCATCAGTTAACACAAATAACAAATCAAACAAATATAATGGCAAGAATTTTTCCATTTCAACTTATAAAAATTGCTGTTAATACCATAAATCAAAAGTTACACGCATGTATGAGCTTATGCTAATCAAAAGAAATTATGAAAATAGGTGAAAACTATTAATTTATGCACACAAAGTAAACATGAGAAAGACCAATTTTATATCTGAAGTCATATTTGAAATCCACAAAATAGCAGCATTATATTTAAATATCATTTTTAAATTGAATGCTTTTTACGAACTTACTTTTTACAAACTTATCATATTTAATTTTTTATAAACATAATCATTTAAGCTAAAACATGTATTTAAAGCATTTTTCGTTTATTCATTTAGGCAAAATATCCATGAAAACTTTACAAATTAGGTTCACTTTATATTTTGATGCTTTTTTATACCGTTTATTTTTTAAACACGATTTAATCACTAATTTTCATTGTCTGATTTAAATCGTTGACATCCTTATTAAAAGTATTAATAATATATTTTTTTACAAATTAAGATCAAATTTTGAGTTTATTTTTATAGTACTGGAGGCTTTTCCCATAAGAAAAAAATACTTTTTTCTGTTTGAGGTTTTTTTAAAACATTTATTAAATGTAATAAAATTTGAATATGAGTTTATAAATATTTTTTTCATAATATTTTGTCCTTGAATGTTGAACTCTGAGTTAAATACAAAAAAGTAACTTTCAACTATTTTATTACATAATAAATACTTTTATCTTTCAAAGCATCTCAGAAAAAACTTTGTTATTTATATGAATTTATTTAATTTGTGTATATATAGTAATTTTCCACCACAATTTTCAAAAAATACTTATCAACTCTTTATTGCCTTATTTAATTGCAAAGTTTCTGCTATTAAATAAGACAATTTTTCTATATTGAATTAGTGGTAATTTGTTGGTTCACAGTCTTCAGGTTAAAGACTTTTACCTTAAGACTTACTAAAAGCAAATGTGTTGAATTTTAATGAAAATTTAAATGTGTAGAAATCTTATTAAATTAGTAAAGTTTTTGTCTCAAAATGTCCATAACTGACAAAACTTTAACATATTAAGATTCAAAGAAAGCATATTGTTTAAAGAAATATTGTACTGATTGATGAGTTTGGACACTAAATTTTGACATAATTAATGAAAATTTACCTCAACAAATTTTTCAGAAGGACAGATTTTTACAAAATGGATTACATCAGTTAATGTTTTTTTAAAAAATTATTTTAATTCTTTTGCCTTTTAAAATTTTGCATGTAACGGTTTACACAAAATAAAATCTAAAACTGAGTACATGGATTAAAATCAACAGATTATAACTATATATATTATGATTGATATATACGTATATGAAATTTAAATATTTCTGATTATTAAAGAAAATTAAGCATTTTTTTGTTAGTCACAAAATAATTGAAATCTTATTGTCTTGAAATTTTAAGAGACTGTTTAATCACCAAAATATTTATTTTTCGAAAAATTATATATGAAAAAACAATATAATATTTTGTTGCATTTTAAAACATTTTGCATAGAAATATTTCTATTATTACATAAGTTATGACTAAAAAAATTTGTCCATCATTTTTGCTGCAAACAATGATTAAAAAGACACTTTTAAAGTTATTTTCTCAACAAGATAAAAGTCATTTTTTTCTAATTGTGCACAAGATTTATTTTACATTAGTTAATATTTTTGTACGCAATCTTTACGAATTTAGATATTATATCTACAACTTAAGATTGGATCTAAATTTGTGCATATTTTAGTAAAATTTCTATTTAAAAAGTATTGCATACATTATGATTATCTGTTTTTGTGCCTAGAATTACGAAGGAATTTTGGTTCAGTTTTAATATAATTCTTATGTTCCAGGTTTATAACAAGAACATAGCCAATAATATTTGTTTTGAATTTTTTTATCTTGCTGAGATTCAGAACTGAACATTGGCACTGTTACATTTCCCCGTCTTAATGGTTTTCGTGCTCAGGTCCATTCCTAATGGAAGTACTTAATAGACCATTTGATTGATGGGGATTCGGCAAATCCGGAATCTATACATACGGGTTAAATGTAAATTGATATAAACATTTAATATAATAGTAATGATAATACTTTATTTATCAGTATTTTAAGCAAAACAGTAATCAAACTTTTTTTTTTGTACAAGCAAAATTTCCTTCAGAAAATACTGTCAAATTTGACATTTTAAATTGAATTTGTCAGTGCGACAACACTTTATAATAATCATCATGAGACAATAATCACTTAGAAATCAAGATGTAGTTAATTCATCAATAAATGAAAAAAATCTTTTCCACTGCAAATCACTTCAGTTGTAATCAATTGCCTGCAAGTATAATGCCTTTACATTTAACAATGAGTATGTAAATGTGGCAAAATTTTTCCCGTTGAATTTTTTTTAGTACCACCTTTAATTTAAATGCACCCATGATAGCAAAAAGATTGGTGACAAATTTTGAATTGTGGCGTTTTTCTCTTGGTGGGAATTTATACCTCCAGGGAGGTTGGGGGGAGGTTCTGTCTTTCAGAAAAAAAAAATCAATTTTCATATACTTCTTTAACCAGACATCATCTTCCCTTTCTAAATCTCCAAATAATATTGCATTTATTTCTTATTTTGTATTTCCTATTTCTCTTAATTTTACTCATTTTGAATTAAATGTATGTAAATAACTGAATAATAGTGCTAATAGATAATAATCTCCAAAAGCAATGCTGTCATCTGCTTGAAGTAAGCAACTTTAGGGGTGAAAAAAAGCTTGCCTCAGTAGAATCATTTTAATTCCTAAAAGAGGTAAATATAAACCACCAGTGGATATTCCATCACTGTCATTTGAATAAAGCAATTGGGGACAATAAAGACACATCCCTCACAATGTGATGAAATGCATCTCTTTCTATTCCCACCACACCTATTTCTTCTTTGTAAATGACCCATACCTGCAAAGTCCAGCGTTAACCTATAAGGCTATTAGTCTTTGGTTTTAAAGGGTTAAATATGTATTCTGTATTTGTAAAAATATGAAAACATGCAAATGAGTGATTCTAACTATGACATCTTGATAGTCCTATACTTTTCTGCTAATTTATATAAATTGGCTGATTAAAATATGAATTGTAAAGAATTACTCTAATTGGTACACTCTTAGCATTTTTTAAGTAGATCTATAATCCATAGCTAAATATCTAAAATATAAATTTCATTTGTGCTTAAAAAATGATACTTTTATGTTTTGTATTTACAAATTTTTTTCCTGTATTTTCAGATTGAAGAACTCACGGACATATATTGTTTCATTTGTAATTCACTTGGTCTCAAGTATCAAGATTAACTAGATTAGCATCTAATATTTTAAAATATTTGTTTTTATTTTTTTAATGAATTTATGTTGAAGTTGTATTGATGGCATTCTTCTTTTATGATAAAAATTAACTCAGTAAGATGAATTCATGTTGAATTTAAAAAAAAATACTCAAATTAACTCAGTAAAATGAATTCATGTTGAATTTAAAAAAAAATACTCAAATTAACTCAGTAAAATGAATTCATGTTGAATTTAAAGAAATACTCCCTATTTTAAATTTTAATTTATTAGTTCTATTGTATTTTTGTATGAATTTAAAAATAAACATATTACAGCATTTCTTAATGTGTTTTTTTTTATTATCCATAAGATTCATATCTAGGCTTTGTCACACTTGCATTTCATTAAATTCATTTTAATGTAATTCACCATTATAGCAAAAGAAATTTGTTTCTAGCTTTCTCCATTCAAAATATTGAATGTTGATATTCTTACTCAAATGGGTGTAGATTAGATTAAATTACAAGTGTAGATTAAGTTATTTTATGTACTATAGCTGTAGTTAAGTTTGTTTCCACATATTTTATTACTGTGTTTGTCTGGAAATAAGACTGGGTTTTCTATTGTTTTTTGGCCACATTGAGACATTTTCAGTGTATGAATTTTTTATGCACAACAAATTACACCCATTCATTTAAAACAGCCAGTATTTATAAATATATTAATCTAAAATGTTTTTATTCAGATACTTTCATGTCAAGTAGGTAGAAGAAAGGGTGTTTTCTTTTTTCTGATAGAACAAAAAGTAAAAAATTGAAAATCCAGATATGTCAGTGAAATAAGAAAATAAAAATGGAGATTGTTTTGAAATATCAAAGTTTGTACTTAAAAAACTATTCATAAATGTATATAAAATGTATATAAAAACAATAATGTGCACACAACTAAAACTCCATTGAATATATTCTATATGTATTTATGTATTTGACTAAGTATGTGCATCCCAATAATAATGCTGACCAGTATACCATCATGTCTATGGAAGAAAATACAATTTGTAAATGTTAAGTAATTTTTCTATTTTCACTTGATTAATAGTAGGAATTTATTGGCATGCTTAATAATTTATTTTCAGTTTATTTGCCTATTTATATTTCTACATTAACTAAGAAATGGTTTTAGACTTGCAATGCATTTTTTTAATATCATCATTATTATTATTTTAGATCCTATAAATTATTAAAAAATGCATGATTCTGCATAATTCCTAATCTTCCATGCAGTGCAATTTCATTCTTATGTCTTTTTTCCTGCACATTCCCTTTATCAAGGTAACCTGCCAACCTGGAAAATTCAGGAAATTTTGGTTGAAATTTAAAAATTTGAATTCGCTGTTCCATTGGCTTATAGCATTATCTCTTAAGAGAAAGGCCTGGAAAATCCAGGTAATATGAAAAGGTTCTGGTGCTGGCCATCCTGTTCCTCTGCTAACAGTTCTTTTAAGAGTCCACAATCGATTCTCTTTTCTTCATTATGGCATGAGGCAAACTTGTTATGCATCTTTTCCGTTTTCTTTGTAATGTGGAATTGACAGAATTGCTAATCTCTTTTCTTTGTGGGATCAGATCTTGTTTCTAGATTTCTTTTTCTCCTTCATTTATGCCACCTTTTCTTATATGTAGCTACTCGGCGCTTTCTTTTGTAGACAGTCATAGAAATAAGGGTTTTTAACATAAATATAATTTATGGAAATCTTGTTTCCATGCTTATAAACCAACATGCTAAGAAAATATTTGTCAAAACCAAACAATTATTTTGTAAAAATTTCTGGCAAGGATAGATGCTATATATATATCCAGGTTTTTTTTTTTTTCATTGTCTTCCGAGTTTGATTTTTTTCCCTCGAAAAATTGCTCTTTTGGGTAGGGAGGAAAAGTGATTTTATAAGAAAATCTTTGAATAATTTGTGCAATGGTACCATCCCAGGAAACTCCCACCTCTTTAATCTTCCAGTGATAAATCATACTGCCGGAATGTACTTGGAATTCACAAATCATCTGTGATGTTGTCAGCTGTTTAGAAATGAGACATTTTGAGGGAGAAAATTCTGTGAAGGGAGGAATTCTAATATTTTGAAGACTTTCTAGGAAACATTGAGCAGAAATAATAAGTAATTGTATTCATGGTTTACGGTGGGGAATGTTCTCCTTAATTTTTCTAGAATTCTGTAGAAATCTTGTTTCTAGAAAAATCTTTGCTTTTATTGTGCTCCTTCTTTCCATTCTTTTTCATCCCATTTATACTTTAAGACCAAACTTGTGAATTTTAGCAATTTGTTTTCTCTTTTATTGCAGACTTATAAAAAAACAACTATACTGTTTATTTCTGTATTTTTTATGTACCCACAATGGCAACTATTGGAAAAGACCTTGTCAACTGTTCTAATGATTTTGGACATACTTGTTGTCAATAGCATAGTCAAAAACCCATGGCAGTAAGACTGGTTATAAAAAGAAGTAGAAGGAGTCTACATATCTCAGGTGATTAAGAATAGAGGCAACAGCTATTGCATGCTGGGCTGCTAGGAATTAATGTATAGCTCCTGTGAATTGCTGAGGTTTTCCTCTCATATGAAATGTTGGAAGAAAGACAAGAGAATGATGTATTGCCTGATAAGTAGTACCATTTAATACACTGAATGGCCACTTTAATACAACCTGGCACATTTAAGGAAATTAGCTATGGTATTACACAGTTGCTGCTAGAGGACTAGGCTAGTATTAAAAAAAAGAAGGCTTAGCTCTCTGAGACAGTAGTGTAAGAGATATATTGGGGGAAAAAATTATTTGAAGGACTTTGAACATGAGATGATTGTAAGAGATTGAAGACATGTAATGAGTATTAATGAAATTATTGCTTTTGTGAAGCGTTTAAGAGTTGCAGTAGTTAATTTAAAGACTGTACTGTCAGGCAAAAAAACTTGGTCTCAACGTACAACTTGTTATCACTGGCTAGTGAATGTTCACATTGAACAGAGTGCAGGGCCGGCCCAAGGACATTTTGGCACCCGTGCAAGCACATTCCGGAGTGCCCCCCCCCCCCCCCTCACACACATACAAGAAAATTTGTTTGGCTTATGTTCTTAATTTTTTTAAATACTCCTCATTTTTATACATACTATTGCTAATTATTTAAGATATTCATTTAAAGTGTTTCAAAAACAGATAAAATTTTCTAAATTTACTCCCATCTTTTTAGTTTGTGTTTGGTAAATTGTAAAATCAAGTCTCATAAGGGAAATTTCAATTTTACAGTAATTATCAATCTTAATGTGTAACATTACGATACAAAAGTAAAACACAAGGCACAACAAATGTTATTGGACGAAAATAACAACAAGTTGATTAATTAAAATAAAAAACTTTTTTAGAAGAATACTGTTTGGAATAGAATACTACAATTAAGGAAGCAGAATTACTAGTAAAATAGCAATTATGAAAGATGAAAACTGTAATGTTGTCTCGTTATATAGTACATAAAAAGTACGAATAAATTTCATATTTAAATATCGATTTTCGTGAAGGACTCGCTGTTCATAGTGAAAATGGTAAATCCAGTTTTCTCCTCAGCTAATCCTGAAAACGTAAATATTCGTATTCTTTCTTTTCATTTTTTGAAGGTTTCTCTTTTTCTGTGATGATATTTACCAAAAGAAGAAAAAAAAACTAGTAAAATTAAAAATTTTTAAGTAACCTAAACTAATTAAACACAAAGAAAAACTATTATTAAGAATAAGAGGTGTATTTATAATAATAAGGAATAAGCTTAACAAAAAATGTCCCCCCCCCCCCCAAAAAAAAAGTTCATCAAAACATCATAAAAAAAAATCAACATAGAGGACACTAAAGGTAAAAAAAAAAGTTATTTAATGATAAATGTACTAAATGATAGATTTTCTCAGGACGATTACAAAATAAAATTTATATGTCCCCTCCCCTTAATTTAGATTAATGGATCTTCAGCAGAATTATCCAATTTACTTTAATTTTTTTCTATGTTCATTCTGATAAGGAGCTTTCCTGATTAGATTTGGAGGTTCATTAGTTAAGTATAAAGGGGGGGTTAGACCCCCCCTCTCCTTCATTTAGCAAAATGTTTTTTTCATGCAGAATTATCTGATTTGCTTCAAATTTGGTATATCAGTTTATTGTGTTAAGGAGCTTCCTTGGTTACATTTGGAGGTTCATTGGGTAAGTATAAAGGGGGGAAATGGGGGCTAATCCCCCTTCATTTATTTTTTGAGGGGGATTATTCTTTGAAATAAGAGTATAATATACAATTAGTGTGAATAGCCTGTGAGGTCAATGCCATCAGTTTAACTGGGCATTTTTCTTCTTATTTTTTTCTCTCTAGAGTGGTGCAACCAGGATCTTCACCATCACCTGGGAAGGATTTTGAATCTTTACTACTCATAAACTTAGAAAAAAAATCATTGTTTTATGATTACAAATTAGATTTTAGTAAATTCATGGCATCTAAAAACCAGCGCAATTAAAAGCATTAGCAACCATTGTAAATTTAAGATTCAGATGACTGAAGTCTTTTGTTTTAGTTCGATTTTATATCGGCCTTCAGGCTCGGGCTTATTCTTTTTTAAACTGTAAAATTTTATTTACTCTCATATGAAAAAAGTAAAAGAATATTTCTTTAAACATAAGAAGTGATCACATACTTATTATTAGCAAGTTTATCAAAATATATCAAATTTATATCAAATAAAATTAATCAAAATACATTGTGTTGTTAATGCTTTTTAAGCTGTGTTGATATCTAAAATCTGTTTATATTTCTGAAATAAATTTAGTATTTACCTTTTTATCTCTGCTAAAAAGCCTTTTATTTAAGTAAAAACTATTTAATTACTACCTTCATAATCATTAATCTTTCAGATTCTCCTGGTTTCAATAAGTAACTGAGGCATCTGCCTGTTATCACTCTATCCCATTTCTTTTTCTTTGTTTTTTCATAAACAAAATTAACACAGAACTCCTGTTTTTCTGTTCTAATATAAGAACGAGAAAGCTATTAAAAAAAGAAAGAAAGAAAATCATGATATTTGCAGATTTATGTTCCACATCCGACACTGTCAGCGAATGAGTCAATAACTGTTTAGAGTTTTTAGATTACTGCTGGAAAACAAAATCCGTATAATCAAAGGATATATTTTTTATTTATTTGTTAACCAGAGAAAAGTATGTTATTTCACCGTTAATGATTCTAGGATGAGAACTTTGTTGTTGTTGTTAACAGCTGAAAATTTGGTAAACATTAAAAAGAAAGATATTTATAAACTGTAAATTGAGATAAGGAGATATATATTTTAAAAAGGGAAAGAAAATTTAATTAAATATATTATTAAAAAGAGAATTTTGCTTATTCATTGGGGGATAATTAGTATATGGTATGTGATGATTGGTTAATTACATCATCACAGCTATTTTAAAAGAAGATTTGCAATAATTGCATTTCCCCCATGCTTATAGGAGGCCCTAAAAAGACTGAAAAACCATTTAACTTTTTAAATAAATTTAGAGCCTTCAAAATTTCGCTCATCGGGACATTTTAAAGAAGAATGATGTTTATAGGAAGTAAGTCCCCATCTGTTTGGTTGAAGGAAATAAAAGTAGAAAGTACATCTTTTCCAGATGAAAAAAGAAAATCATTTCTTCCTTTTTTTTTTTTTTTATCTGACTGAGATCTTTCTTAAAAAATAAATTTAAATATAATATAAATTATTATTAAAATTAAATCTTAAAAAAATAATAATTTTAAAAGTTAAAAAACCTTATTATTCGACTCAAAGGTAGCTTACTTCTGAGCTCCTGACATTGTCTAGGGCCCCCATATATGGGGGTGAGGGGGGAAAGAAACATCGAGAATAGACATCGAAATATCGATTCTAGAATTTGGGAATCGATTCTTATTGTGATCGATTCTGTTTTATACGATGTCGATTTTAATCGATTCTCAAATTTTCCAGAATTACCCATCAATAGCCTAGTCTGTGTCAGGGGTCTTGCTAAGGGGGGGGGGGGATGTGGGGAGCCTCCCCCTGAAAACGTTTGCAAATGCTGTTACACTTGGCAAATTTACAAACTTAGTTGGCAAATTTGTTTAAAACTTTAATAAAAACTATAATACACTTTCTATTTCTGATAGACTTCACAAAAGTTACAAATCAAATTGGGAATATTATTAAACTTTTTACAAATAAGAAATATATTTTCTAATTGTGGTAACTGGGGAAAATTACAAAACTAGTTGGCAAATACTGAAATTTGACTTGGCAATTTAAGGTCCTCTCACGCCCAAATAAAAAGTCTTAACGATGGTTCTGGTCAGTGTACAAAGTATTTTAGTGTTTAACATCTGTTCTTAGATTGTTACAGAAGTTGCATTTAAAAATGTACATACAAAATAACAATAAATGCTCACACATGTAAGCTCTTAGAAAACAATATTAATAAAAATACTTATATGATAAAAATTCCTTAATAATAATATGAAATCTCAAGTTATCAATTCCTTATAATTTACCTTATAAATGTAAAAAAAAAAATGTGGATTATGTGGTAATGACACATAATAATTTGTTATCAACAACAATAAATCATCTTTCAGGATTGAAATATTTGCAAAAGAAAGTCTTTCCTGTGATACTGTATTTCTGAAATTTTCTTTTTACAGAGGTAACCTTGATGGAAGTATTAAAATGTTCTAAACCAATTTGTAAATGTCTGTGTAAAATGCCCATTTCTAGGAATCTCTCGCAGAACTCCTTGATGTGATATATTTCTCAAATTAACATTATACAAAACACTTAGCATTGACATTTTAAAATTAATGATATAAGATTTATTGATCTATTTTCTTATTAGGTGCTGTTAGCAGTTCTCTATTTTATGTCAAAGTGCATCTTCATCTTTTCAGCAATTAAATAGTGTTTATAAAAAATTAAATTCAATGTCATTTGCAGAATGCACGCCAAAATTTCTAATTTATAAAATACAGATGACAATAAAAATTACATTTATAGTTTATGGCAAACAATAAATGAAAACTGGAAAAGCATATCATTTGAGTATAAACTCACATTTTCTTAAAACAGAGCTACAACAGCATACAGCTCTAGTCTAGCTCTCATTCATTTACATTAAGCTCTTCATTTCATGTCGTAGATGTTTTAGAAAACACATGGTTTCTGACACCATGTTGCCGTGTTAACCAGAAAAAGCAGCTGTAGTTTTGAAACATTTCCAGTTCACTCGTCTATATCTGTCCTTTCTCAGATTGGATCTGGAAAAAAAAAAAAAAAAAAAAAAAAAAAAAATTATTGTACTAATTTACTCACATCTAATTTCTTTTTTTCTCTTCTGCCAATCTAATCTCTGCTACTAACTCTGCTATGATGCTATCCAACGATGATTGAATATGTACTAATTTACTCACGTCTAATTCAGTTTTTTTTATTGCTCTTTTGCCAATCTAATCTCTGCTGCGACCTCCGTATCAAATACAAATCATTCTATAAACATATGACTAATACCAATTGATTAGTAATAACATATAAGTATAATTGATTAGTATTAATGCTACATCTAAATTTTGCTGAGGGTTAGTCTACATATAGAAATTGGACCAAGCTTGAAAACTTTCGATACTAACGCCTAAGTTTGACACCATATTTAGATTCTTCTAGAATCTAAGATTCAGAAGCTAAAGAAAGCAAAGTTAGGATATATTTTGATTTTTCAATAGATTTTACCTAGTCTACATATAGAAATTGGACCAAGCTTGGAAACTTTCAATACTAATACCTCAGTTTGACACCATATTTAGATTCTTCTAGATTCTAAACCTCAGAAGCTAAAGAAAGCAAAGTTAGGATATATTTGGATTTTTAACCCCTTAATTCTCGCTCCCGAGATATTCTCGTGCTGTGTCTTTTACTCAAATTGTTTGATTCCCACCAGTTTTATAAAATAGTGAAATTGGCTATATTTTAGTATCGTTTTTACGGTCATTAAATAAGGTGAACATTTCTTTTTCATGAAAGTGATGCCAATAAGCAATTTGAATTATTCAACTGTAATTTAATTCGAGCGTTAAGGGGTTAAATAGATTTTACCTCAGTTTAACAAAGAGCAGTCATTCTGCCAAGTAGTTTTTGAGTTATACATGTTTAAATTTTAGAATTCTTAATGTTAGATTCATTTTTAATCATTGCAAAGCAGTCTGCAATGTGGATAATTTTTTAAGCATAACTCAAAAACTACTTTTCAGAATGAGCTGTAATTTTGCATTTGTATATTAAAAGCTTCCAGAAATAGATTTCTGTTAAAAAATTCCTAAGTTACAATCCATATTTAAGAAAAAATAATTTAAAAAATATATAATTTCAACATAAAATTTCAAAAACAATATGAATTGTAACTTAGGAATTTTTTTTTAACAAAAATTGATTTCTGGAAGCTTCAAATATGCAAATAACAACTGGTACAATCTCTTTTTTATATGATGGTTTGCCACAGAGCTAGTAGAAGGTGATTACTGTTTAATTCCATTTATTTATCTTCCTAGAGCCAAATCTGGCATGGGGAAGGATAGACATTTATCGGCCTTAGAAATGCATATAAGTTTCTAAGCCAGTTGGAAAAATATACATTTGAAATAATTTTGGAGCAATCTTCACTAAATTTAACACAAAACAGAATTTTCTAAATTTGGTGAAGAAAAAAAAATTTCACCATTTTTAATTAAGACTGTTCTGAAATAGAAACTTACTACTTTCTGACACATTCACAAAACTGTATTTTCATTCAAAAATGAATAAAACCCTCAAGTATTCCGATTTAGATATTAAGGAAACAAACAACTCTTTTCATTTTCCTATAAAAGTAAAACAATTTTTTGAAAATGTCATCAGAATTGGTCATCGATCATTGATTTATCTATAATAAAAGAAGTAGCGCATTTATAGGAAAATCAAAGATGTTTGATTTTTTGGCATTTAAAAGGAATATCTAAAATTTTTATGATATGGGAATTAAAATGTGAATGCATCAGAAAGGTCTGTGTTGTTGGGCAAAGAGCAAGAATGGACACAATCTGGGACTGATTATAAAAAAAAAAAAATCTCTGCCGGCCCGGCCTACAGGCAGAGGTAGATTTCGAAGTTAAGTATACTAATTTCACCAACAAAAACAAAATCATTATTAGATATAAATCCACTTTAACAGTTTTATCTGTCTGCTTTTGACGAGTTTTTATTTCCTTTTTATAAAATAGCTGGTTTTATCAGAATCATGTTAAGGCGATATTAAAAAAATATTTTTCCATACTCAACAATTCGAAATTTTCTGGCACATTTTCAGATTAATTTTTAATTGAAAAAAAAAAAATGAAACATGCTGACGTGATTTTTGAAAAGATTTATAAGCAACCTGTGTTTTTATTTTTCTTTCAATTAATTAAAACTTGATTAATAAACAATTATTTTCTCAGTAGGGCAATATTTTTTGTTTCTAACACAATCGCTTCGGGAAATTCTGTTCAAAATGCCCACTTTGACATCATTTTTTGAAATATATTCTGCCTCTATCAAAAAATCGATCATTACTGTACATTATATAGTTTCTGAATAAGTGAATCTAGCAAATGGATGCGTTTGAGAGCAAAAATGAATTTAAAAATGAGTAAGAAAATAGATAGTTTGGATTTGAATGCACCCTTAATAAGATGATTTTTTTCTTCAACCGCTATGTATTTTTAATTTGATTTTGCTTTAAGAATTGGCCCTATCAAAAACTTGTCTATATAAATGTTGAAGACAATATTAAGAAGATATATGATAAATTCATGGAGATTTTATATCTTGTGAATTGACGGAGTTATGAAAATTTTTCTACTTCAACCCCCCCCCCCCTCCTTTTTTTTTTTGGTACGAATTGGTCCTATCAAAAACTTGTGAATATAAAAGTTGTAGATAATATTAAGGAGATTTATAATAAAATTATTGGATTTGATATCTTGAGAATTGACGAAGTAAGGGATTTTTTTCTCCCAAAAACCCTATTTTTGAGCCCCTTGAGCCTATTTTAAATTTTATCAAAAATCTGCGATGCATGAATTTTTGGCGCTATTTTTAGAAGTAATAAAAACTTTAAACTGATTTGATATATAAAAAATTAAGAAGTTATGGGGTTTTTTCGGTTTTCACAAAACCCCTCCCTATTTCCATCCCCTTTGTCCGCTTTTGCCCATTAACGAACTTCACCGAGATTTTATGTCCCTTGATTTTATGTATCAGTTTGGAAAAGATTTGTGCAAAATTGCGGAAGTTATCGTGTCCAGAAGAAAGTGATAACACAATTGCTTCGGGAAATTCTGTTCAAAATGCCCACTTTGACATAATTTTTTGAAATATATTCTGCCTCTATCAAAAAATCGATGATTGCGGTACATTATATAGTTTCTGAATAAGCAAATCTACCAATTAAATGCGTTTGAGAGCAAAAATGGATTTAAAAATGAGTCAGAAAATAAGCAGTTTGGATTTGAGTGCATCCTTAATGCAATGATTTTTCCAACACAATCCGCTTCGAGAAATTCGGTTCAAAATGCCCACTTTAACAGCATTTTTAAAAATATATTCTGCCTCTATCAAAAAATCGACCATTACGGTACATTATATAGTTTCTGAGTAAGAAAACATACCAATTGGAAGCTTTTGAGAGCAAAAATGAATTGTAAAATGAGTCAGAAAATACGCAGTTTGGATTTGAATACACCCTTACTTAGATGATTTTTTTCTTCAACCGCTATGTATTTTTAATTTGTTTTTGCTGTAAGAATTGGTCTTATCCAAAACTTGTCTATATAGATGTTGTAGACAATATTAAGAAGATATATGATAAATTCATGGGGATTTTATATCTTTTGAATTGACAGAGTTATGGATTTTTTACTTTTTCAAACCCCCTTTTTGTTTTAGTTTTTAATTTTTTTTGCGGTACGAATTGGTCCTATCAAAAACTTGTGAATATAAAAGTTGTGGATAATATTAAGGAGATTTATAATAAAATTAATTGGAATTGATATCTTGAGAATTAACGAAGTTATGAATTTTTTTCTCCCAAAAACCCTATTTTTTATGCCCCTTGAGCCCATTTTTAACTTTATCAAAAATCTGTGATACATAAAATTTTGGCCCTATTTTTAGAAGCAATAAAAACTTTAAACTGATTTGATATGTACAAAAATTAAGAAGTTATGGGGGTTTTCCGTTTTCACAAAACCCCTCCCTATTTCCATCCCCTTGGTCCGATTTTGTCCATTAACGAACTTGACCGAGATTTTATGCTCTTTGATTTTATGTATCAGTTTGGAAGAGATTGGTGCAGAATTACGAAATTTATCGTGTCCAGAAGAAAGTGATATATATAGATAGATATATAAAGTTTTTTACTGAGGGTGGTTTTGGGTTCTAGGAGTCATGATCGGTGTAGATCTGCAAAAATTTTTCAGAAATTCCAACATAGGAACGATCCCAATAGGTAGTATTTCATACGAAATCTACCTAATATGGGAAGCACTTGCAAAATAACATAGGTCTTCCAAATGACAAAATTAAGACTCCTTCTAAACTAAATAAATATACAGTCAGTACCATATATGGTCACCCACTTATAAATCACTTTTCATATGTCTGGACTGACTGAATAGGTATGTATTAAAATACACTGCCTATATGGTCAGACTGTAATGACTACTATTGGATATATGGTCATATTGTGTCTCTTTTGGTGTTGTGAAATATCCTACCCTATACTTTTTCTTTCCCAAGGGAAGGGATTTCCAAAGCTCTGGGGATTTCTTCCTCCCCTGTTGCATTAGATAACGATTCTTGGAAAACATGCCCTCACCCCTTGCTACTGAATGAAAATATTATCTAAAGCAGCTTTCATGAAACATAAGAAGACACTGCGTAACATCTAACAATCCAAATCTTGTTAGGTATAAGATCCGATTAATCAAAAGAGAAAGTGGCAACATGTTTCAAGAATGTTAAGAAAGCTCTTTTTACTTGGTTAAAATATGCCAGATAGCAGTATATTCAGATATGGATTATCTTAAAAGAAAAGTATTTGGAAATTGCTGCTGAATTAGCAAAGCCGAATTTTACTCCCATCATCAGGTGTTTACAAAGGATTAATTTATGGCATAATCTTACTTTTTAAGAAAATGTGTGGTGAAGCTGCTGATGTTCATGATCAGGGTTCGTAAACATCATGATATTTTCCAAAATATCAACAATATCTGATATTTTTAAAATAGTTAGCTCACTACTGACAAAAAATATTTTCAAGAATAATATAAATTATTAAAATATATTACACTTAACATGAAAACTTAAACAATATTCTAAAAACATATTTCTCTTTTCTTTTTTTCATTTACAACAAAATTGAAGATCAACTAATTGAAAAACAGATACAATTTGTTTCATATACTTATAAAAAAAAACAAACTATAGGTTCAGTATCAAGAAATCAGGAATTTATAAAGCAAAATTTCAAATACAAAATAGATTTTTTTAATTGAAGAATTATAACATAAATGTAATCTTGTCTTATGTTTTGTTCTCTAACATGTTGTAC
Source organism: Maratus speciosus (assembly GCA_963932465.1). NCBI lineage: Eukaryota > Metazoa > Arthropoda > Arachnida > Araneae > Salticidae > Maratus > Maratus speciosus. The sequence goes on along the minus strand of OZ010796.1, from coordinate 361,970,896 downwards.
AGTTTAGACTCAATGTAAACCAAAATCAGAAAAGATTCTTATCCAATGAAGCTGCTTATATAACTGATTATCTAAATTAGTTTATTTTTCAATGGCTGTTCTGAATTATGTTTTACACACTTATTACATTATTAATTCTACAAAAGAAAAACTTCAAACATAAAACTCGGAAAAGATATTTGTTTTTTTCTTTCGGTAAAAAAAGTCATTGACAAAAATTCTTTATCTACAGAATGACAGTTAATAACAGTTGAAAATTTCACTTACACAGTGCTGTTTTGAAAATAAATATCAAACATCTTGATACTTTGAAAATAAATATTGAGTATTTAAAAATATCAAAAATCTTCAATATTTTAAAAATATTGAATATATATCATGATATATATCAACAAATCCTGTTCATGAAGTATAAGAAAAAAAGTGGAAGTAATTGGTGTTAAGTGACATTCTCAATAGGTACAAACCTTGTGATGTTTTTAATTTTTATGAATGCAGACTGTTCTTTCATGTTTTTCTGGATGAAACTGTTACTTTTAAAAACAAGTGGGTAGGAAAGAAAGCAAAGAAAGATTGACCGTTTTATTAGCACCAAATATAGATGGCTGAGAGAAATAGACTCCATTAGTTATTGGTAAATTTCTCAAGCTTCTTTGATTGAAAAACTGCAAATCTTTGCCTGTATCTTATGATGTGAACCGAAAAGCCTGGGTGAAAACAAACATTTGTGAAAAAGAAATTTGGCATTTAGATATAACTTGTACAAACAAAAAAAAAATAAATAAATAAAAAAAGAAAAGTGGCTATCATTACAGACAACTGTACATTGCATAATTCTTAATTTAAATTCGATGCACAATTGTTAGATCAAAGGATTATTCAAAATTCGAGATAAATTAACAAAACCTGCTTCTAAAAGACTTCATTGCTGCATTTGATCAATCACATGATTGTGTTAGGTGTCATGTGTTATACATAGACAAGAGTTTGAATATTGTATCAAAGAAGACTATAAAAAATTATTTTAGACATGCTTGGCTTTCTGAGTGTGAAGAATTATCATTCAAAGATTATGATGATGTGCTGTATTTGAACTGAAATGAAAACTATGGAATGTCAATTGCACAATACTAAATGAACTGACATATGCAGTTATTGACAATGAGGTCGCTACTAATAGTGAAGCTTCCATACCAAAAATCATTTCGGAAGTTTTAAATATAAACACTGATAGAATCAACGATATTGACAATGAATCTGAAGCTGAACCAACAATGCGAGCAGAAACTCTCAAAGCACTAAATATACCTGGATTTTTTTTTTTTTTTTTACCAATTTTGAAGCAACAGAAGAACATTTTAAAATTGTTTGTGGATTAGAAATAGTAGTTTTAACAACTATGATAAAAAAACAGATAATCCTGAATAAAAGATTATTTTAAATAAATAAATTTTACTACTATACTATATTACTCACTAGTTAGAAAATTTAAATGTAAAGAAATTTTTATTTATATCTGTTCTTTTGCAAATTGTATTTTTATATCTTGTTTGTACATTATTTTACTAACATAACTAATATTCCTGCTTACATCACATATAAGGTCACCCCATTGATAAGGTGATATTTTTCAAGAAGACCTGTGTGACCATATAACCGAGACACACTGTAGTAAGATGATACCATGAAGTGGTTATTTCTTAAATAGTATAAAATTTTAATCGACAACATACATTCATGTAGTGGAAAAATTTTCCCTTCCAATGGCAGACATTTGGTCTATAAAAAATACTGAAAAATGAAATGGGAAATATCAACTTTGAATTCATAATATATCCAGATGATTAGAATTCCACATCAACTCAAGTAACCAGATTTTCTCCCAGCTCGGTTCGATGCTAATTTTGAACACTTTCCAACATAGTTGAAAAGTGACTTCAGTTTGTCTGGCCGTCTGCCCAAGCTCTAACTCTCATAAATATACTCAGATCATCCTGAAATTTTTGTATGTTATTGATGTTTACTATAGCATGATTGCTATATAAAATGAAGTGACATTTATAGTTCATTTACAGGGACATCAAAAGTATTCCATTATGGTCAATTTGAAAAAATTATTTGAAGTTCATTTTAATGATATTAAACCATTTCAAACATACTGAAATTGATGTGCATTTATGAAGTGCACTAAAACATGCTTTCTGTAGAATATGATGTGGAAAGCATTTATAATTCATTTACAAGGCTTCACAAAAAATTCTATTACATAATAGTCTATGAGGGAAAAAACTGTTTGGAGCGTATTTAGTTATGTTACACTATTTCAAATATAATGAAATTGATATACATTACTGAGACTTGCTGCAAAATATTTGTTATATAACATGATGTGCATAGTATATATCGTTCATTTACTGGGGCACACAAAAGGTTTAGATACAGTACTGTATCTGAACTACTGTCTGTTAGTGATAATTGCTGGAAGTGCAATTTCATTTATGGTATGTGTCTTGAAGTTTAACTAAAATTTGTTGACTCTGTGGTGTGTATAAATGCTATAAATCATATGCAGGGCTACACAAAAGAATTCATAAGCATTACAGAGCATCAGTGAATGGTTTAAAGGCGGCGTTTGAGTTATGTTTAGTATATTAAGACATGTTTTTATAATACAGTAGACTCCCTAAAATCCATGCATCATTGCAGATGTAAACAATGAAACTTTCAGTAAAATAAAATTACTAAATTACATACTTTTACTAAATTACATGCTTTAAATAAAACATACTTTTTCTTTTTTATATCATTCCGTATGTATTTTAATATGTAATTCTAGTTAATATAACTGAACTCCTGCTTTATCATCAAGGAAGTATAAATTTATTTCTGAAAAAAATCAAGGTATTGCTGATATCACTGGTAATTTCACTCATTTTATCAAATATATTTATGTATTAATCAAGCTTTTTTAGTTGTTAAGTCTAGCTAAACCTGAAATAAAACATCATTATTTTGTTATTTTGATGTGAATTAATAGGGCAACTTTATGAAGCAAGTTTCATTCAATAATTCAAAAAAAAAAGTATCTCATCTTTATTATGCATATTTAAATATACACTATTAATTATTTACTTGACCTTTTATTTTTAATAATTTAATCATTTTTAAAGCTATCTTAATTTTTATTAGGGTTCCGTACTTAAAAAGTAAAAACGGAACCAATATAAGATCACTCCTGTGTCTGTCTGTCACAGCCATTTTACTAGTAAACTATGGAACGTAGAAAGTTCAAATTGGGGAAGCAATAAAGTCTGTTGACCCACATATGTACAGATTATTAAACATTCACAAACATATTTAGTAAAAATGTAGAGGGGCTAATTAAGTTGCTTGAAAAAAAAAAAAAAAAAAAAAAAAAAAAAACATTTATTTGTATAGCGTATGAGGTATCATGTGAAAGCTTTCGTAACGATGAACTCAAAATTCTTTAATTTTAGGTACTATATTTTCAGAGATATCGTTGAAAATGTAGTGCAAAAGTATGCCCCCCCCCTTATTTCCGAATCTACTCAAACTAAAATTATGAAAAAATTAGAGTTAATTTCAACCTTGCAGGAAAACTATAGCATTTACTCTAGGGCACATAGTTTTTTGAGAAAAGCGTGTTTTTCCGTTACATACAAATTTCGATTTGCAGGCATTCAGTAAAGGTGTTGAGGAGTGTTGGAAATACCTATCTTACCAGAATTATAAAAGATTGTTGATAATGATTTTCGAAAAAAAGCATTGGTTATTAGCCGAGATATTAACCCTTAAAAACACGCGCGGTTTGGACATACATAATGACGGAGGAGGCGTACTCTATGAACCATCGGTTTTTAAAGCCTAGATAACTTTTAATGATATATTTGTGTAATGCAATGCCCAGTAGCAGTACAAAAGCAATAAACGTCAAATTGTTAAAAACAGACTAATTTAATTACAATTAATCACATAAATGCTATGGGATTCGCGACTAGTTTGCTTTGAGTGGATCTCTTAATACGCCACCCGTGTCTTTAAAAGCTAATTAAAAACGCGACACGGACCAAGGCAGCGTTGCAACTTTGCGACCTCCTTTCGAAGCGCGCTTAGCTTGACAGACTTATCACAATGCCAAGTTTAAACTTTGAACTTTTGTTTTAGATATATTGTAAAAAGAAAAAAATATTACTATGCTGAATTTAGTTTTATGAAATGCCAAATGAAGTTTAAATATGCGCTACTTTTATTGTTCGAATTAAGTTCATTGTTACGAATTAAGTTCATCAAACAACAGATTAGGATAAGATAAAGAAAAAAAAAAGAGTTATACAGAATAGCAATATTTATTTGATATTATTTATGCTTCATATCCCTTTGAACTTATATTTATTGTACGGGACTCTCTGAGCGCGAGTAATACTCGCTCTTGACCGTTTTAGCTTATTACTTTACTTAATTATTTTAATATTTTAGTATATTGCAAGCATTCATTATAAATTCGATTGCATTATTACATTTAAATTACTGTTTAATAAATTTAAACAAAGCAATGACCAGAAATACGCAAAATTCTAAAATCCGCACAACCTATGGTTTCAAGCTGTGTGGATTTGAGAGAATCTACTGTACAAATAAAATCATATACAGGGTTATGCAAAGAACTGAATACATGGTCTCCTAGGGATGTTAATGTCTGGAACCTTTGGCGCCATTTCAGAACTTTCTTGGGGAGGGGGCAAATATTTTTTGAGGGATGTTATACAGCTACGGGTAGGATACCTAGGTCTGACACCACCCCCCCCCCCCCCATCCCGAACGAGAAACGTTTGCTGAATCATGCTTACAAAAACAGTAAAAACTTCGAATACGAAAACTCAAGAACCAAACAAATGTTTCGTGTTAAACAGGTTTCCCTCTTAGCAGGTAAAATTTTAATATATTGAATATGAATTTTTTCTTTTTAGACAGGTTTCATTTTTACAGGCATCCTCAAAGACTGTTAAACCGTCCACTCTATAATACAGTTCTGAAAAGAGATGTATTATAGTAAAACTTGGGAAAACAAAATCTGTCTGTAACAGAATTCTTTCTCAAAGAGAAAAAAAAATCAAATTTCGATGAAAAAACATCATACAGTTATATTTGCTGAGACGGAGACCTGTCTAAAATGGAGCTTTTTTATGGTCCCTTCCGACTCCTTTTTTTCAGGTTTTACTAGAGAAGCGCAATTTCAAGAGTTTACTGGCGAAGGACCAGGAAAAATTTTCTTTGACTAACAGGGAACGTGTAGAACTAAACAAATCACACAGATTAAAAAAGTGCTTTGCATGATTTTGTCTCCTTAACTTCTTTCACAAGCGTGTGATTGTTCCTCGATTTTTTAAAATTTCGTGAAAGTCCGCGATTTTTTTTTTCTTTCGAATCCCGCAAAATCAATTTGTCAATCGGTCTCAGAAAAAAATCGCGAATTTTGCACATTAAAAAAAAAAAAAAAAAAAAAAAAAAAAAAAGGTCCCTAAATGGTCGCGGAAAAAATCGCAAATTTCGTCAGATGATCTCGGGGAAAAAAAAAAAAAAATCATCAAAATTCAATCAATCATGAGATAATCAGCCCACGAACGTCATGAACAGGTCTCGAAATTTTCAAATTTTGCGATCTATAGCGATAAGAAAATTTTCATTAGTGATTTGTTTCGGATTGTGTTTCCACTATTTTGAGGTGGGTTCGTGTTAATCCGATTTTTCAAAGAAATCCTGAATATTTTTCAGAAGAAAAAACTACACATTTGAACATTAAGGAATACTATATATGAGGACTCCAGGAGCCAAGGGGTATAAGTGACAAAATTGAAAAAAAGTGAACTAAGTGCACAGACGACCATAAGGAAATATGCTTTTTTCTTTCCAGGTAAAGAAATATAAGTTATTTTCTAATTATGTGTTGTGTTTTAGAGATCAACCACTTTTGCCGAATAATGATCAATATTGATTAATTATAAATTTAAAGAAAATTGCACTCTACTTTTTTCACTTTTATTGAAATAAGAGTTCAAAGCCCACTGTGAAACAAGCAGCAGTTTCCTATTTCAATTCAGTCAATTATTATTGATGTTCAACTTTAACGTCAATTATCTTTGAATTCAATTTACTCCAAATCGAAATTTTGTCACTTGGTCTTGGTACCCCTTGGCTTCTGATGTCCTCATATATATGTAGACTTCTTTTACAATAATTGTATTAAATATGGATAATTTTTCCATCATTTCGAATCGGGTTGCCTTTGAATAGAAATCTTTTTAGCAGTTTTCGTATTTACATGAAATTACAGTCACTGCATCAGGACAGGTTGACGTATATTCTTCATTGCGGGTGAAGTAGACGTTAAGATTTTCGAATTGTGCTTTATCTCTTTCGGTCGGAATCCGGATGACCTGGTTTTTCAAAAGGAAGTCCTGAATATTTTTCAACTGTAAAAAACTGTATATTTGACCTTTAATGGATGTACCGGATGCCCCAAAAATGGCTGATGGATTTTAAAATTCAATAACTTGCAAACGGTGAGAGATATTAAGTAAATTATTGAAGGAGTGTTATGTAAGATGTCAGGAGTTTTTATGCTGCGATTCTCAGTTTTAGTTACAAATAGCATCGATAGACGGCGCTGCAAGCAATAACCACTAAACCCAGGCTCGATTTTTCGGCCTCTCTTTTTTCATGCGAAAAAAGGAGATTAAAATGTATTGAACGGTTCCCGAAGTAATCAAAAATCGGGTCTGGACTGAGCACCTAACGTTCTCAGCGCCATCTATTTTTTGAAATTCGACATCGAAACTCTTGACATCATCATACATAACCTTCCTGCAAGTTATTGAATTTTAAAATCCATCAGCCATTTTTGGGACACCCGGTATATGGGTTAATTTTTGTACATAAGGGATAAAATTAGACTACTTTGTTATAAATGTGTTAAAATATGAGTAATTTTTTTCGGGTTTTGGTGGAAGTCTCTTGGTTTTCGGGTTGAATAAATTGTTTTGTCGGGTGCGCGCTGACTCCACTCCTAGGTGTTGAAGAATTTTGAGAATGTACCGTATATAATAGGACAAATAATTAAATAATTTGATGACATTGCAATGATTGCAGTAAATATAATGTAACACTAATAATCTACAAAAGTCGGATAATTAAGAACTTGAATTATAACCCCCGCCCCCCCCCCAAAAAAACCCAACTGAAAAACTCCTAAATTCTGGACTAAAGGGGGTAATTCATGGACTAAAGGGGGTAATTCCCCCCTGAGGGGACGAGTTTCACTATGATCAAGTTGTACACAGCTGAGAAGCAACTGGTAAAAAAAAATTTTCTCACACGTAATTTTAAACTTAGCCAAAGTACTCATCAATGATATATGTCTCACCTTGAGAAAGTTCAAATAGTAAGGCTTTATGAATTTTTTTTTATTATAATTATTAATTTCTATGCATAAAACATTTATTTAATGCATGTGTTTTTATTGCAATCAAATCTGATAAGTTATTTTAGCGTTTGAGCAATTTTATAATTTTTGTTTAAGTCTGACATTTGATGGTTGATAAATTTCCTGAATATATAAAATTTCTTGGGGGGGGGGGGGGGTATTGCCCCCACCCCCCTCAAATGGCGCTCCTGGTCTGGAAACGTGAGTTCAGTAGTTTTAACCATGTTTTATCCTGAATTAAATTTTAGCTTAATATGTGGCACATATAAAAATCTGTTGGTAATATACAGAGCTGTACGAAACAATTCAAGTATGTTTCCGTATATTGGTAGAAATTGCTGGAGTTGAATTTTCAACCTATTATGCATTTTCTTACTAAACTGAGATTTAACATACTATTTAGAATATATACAAATCTTTAGATTAAATAGAGGACTACAGTAATTACTGAAATCTGGTTTTCAAATGTTTTATACTTTTCTAAAATATTTACTTAGATTTTTTTTTAACCCTTGCAGCGACGTTTTGTTAAAGATTTCTGGAAGTGTTGGAAAATGTTTCATAATCTATGCTTGATGCATGATTTTTCTTTCTTTTTTTGGTTGCTGGTTGGGCTAACCCAATATTTCAAAAGGAATTTTTATTGATGCTTGGTGCGAGAGAAGTGTCTATTGGTATATATCAGCCATAGATGAAACAGCACCGAAAAACTGGCGATAAATCACAATTAGAAAATAAAACTTTGTTAAAATTGCCACAAAAAACAAAATAACACACAGGACGCGTTTCGACCTGGAAATTGTAACAGCCCGCCATCAGCCAAACTAAACCGTGTTTTCCGAACCGGCCGAATTTAGATCCATCAATGTCAATAAAATGATCGATCAAGTACTTCCTTTAGGAAAGGACCTTAAGTCGCCTTCTATTTACATTAGGATAAAAAAAAATACCAAGCCGGCCATTTTGTTTCTCCTGCAAACTTAACTATTTCAAATCTCCCCCAAAGCTAGAAATCCATTAGTGAATATCATTAGGGAGTAACCCTACTCAATAAGTATAATGTTTCAAATCACGTAAACATCAATCCATCTTTCTTCAGCGTATCTTCTTGCTTACCTTTTCCTGTTAAAAAGATTTCGTAAAGATCTTTTTGTTTAACTATTTATATAAAGAATCGAAATAAAGACAAAATTGTTTTTATTATCGTTTTTTGTATTAAAATACAGTTCAGATTTTTAAACGTTGTTATTAAATATATATATACATATTTATCACATATAAACATCTGTCAATACATGTCCAATACATCTTTTAATGCTGAACCATGGATGCTGATTTTAAAAAATAACGCTCAACAATTTAAAATCTTTCAAGATCGTTGACGGACTGTTCATTTATTTATTTTATTAAAAGCATAAAATTTGGAGCCATAACTATGCAAATGATTCGGAATCAAACAGTGGATTTCAGTTATTGATAAATGTATTACATATTGAGTTATAATTGATTGAAAATCGACTTTGAAACTATTTTATGAAAGGTAATTTGTCTTTATAGAAAAAAAAATGTATTGGGATTTCTTGATATCCAAATAAAAATTTCTGCAAATTTCGTAAATTATACAAATAATCATAAATTCTTTTATTGTATTAGAAAGCAGCAAGTATGTATTTGAGAGCAGCTTTAGAACTAGATTCAAGAGGTTTTTTGAGTGGCTTATTACACCTTGAATCTTAATTTAAGGCATTTTTCAAATAATTTATTATTTTTGGAGGATTGAAAATTAAATTTAAAAAAAAGGAAACTTCTTCAAAATAAACGACTAAGAGCGAGTATTAAGCCAAGAGCCGACCAAGAGCTCAGAGTGTTCCGCATAATAAATATATGAATTATTTAACTGTATTATTTTTACTTTATTATTACTTTTAAACTATGCAAGCTACAGCTTTAGAAAATTAGCCAAATATGCATTTCTTCATAGTCTTCATGCTTAAAAAAAAAAAAAAAAAAAAAAAATCACATAATTTGGTTATTTATTTATTTAGTTTTTTTGGCACTTGAAAAACTGAATTTTGAATTTTTTTTTCTTTTGTGCAAAAATTAAATTTTAAACCTTTTTGCATATATTTTGGTTTTACTTTAGAAGTAGGTGTGTTGTGATTCTATTTTGTTCAAAAATTGTTTTCTATATGCATAATTTAGAGTTTTATCATGCCCGCAGCACTTAATAATTTTAATTCACGCATCAGTGAGTTAAATTTTTAAATTTAAATATCAATTTTGTATATACAGCATTTATTTTCCTGGATAATATAGCCAAGGATATATGCTTTAGGCAGAAAGGGAAAAGAAAGGAATCTTAATTCCATATTATTTGTGTTTTGATACATTGAAAAAAGTGATGTTTTTTACCGTTTCGACAAACTCAAAAGTACTGTGCCCCCTTAGCCCCACCAGTGGCCGAGAGGTTCTGCTCTCGAAGCTGGTAGACGGGAGGTGCTGGGTTCGATCCCAATCACACTCGTCGGCCTAATCGTTCGAAGTTTTCGTGGTTTTCTTTGAACCTTGGTTTTCCAAGCGTAAATACGGGTTAGGTTCCCTTAGAAAGACCCCCGATGAGGGCAACTCCCACCTTAGGGCCTATACCTTCTTGCTAATAATTGGCCGTCATAAACACAACCAACCTGTCTCCTTAATTCGGCACTGACAGTAAAAGGAGTGCATATTATAAATTCATTTTCATCTGAAGCATAGTTCTGCTTAAACTTTTTGTGGAAATTCTAACAACCTGTCCACTTGCAAGAAATATTAATATGATACTCAAGAATTATTCTAAGTTGAACCCGACTCGCAGAAAGAAAATAAGAATCATCCCAACCTGGGAAAAATCCCTGCCGGCTCGGCCTACAGGCGCAGGTAGATTTCGAAGTTAAGTGCTAATTTCAACAACAAAAACTAAATCATGATTAGAGATAAACTCACTTTAACAATTTTATCTGGCCGCTGTTGGCGAGTTTTTATTTCATTTTTATATAAGAGCTGGTTTTATCAGAATCGTGTTAAGGCGGTATTAAAAAAAATACTTTCCCATGCTCAACAACTCTGAATTTTCTGGCACATTTTCAAATTCATTTTTAAAAGAAAAAATATGAAACTTGCTGACGTGATTTTTGAAGATATTTATAAGCGACCTGTGTTTTCAATTTTCTTTCAATTAATTAAAACTTTATTTATAAACAATTATTTTCTCAGTAGGACACTATTTTTCGCTTCCAACACAATCGCTTTGGGAAATTCGGTTCAAAATGCCCAATTTGACATAATTTTTTGAAATATATTCTGCCTCTATCAAAACATTGACCATTACGATACATTATATAGTATCTGAATACGTTTGAGAGCAAAAATGAATTTAAAAATGAGTCAGAAAATAAGCAGTTTGGATTTGAATACACCCTTAAAACGATGATTTTAGGTAGATTTCGTATGAAATACTACCTATTGGGATCATTTCTATGTTGGAATTCCGGAAATTTTTTTGCAGATCTACACCGATCATGACCCCTAGAACCCAAAACCACCCTCCCTCCCCCCCCCCCAAAAAAAAAATATATATAATGGGCTCAAGGGGCGGAAAATCTTTTTGCGCCCCTGGAGCCCATTTTTCATTTTATCAAAAATCTGTGATATATAAAATTTTGGTCCTATTTTTAGAAGTAATAAAAACTTTAAACTAATTTGATATGTACAAAAATTAAGAAGTTATGGAGTTTTTCGGTTTTCACAAAACTTTCCATCCCGTTGGTCCGATTTTGCCCATTAACGAACTTAACCGAGATTTTATGCTCCTTGATTTTATGTATCAGTTTGGAAGAAATTTGTGTAGAATTGCGGAAGTTATCGTGTCCATAAAAAAGTGATATTATACGTATATATATATAAAGTTTTTTTACTGAGATTGGTTTTGGTTTCTAGGGGTGTAGATATGTAAAAATTTTTCAGAAATTCTAACGTAGGCGATAAAGTAATAGGTAGTATTTCATAAGAAATCTACCTAAAAGAAAATTAGGGACAACCCGGCACAATCCGATGTAGGACTTTTATTCAACAATCCCGGAATTTCCAATATTTAGAAGTTTTACTATATTTAAATAGTAAAAATATAGATTTGTCCTTTTTTTTTATATAAAACTTAAGATTGGTATTGGAGATAAATTCTAGATTAAGGAAAGTAAACATGATTTACTTTCATTTCATTTCGGGTTCGGGTCGAGTTGCGGGTTGATGAAAATTATTTTAGTGGTTTCAGATCTGATACGACCGGCTCCGCCTAGGACTCTAGTTTAGGTGCTACTGAGAAACTGCGAACCACAAATACGTCTCAGTTGCATTGCACTGTTTCATGTATTTGGATGTTAGTTTTTGCGAATCATTGAACATAAGAATTTTCACAATATGCTTATTAAAGTTTTATGACTTTAATTTTCTGTCAAATAAATCATATGCACCTAAGTCTGCTGAAATTGAAACATATCTTACACTAACGCGTTCTACGTTGTCTGTAATGGTGTGTGAAATGTTCCTGTAATTGATGCTTAACACAAGATTTTTATTGCTATTTTTCAGTTAAAAAATTCTCTAATATTTGCATAAATATGTGCATACTAGAAGACTTTTATTAGACGGTAAATGCAACATAATTGTTAATATCGCAGGATCTCTTTGCTTCCCAATCGTAATCCCCTAATTCATCAAATTATTTCCATAAACGCATATTACAGCTGCATCATACAAATGAAGAAAGGAAAAGGTACTGTACAGTGTAATGCAAGATTATACAACTTTTATATTGGTTTGTTGCATATTTTCATAGATTTAAAAAACACGTTGAAATTAATTGCAAGTAAAATATGTATTAAGCAAGAACGAGTTTTTTCCGTCACGTAATCTTTGAAATCAAGGGCTGATTTAATACAAAACTGATATTAATGCTATTTTTTGCAGTGCATAAGATAATTAAATATGTAAGGTAATCATAAACAAATCCCCATAAAAATAGTTTTCATAGATATTATTTTATGAATCATTAAACATAAAATAAGAAATATGCTGGACGCTTAAAGGGTTAAACCTTGTGTTTTTGTTTTTTTAAATGCCTCCTATTACAAATACATGCATATTTTTTGATAGGAACAACCATTACATAAGTAATAGTAATTCAACCGAAAATAATTACTAAATAATTACAGTCAATTTTGTAGAAAACTTAAATTATTTATAATTTAAACATAATTAGTAACAGCTCTTAAAAATAAATAGGGTTGATTTTCTTTTATAACATGATCAAATCCTTTAAAAGCATCTTATGTTATTGTTATAAATATGCCATTAAAAAAATGAAAATATTTTAGGCTAAATGTTGAATATTTTTTATCTATTTTGTGTTCTCATGTATCATGTAGTCTGCATAGTGTTTATTCGTGTTAACAAATATATTAAGAAAACTCTTCAGGGAACCAGATATGTTCTGTTCATTAATTTTTGCTAATTTTCATGCTATATGCATACAAGCCTGACCTTAGACTCACTATATATGTTGTTGATTGTAGAAAAAAGCCTGTATTCAAAGTAGAAATTATTTTAATCCTAAAATTTGGAACATTAAATTACAAAAAAGGGGAGAAATATTGTATTAGAGTTGTTCGTAAAAAAAGAAGTAGGGGGGAGGGGAGGGGATTGAGAAAAAAAACCAGTTGATTTAACACAATACTTATATGGCGCATAATTTACGAGGTACTTTCTAATAATTAGCAGCATGTGATTTAAACTTACAAATGTTATGATGGATTATAATTCTATTAAAAATTACTCTTTGCAATACTATTATTGTGGGTGAAACAATTTGATAATACCATATTCTTGCAGTGGAATATTGGTAATCTGTTAATAAAAGATGAAAATTCTCTTATTTTGACGATAATGTATACGTTTGAATGAATCGAAATAGTAAAGTAATTAATTTTCAAGATATTACCATGTAATAATTCCTTGAAATAAAACATATGATTAAAATAAAAATGTTCCATACTTGCTAATTCGCCCCCCCCCCCCCCACCCCTCCCCTCTGAAATGCGTAACTTTAGAATAAGAAATTTTATGCAGGACTATAACACTTAAGGCATTTTTTAGGGTTCCGTACTTAAAAAGTAAAAACGGAACCATTATAAGATCACTCCTGTGTCTGTCTGTCTGTCTGTCTGCCTGTCTGTCACAGCCATTTTACTCGTAAACTATGGAACGTGGAAAGTTCAAATTCGAGGAAGTAATAAAGACCATTGACCCACATATTTTCAGATTAATAAACATTCATAAATATATTTAGTAAAAAAGTAGAGGGGCTAACTATGCTACTTGAAAAAAAAAATCTTTTCTTTGCATATCATGTGTGGTATCCTGTGAAAGCTTTTGTAACGCTGAACTCAAAAATACATTCCTTTTAATTAGGGCATTATATTTTCAAAGATATTGTTGAAAATGTGTCCTAAAAATATGTCCCACCCCCCATCTAATTCCTACTGAAACTAAAATTATGAAAAAATTAGAGGTAGTACACGTTAATATAAACCTTGCCGTAAAAATTTCGATTTACGGCCATTCAGAAAAATTGTTGAGCATCGCTGAATGTACCTATCGTTGCAGAAGAATAAAAGCATTGTTGATAATGATTTTCGAAAAAAAATCATCAGTAATTAGCCGAGATATTAACCCTTAAAGGTACGGTCAGTTTGGACGTACACAAGGACAGGGCTCTATGCCTAGTTAACAACTTTTAATGATATATATGTGTAATATAATGTCCAGTAACAGTATAAAAGCAATAAACGTCAAATTGTTAAAAACATACTAATAATTTAAGGGGTCTCGGGACTCTAAAAAGTGGAAAAAATGAAAAAAAAGACCATTTTCAACATTTAATGTCTTAAAATGTATTTGATTTTAAAACACAATTTTAATTGGGATGAAAGATATAAGTATGTTCTTTCATTTCATGTATTTAAAAAATTGCAAGATACAGAATTAGTATTTATAGGGGGCTCGAAATTGTTAGACATTTGTCGAACAAAAAATTGGCATAACAGTTTACGCGCAGGATTACAAAATAAATATTGCAACTAGAATGAAAATTTTGGTGCTTATTTATACTTCAGATTGTAATAATTTTCCTGAACTTAAATAAATTTGTATTTGAAGCATTTTTATATTTTTAATGCAATGTTGCATTTAGCTAATACAAAATTTTGAAAATTTCAACAGTAAAATCACCTAAAAAATATTCTTTTGAATAATAAAAAGGAAATTTTAGGTTCAGTTTGTACAGACTAACATGAAATATATGTTTTGAAAATTTCATGAAAAAATATTCAGAAGTTTTTGAGGTATCCTACGCGTTATGCCCAAAAAACGCCATTTGGAAAATAATGACTTTAAAGTTTCGGAAACGCCGCTTCAGCTATTGAGCGGGTGTATTTCTAAAAGCCAAAACTTCTGTTCTAATGGGAATTTCAAGGAAACAATTGTATCAAAATATTCAGAAAAGATAGGAGTTTAACATCTAAAAAAATTAAAATTTCTTAAATTTTGAAGCTTCAAGAATCCTGCGATCACTTAATCCTTTCCGGCACGGAGTAATTCTATTTATAAACTTATGAAATAATGAACTGACAACAGAATTTATAAACGAATTTATTAGAAAATGCGAACTTGCTTATTTTCACGTACATGATAAACGGAAAATTTTAATTAAATATTCTTGGTGCCGTTTGTCTGTTTTGGAATTAAAATTAGGTGTCCGTTTTTTAAGGGCATCGCTCTCGAAAGATTTAATTAGAACGAATCGCATAAATAATGTGGGATTCGCGATAGTTTGCATTGATTGTATCTTTCAATACGCCTCGAGTGACTTTAAAAGTTAATTAAACACCTATCTGGAAAAACGCGGCACTGACCAAAAGGCGGCGTTGCAACTTTGAGACCTCAATTCGAAGCGCGCTTAGCACAATGCCAAATTTAAACTTTGAACAAAGGTTTTGTTTTAGCTACACTGTAGAAATAAAGGTTATTACTACGCTGAATTTAGTTTCATGAAATGCCAAATGAAGTTTAACTATGCATTGCTTTTATTGTCAGTACCGAATTAAGTTCACCATAAACAGATTAGGATAATATTAAAAGAAGAGTTATACGAATAGCTACATTTGATATTATTTAGTTTCCATATCTTTTTGAACTTTTATGGTATACCCATTTACACTTTTCTAATATATACAGTTATACCCAACCCTACGTTGTATAGTTTTTACAAAGTCTTAGTATTCTTTTAGCAACTTTTTTTTTTCTTTTTTTTTTTTTTTTTTTTTTTTTTTTTAATACAATACAAATTCATATATTTATTCTTTGGAACCCTCTGTGCGCGAGTAATGCTCGCACTTGACCGTTTATTTTTAATGTTTCCCACAACTCAGCAACTCAAAACTGATATATTCACCGACTCATTTTATGCATAAATGCATGGAAATATCAGTCATTACTATTGAGTTAATTTAAAATCAAACAACATTTTGCATTTCCGATGATTGTATATCATATTGAGTTCTAATTAATTGTTTTCTAAAACAAGCTTTCCCGGGCTGTAGAATCCCAAAAATCGGCTTAAAACGCAAACTTGGACGGCATATTCTGCAATACTTTTGTCTTTATAAAAAGATGAAAAATGCTGTTCGATTTCTTAGTTTATGAAGAACAATTTTTGCATTAACATAAACTACACACTAATATACTTGATTTACACTAATACTAATAATCACTAATGCATTTGTTGCATTAACAATAACTTTGTGAATATGTCAGAAAGCAGCCATTTTGGATTTCAATGTTTCAGTAATTTTTCATTTTTTTAAATATTTTTTTCCCATAAAATATGTTTACTCTCTCTCGTTTCTTTTAATAACCTTAGAAAAGTGAAAATATTGCAATAAAGTTTGGAAGAGACTTATCTTGCTTTATGAGAAATGAAATAAGATCAAGGCAAGTTCCAGAAGTTTTCATTTTTCGCGCTCAAACAACAAGAGCATGCACTGCACTTTGAATAAAGTTGCTATTATGTTTTAACACTGATTGAATTACTGCACTCTTCCTGCATTTTTCTTGATGTTGTATTTCAAATAACGTGAGGCTAAGTTCACATTTTTAGTACAATATTTTCACTGTTATTAACTATTTAACAGAAATTTATCTTGCTATTTTTTTTTCTAATAAAAATATAAAAGTACTTTCTCTTGATATTATATTTCAAATAATGCGAGACTAATTTCATATGTTTACCATATTTTCACGGTTACTGTTTGATAGAAATTTATCCAGACACTTTCTTCGAACAAAATTATTAAAGCATTTTTTCTGTAAATTTCCTAAATATAAAAAAGTATGAGTTTAGTAATTCGGAAGCTTTTCCCTATTTCATTTTCTGCATTATTATATTTACGGTAATTGTTGAAAATTGAAAATCCGTCAGCAACTGCACATTTCTTTTCCATTGTAGAATTCAGAAATAAAAAATCATTTCCTACTGGTCTATTACTGACGAACCACCCTATATGCAGGTAGATGATATACATCTTTTAGACAGAATATCCCGATTTGCTTCGAAATTGCGTTCTTTCAAATTATTTTTTGCCGTGTCTTATTATTATTATTACATTATATAATATAAATTATGAATTTTTCTAAAATGTTTACTTCAAAATAAGCTGTAATTTAAACTTCTCACAACGTAGACACTTATAACAAATACTGCTGTTTCAAAAATAATTTTATCGTTAATTATCTTATTATTTTATATATTGAAAGCTATTCCCAAATCCAAACTAACTACCGTAATTTCCGGTGTATAGCTCGCAGATCAAACAATTCAGTTTGGACCCAGAAATTTTATTCAGTATTTGAAGACCAATATTTACCGTGGTCTACAAAGTTACATTTTATTTAAAAAAATTTCTGGGTCGAAACACGATTGTTTGATCCGCGGGCTATACACCCGAAATTACGGTACTTTTCTGATACTTTCGCGAAGTCATTTTCATTCGTAAATACAAAAAATTTGCATTAATATTCGTAAAAATATAAAATGTACGATTTTGTTCAGATACCAAGAAATTAGAGAGTTTCCCATTTTCTTATAAAAGCAAAGATCCATTGAGATAATGCTGTCAAAGTTAGCATTTTTAGCCAAGTTTTACGAGTTGACAGCCTCAGAAATGCCGTCGCAACGGAAGAATTGGCTGTCACTTCCGGAAATTCAGTTTAAAAAGGCCTAACAATTGAAGAGCTAAATGGAAGAACATGTTAAGTAACAACAATTACATTTGAAGAAATTTGAAGTGAAAGTTTTTGCTGTAAATTTTAATGATTTATTTTCTGTTTGATACCACGTGTTTAAAATATTAACAGGTATGGTACTAAACTCTCTCAGAATAACTTATTCATATTTAATTCTCAAAACTAAAAATTATTAATATTATTGACATTATTAAATATTAAAATATTAAATATTAATGAATAATGTCTTAAATCTTCAAGACTAAATAGAATCTTAGTATTTTATCTTCACCATGTGATAGGATACCTCATAACGCTTTCATCCAAAAGATAAAATTTTTTTTTAAGAAAATGTAGCGTAACATGTTCATCCCCTCAGATCTTCAATTGTCAACGATTAAATATGGCAAAAATTTTTATTAAATTTTAGAGGTAACTAAACCGTACACATTGGCAGTCTTATTAGTTTCATGAAAAATGCAGGTGTAGCCTCTTCTTTCTGCTCAAAGTATTAACTAGTTTTTCAATCGAATTTATACCTTTGGAATGGATTATTTTCTTCTAATGGACTGATGACTTCCATTATTATGAAGAAGAATGTCAGAATGGGGAGAAAAAATATATGGCCATTTTTCCCCTCTATTCGGACTAGAAAATCAGAGTTCTAACTTTTTACGGCTGCTCTTTCACCTTCACCTAACACTTCATTTATAATGGCTGTTTCATAATAATGGATGCCATCAATACATCAGAAGAAATTAATTCGGTTAAAGCGGAAACTCTGATAATCGTTTCGTTCGAATATTTTCGTAGAATATTTTCGTTGGTATTCAAAAGGGGGGGGGGGTCATGACCCCCGTGACCTCCCCCTTGGATCCGCCATTGTTTGCTAGCCGCACTACTTGTACACCATGTGATTCGCAATGTGAAATCCCATTAATATTGTCCATAAGAAAATCATTTTAAATGTATGATGTAATTTACACCAATAACCCTTTCAGGGGCAAAGCACTTCCATTGCTAAAATGTTGAAATGAATGACTGGCACCATAATTTACGTACAAATTTATTTGCAAATAAGAAAAAGCGATTTTTCACATATGTAATAAATAAAAAAAATAATACAAAAATCCTGGTGCCATTGTCGCATTTGAGAATTAAAATTAATTGGTTTCATAAACATACCACCACCCCTGAAAGGGTTAAATGCGTTTTGCGTGCAAAAATTTAATTACAGTTTTTATTTCCCCACTCTTTTAATACTCACGTGTAAATATATTATTCCATTTAAAAGTGTTTGGAGATATCAGTATTTGAACTTTTTAAATATGACCTAATTTTGCCTATTAAAAGTTTTTCACGCATAATAATTGAATTATTTTAGGCATCTTTCATATGACAACATGTATTTTACATATGACGTATTTGTCCCCATTAAATGCGGCGTAATAATTTAATCATTTTAAGATTTTCTTACTTTTTTAATATTCACGTGTAAATACAATTTGTATGACATAATTTTCCATATTTTCTGCTTTTAACAATTGATCATTTTATTATTATTATAAAGTTTCATTTCTGTTTTTAATAGTCACGTGTAAATACATTTTTTATTTGAGAGGAAATATAAAACTTTGTGCTGTTTTACAAATTGGCATCAACATAAAAAATTACCTTTTCTAAATATGAAAAAAAAAAATTCTCTTGAAATAATGAAAATTCGAATAAAAAACTGAAAAAAAAAAAACTTCATAAAAACTAAAAAAATAAGCGCAGTTTGCACACCACTAGCTTGAGAAGTATATCCCTAGAAAAATATATTAAACTCCTATGCATAGTTTTGTTCCTAAAAACTTTTTTAATGGACCTATTCTGACCGACTTTAACATTAAAAATCATTTTAAATAGTTCTTCGATTTAAAAAATGTCTACTTTAGCGTGTTTATCAAAGATTTCTGTATAATACTACTCATTTTCATATTTTTCCATGTAGTATTTTCTTAATATTAGCGAAGAAAGACCTCCGGTCACAAAAAATTCATTTACAGCGGCGGCGGTGGTGTATATTTTTAAAGAATAGAGCGAAATCTGGCAGAAAGGTCTTTTTTTTCTTCCTTTTTTTATTCTAGTAACACAAAATTAAATAGAATTTTTTTCAATGTTTGTTTAATCTGTAGAAAATACTACTACCACTACTACTAATAACGATAATAATAATTATATAATAATAATAATGTATTAGTATTATTGCGAGTCGATACACTAATAACTTGGCTAATTCGACAAATGAAAATGTTTAAAAGACAGTGATTGACTGAATTTATAAAAAATTAAGAAAAATAATTACAATAATTAATCAATATTATATTGCCTAACGTAACTCTTAAAACAAATATTATTTTTAACTCAAGTTTAATTTCAACTTTTATAATTATTGAGACATTAAACTTTATTTATATACGTTACCAGTAACATGCAATAAAGATAAAGAAATTATGAAGTTACTAATTATTATTATTATAATTATTATCATCCATGCATTAAATATTCACTATAAAGATATTTCTTAATTATTTTTAGCAAAGAAGATTGTTGCAAATTCATTTTTAATTGTCTGAAAACTATACGAATTTCTCACTTGTACACGAAGCATATAAGCATATAAACACGAAGCACATAAAATACAAGCATTAAAATTAAATAATTTAGTACTTATATAAAATAACCATATTTGTTTCTATTTCTAGCTGAGAAAAAAAAATTTCTTGGAATTTTCAAGTTGAACTGTTAAGAAAGATAATCAACAGGAAACGATTTTTCTTAAATCACTTAATGGTTTCAGGTGTCATCTTGAGAATAATCATCACCTAGAACCTCGTTGAGTATTTGTAATTAGCGGCCATCTGGATCTTGTTTGACGATGTTTGAGGGAGAGAACATTTTTCGGAAAAAGGATCGAAATGTCGCATTTGTGAAGATCAGTATTTGCGATTTTTGTGTTGCGTTTTTAACCTTCTTTTTTCGCTTCATACGTGTCATTGCCATTAGTTTTTAGGAACTATTAAGAAACAGCAGGGGGTTCTGGGGAGATATTTCGGTGAAAGAGGAATAAATCAAAGTAAACACGTGTCCGAAAGCGGACAAGGTCACAAATGAATAGAAAGGGCAGAGAGGGGGCCTTACAAAGAATGCGACAGGTGGCGCAGAAAGGAAAGAGTAACGGGAAAAATAATAAATAAATAAAACTGAAAAGAGAAAACAAAAGAAATAAAAAGAATTTTTTGTTTTATACACACACCCATATGTATATATATATATAAACAGGAAAAGAGGGGAAATAATTACAAAAGTAATTTTCAAGCTGAAGAGAGAAAAGGAGATAATGAGAGATCATTGACAAGTTTATCGAAGTTTTTAAAAGTAAAAAAATGCTTCATGAAAATCCAAATGACTGGGAAAGAAATAATTCTGGCCATGGAGAAATCGAAACAGTGACTTGAAGTTCAATAATGAGAGGTAATCGAAGATTTAAAAATTTCTTGTCTCGAAATGTACCTCTGATGCTCGTTTAACCCTTTATGCAGTGACGGTACTTTTAAGTACCATTGAAGAAAATTTAATATAAATTTATTTACTCTGTCTATTAATAAAAAAAAATTTTCCCCCACACAAAATACTCTCAGGGTTCGCAGCGTTCCTAAATTTTTCGGGCTTTTACCAGTATTTTAAATAAAAAAATCTTCGTAGCAGATTCCTTAAACATCTACAATAGAATTCTACAGTAAATATTATCGTTTTAAAAAAATGGTAGGAAAGTGTGAAAATTTTAGGAACGGTGCGAGTCCTGTACTTTGCAAGATCAAATTTAGAAAGCGTAGGAAAACAGTCGAAGCTAAACATCTTCAAAAAGTGGTCATTTTCTTAATTATTTACATAGGTATAGCTTTTACTTATTTTTAAAAGTTATATGAATTATATGGCTAATTTTAACTCTATCGTTAAGCCATTTTATTTTCCTCTCTGTTTGAAAAATTCCAAAATCCTTTCTCGTTTCAATTTTAGTTATCTTGAAACCCATGATTAAAATAAAATTATCTTCTCTGAAAAATCCTATTCCTTCTGAGAACTGGTGGGGAAGTTTATTTTATCAGATTAAGTGAGCATCAGAGGTATATTTCAAATCAAGAAATTTTTAAATCTTCGATTGCCTCTCATTGTTTGAGTTGAAGTCACTGTTTCGATTTCTCCATAGCCAGAATTATTTCTTCTCCTGCCTCTCCCAGTTACTTGGATTTTCATGAAGCATTTTTTTTTTACTTTTAAAAATACCGACAAACTTGCCAATGATCTCTCATCATCTCCTTTTCTCTCTTCAGCTTGAAAATTACTTTTGTAATTCTTCCACCTTCTTTTCTTGTGTCTTTCCAGTTTAGTAATATATATATATAATAATAAAATATTTTCATCATTTTACCTTAGTTAATTTATTTCAAATCCTTATAATATATAATTTTACCTGTTTTTTAATAATATCATAAATATCAATTATATTTTAATCCCATACCTGTAATTCAGCACATTCTTTTATTTCTTAATCTAAAAACCTTAATTTGTTAAAAGCAACACTCTTCGTAAAACCCCTAATCTATTTATTTCTTCATATTTTAAGACATTAAATTCTTATTTCTTTCGAATGTTTATTAATACCATTTTTATCTTTTATTAAAATTATTATTCGATATCCCATGACTCCTTGCAAGTGTTGCCGCGTCAAATCCTTTTCCCCTTTTAAAATTTACCCTATAAGTACAGAGTTCTGTCACCACGTCATGAATTCCCTGCCTTGTTCCTCGTTTTCCTTCTATAGCTAGGTGCGCCACCCCTGAAACATTGCGAGGTCCGCCCTGTACGTGTGGTCAATTGCTAGTATAAAAAACGAGTGCACGGCTTGGAAGCATAGGCGTAGAATTATATGGGCCCGTGGGGCTCGGGCCCCTCCAATAACTTTTTCAGGTGGGCTATATTTTTTTACGCCAACTGACATCGAAAAAAACTCAGATTTTGGAATTTCATGCAATTTACAAAAGATTTTAGCGTATAATATTTTCGATGGATAATTGTTCTTTCTCTAAATTCGCTGTTTACTTTTGTTCTTTGTAAACAACTAAAACAACTGGAAAATTTTAGCGTAGCGTATGGGAAAAACTAAGCACACTCCATGGTGCGTTTTTCTTCCTTCTTTTGACACTGGGCACACATTCTGGGAAGAATTTCTTTTTCTAATTCGGCGTCATAGACATAGGGCAATAAATTCACGTGTTTAACGGACAATAAAGCTGCGTACTCACTATCTAGTTTCTTTCGGTCAACGTTCGGCGTGTTTGATCCAGGCAGCCGGAGCAATTGATGTTATAATGGGTTTTGCAGTACAAGGATAGGGAGTTGCATGACGGAACTAGACGCTCAACTGTGTTGACAGTTTTACGACTAGTGTTTGGGGAGATAATTGCCCAAAAAGCTTACACTCCTTTTGTCAGTTCGATATGCTTTGGAAGTTGTCTCCTTTCCAATCCACTTAAAAAGGTTGCAATTTATTGGCGATTTGAAATAAGCAGAAAATAAATTTACATTTTCGCCAAGTGCGAAATGGTAGAGTCTTTTTGATCTTTCAATGAAAAAAAAAAAGGGATACATAAAAAAAGAAAAGAAAAAAAGAGAAAAGTGCTATAACAATTAGCCAGATTGTTTGATTTTTTCAAAACAGTGCATTATTTATTTTTCATCGCATTAATTTATTTTAATTATCAACGATTATTAATATTTCGTAAAATTTACACCGTAATTTTATTAGTATATTCTGTCATGGATATAGTTTAGGAATTTCTTTCCATATGTAATTTTACTGTTTACAATTGCTAAGCGATTAAAATTGACAATTTCTGTTATAGGTTTAATATTTAACTTTGTAGAAAAGCCCCCCCCCCCTCTCCAGAATTCTATTATTTTTAAATATATGCTTTCATAAATTTCTTAAGGGGGTTCTCAAATTCCCTTGTCAACAATGCGAAATTTTCTGAGACATTTTCCGATCCTTTTTTTAAACGTAAATGTAGAAAACAAGCAGTTGAAGCGATTTGAAATCGAATAGCGTTTTCCTTTTTTTAAATAAATAAATTGCGTGTAGAGTTTAAAACGATTCTGGTCACGTGATGACAAGTTTTTTTTTCTTCCTGTCACACCTGGAAATTCGGTCCAACTCGATCAGTATTTTCAAAAAGATCTCCTGTCTTTACCAAAAAATGGAAAACGTCTTTCGATTACATTATTTCATAATCACAACACCTGCACATTTCAGGCGTTTCCGGACAAAAATGAATTTAATCTGTCAAAAAATAATCAGTATTTTGCCTTAATTAGTATTTTTAATAAAGGATTTTTTAAGTAGTATGTTTTTATGAGCATAAATTTTAGAAAACTGTTTTTTAAGAGAAAATTTGATTAAAATTTTGTTATGAAATTAGTGTATTCAATAATTATAAATTTTTACACGTTTTTTAGGTTTTCTTGTTTTGTGTGTGTGTGCGAGTTCTATATTTAAATTATATTGCTGTAATGAAAATGTCCAATTCATAATGACAAAAGTAAATTCTTTTCTCTTTTTTGTAAAAAAAAAGAGAGTAATTATCCCCCCCCCCCCCCAAACACACAAACATTAACTTTTTTTTTCTTCCAATGTAAATGACACAAACAACAACAACAACAAAAACAGCATTGTCGAATATTCCATGACATTTTTTCATAATTTTATTTGCTCTTTGCATCGAACAGCCAGACAAATCATCATGATTTTTGAAAAACGAATAATAATACCATAAGATATTATATTCAGCTATATTTTGTTTGGGTCCGGATGGCACAGGGGAAAAAAAAAAAAAAAGATATAAAAACTGATGGAATATAAAAAATTAATATTGACTACACTCATATGAGCAAAGTTTTAGAAGCAAAAATCTTTGAATTTTATAATGAATGCATATGAACAACTGAACTTTCTATACCAGTATTTTACAATCTTTTTTGGATAAAGTGTTTTTCAAGCCTTTAGAAATCAGTTTGAAAGGAATACTACTGTTATTGATGGGATTCAGAAAGAAATATTTCATCTGAATCAGAAGCTTTTTCACGGTCAGTGATAGTAAAATAAAGAAGCCGTGGGATATCCTTTGTCTATCCCCGCTTTCTGTTTAAAGTCATTTTACATAATTACTAGAAAATAGAACTTGTGTCTTTCTGTCATAGTTTTACAAAGGATAAAAATTGTGGCTTTTGTTGATTTCTGCCAGTGGTTGGATATATATATATATATATATATTAAAACAGGTTTTTTTTTTAATACAACAATCACAAAACGTCGTCATAAAAGAATATTTAGGATTAATATTTACTTCTATGTAAGAATATATTTTTAAACGACAAGATTTATCTTGAAACAATTTAAAAATGTTATTAACAATTTTTTACTGTATATACCTTTTATATCGGCTCTATAAAAAGAGTTTGAAATGGGGGTCAAGCTCGATTCTTTACTAGCCTTCGGTATACGGTATCAAAGTGGAAATTTTATATTTATTCACAAAATGAAATAGGGGGGGGAAATCCTATTTGGGAATAACACGGCTAATTAGCGACAATTTTTTTTTTTTCGAAATTCATTATCAATAATCATTTTATACTTCTACGAAAATAGGTACCTCCAGCCATAGGTACCATTGCTGAAGGCCCTCAAATTGAAATTTGTGTGTAACGGAAAAATGCGATTTTCTCAAAAACTATGTGACTTAGGGTAATCGATAAAGTTTTCCTGCAAAGTTTAAAATAATGTCTACTCGCCCCTAATTTTAACAGAATTTTAGTTTCACTAGATACGGAAATAGATGGGAGGGGGGGGGCATATTTTTGCATTATATTTTCGACAATACCTCTGAAAATATAATATCTAAAATTAAAGACATATGTTTTTGAGTTTTGCGTTACCAAAGCTTTCACACGATATACAAAGGAAAAATTTGTTTTCAAGTAACTTAATTAGCCCCTATACATTTTTCCTAAATGTATTTGTGAATGGTTAATAATCTATAAATATGTGGGTCAATAGTCTTTATTACTTCAGCCAATTTGAACTTTCCACCTTCCATAGTTTCCAAGTAACATGGGTGTAACAAACAGATAGATAGACACGGGAGTGATCTTATAATGGTTCCGTTTCACCGGGAGCACAGGACATTTGAATTTTCACAAAATCAGTTTTCGGTTTTTGTTTCATTTTGGATGTTTTAATATTTCTCAACAATATGCAAAAAAACTCCATTCAAAAATATGCATTATTTCTTGAGTTACAATCATTTATAGACGGTGAGTATAATTGGATGTCCATAGATATTGAAACTTTAAAAAGCGTTTTCTCAAATTAGTAAATTTGGAGTTTGCGCGCTGTTACTTTTAAACTATGTAAGCTACAGCTTAAAAAATGTTAGCCAAATATGCCTTTCTTTATAGCCTACAAGCTAAAACCAAAAAAATTACATATTTTGGTTATATTTTTACACTTGAAAATCTTTGATCGCATTGATTACTTTCTGACTGCAAATCAAACACTATAAAATTTATTTTAATTATATAATTAATTAATAATATTAATATAATATAACTATTATTAATGTATTCTTAATTAATATTCAGTAAAATTACATCATAATTTTAGTATTATATTTCTTATGGATGTGGGTTTACTTTCATAAGACATTTTACTGTTTGTAATTGCTAAGAGATTAAAATTGACAATTTTTGTTATGGGTCTAATATTTAATTTTGTAGAACAGTTTTTCTCCAGAAATTTCAATTATTTTTAAATATATACTTTCAAAAATTTCTTAAAATTCTTCCTGAATTCGCTTGTCAACAACGCGAAATTTTCCGAGACAGTTACTAATACATTTTTAAACGTAAATGTAGAAAACTGGCTTGTGAAGCGATTTGAAATCAAATAGCGTTTACTTTTTTAATAAATAAATTACATGTAGCGTTTAAAGCGATTCTGGTCACGTGACGACATTTTTTTTTCTTCGTGTCCCATCCTAAAATTCGGTCCCACTTGGACAGTATTCTCAGAAAGATCTTCTGTGTTTACCAAAAAATGGAAAACGTCTGTCGATTACATTGTTTATGAATCACAACACCTGCCCATTTCAGGCAATTCCGAACAATTTTTTTTTTTTTTAATCTGCCAAAAATAGCCCCTTCTGATGATGATGATGATCTCTTTTTTCTAATGTTGGGTGGACCCAATATTTTCTCCGCTTTTTTTCTGGAGAAAAAGAACCCATATATAGCATGATAGTTTCTTCTTCACTATCAGATGTGGACGACATAGCAAACTTCGACTGTGTATAAGCTAAGGAATAAAAAGACTGACCTTAAGTACATTTACTACATTGGCGATTAAACGCCAAATCTAGCAATCGGTTGTTCATGTCAGTTCTGTCGGGAACTACTCCTGACTTCAAAGATAAAATTTATGGGTTTTTCTAGACAATCTTTTGCAGGATAGTATAAACGCAGCTTAAATGGTGTCCGATATGATCTGATTAGAGCACAGATAAGATGGCTCGCCGTTTCCCGAACCTACAAAGAAAGTGACTCCAATTTCCGAGCTTTGAAGAACTCGGGAGGTAGGGGGGACAGGAGTTTAAGTTTTGATGCTAATGATGAAACTAGAAGCCAGGAAGAATCACCACTGTCTCCAAAGCATAGAATATAAAGGGAGAAATTTTTTGTCTCTAAATCATGCATAAAGCTCATATTTATTAAAATAGTCCAAATCTATCAAGCGGTGTCTCTGTAGTAAATGACGATTCACCTGGATCTGGTAACAGTAAACAGTACATATTCAATTGTTCTTATTCAGGCCAAGCAAGAGACCCTTTCTCAGGCCCATTTTCTTTCATTAATATCATGCTGAGTAGGGACCGGGCCTATTTTTTTACTGTAAACCCGGGCCAGGCCTAAATCTAAAATTTTTCCGTTCCGTTTCGGACTGACATTTAAATCGATTCCCGTTTTAATTTAAAGCTTTTAGACGTTCATATAAAAGTATCTATCTGTACAAGCGCAGCAGGACCGTTTTTTGTGCGCAAGCCTGTAGTAATTATATTATACATTTATACACTAGCTAGCTGACATGTCCGACGTCGTCCGGTCTGTCGCAAAACAGTACATGACACAAAAAAAAACTCAAAAAATCGCGAAAAAAATTAAAAAAAGGCTGCACGAATATCAAATAAATTTAAATGAAAAAAAAAAACAAAATTTATTATTTTGGGCTAGAAGATAGCCGGATTCTTGTTACAAATTTGGAAAAATTGTAGCAAATCGCGAAAAAACTCTAAAAATCGCAGATGACAAAACTTTGTCATTATGGGCTAAAAGATTAAAACTGGATTCATTTTACGAGTGTAGAAAAATCAGCGCGGTATGCGAAAAATCTCTAAACAATGCATAAAAATTCGCAAAAAAAATTCAAAAATCGCTGTACGAATATCGAATAAACTTTATTGAAAATATAACAACATTTATTATATTGGGCTAAAAATCTGACACCCAATTTCTTTTACGAATCTCAAAAGATAGCAGCGGAACGCTAAACATCGCATTAAAAATCGATAAAAAATCAAAAATCGCAGAGGAAAAAAAATTACTACAGCGTGTTACAAGTTTGAAACGAATTTCTTTTATAAATGTTAAAAAAAGGCACGGAACGCGTAAAAACGCTAAAAATCGTGTTGAAATACGGATTTTTTTCCCTCAGAAATCGCGAAAGAGAAAATTTGCTATATTAGGCTGAAAGTTTAAATTTGAAAAAATATTATGAATGCCAAAAATCGTTATGGAATACGAAAAGAAAAAAATGCAAACAAACGCAAAAAAGAGCATTAAAAATTCAAAAATCGCTGAGAACACAAATTACTATAGCGGACTAAAAACATTAACCGGAATTCTTTCACGAATGCCAAAAAATCTCCACGGAATGCAAAAAATCGCTCCAAGTGAATAAAATTTACTACATTGGGTTAAAAGTTTAAAACCGAATTCTTTTTACCAATGTAAAAAAAAATCAGTGCGGAAAGCGAAAAACCGCTGAAAATTGCATTAAAAAGCGCTAAAAATTCCAAAAGTCGCAAAGGCCAAAAATTACTAGAAGTTCTCTAAAACATTTTAACAGGAATTCTGTCACGAGTGTCGAAACTCGTTACGAAAAATCGCAAAAACTCGAATTAAAAATTCACAAAACTTACTGTAAAATGCTAAAAATTTGAAACCGAATTCCTTTTATCAATATAAAAAAGTCGTTTCGAAACACGGAATAACGCTAAAAATCGCATGCAAATATGTGCGAAAAATTCAAAAATCGCTGTAAGAATTCCGAATAAACTTTTTTGAAAAGACTTCAAAATTTACTATATTATACGTTAAAAGATTGAAATCTGATCTATATTAATAATTTTTAAAAATATCGCTTCGAACCATGAAAAACGTTTAAAATTACATTAAAAATTATATTGAAAAAATCTGATCAAAGAGTCCGAAATCGGGCTTTGGGGTGCATAACTAAATACATAGAGGTACCTTCGTACCAAGTTTTGTAGCTCTGCGTGCAGCGGTTTTTCCAGAACATAGCCGACAGACATAGACAAACTTCTTTCTTCATTATTATAGACTAGCTGACCCGCCCGGCGTTGCCCGGGCCCGTGATAATGACCTTTAATAAAGCACAAATTTGTATGATTTTATACCTTTAATACGATTTTGTGAGAGTTTATATTTTTAAATGAAAAAATCTCCAAAAAATATTGATCTTTTAATGGTAAAAGCGCTCGTAAGAAGTAATTTTCTGTTTTTCACATATTGTTTTTTTAAATAGTTTCTTTTGGTCCGAACTCTTTAAAATTGTTATCGTTATAAATATAACAGTTTCTCAGCACGTGTAAAACTTTCGGGAAAAAATATTGATATCTACTTCTAAAAGAAATATATTTCCTTTTTCCTTTTTACTTTCTTCTATCTTTGCAAGAAAAAGTACTGGATTCGAGAAAATTTTTGAATTCCGGTTTTCGATGGATTTACACATTTAACGGTCACAGATCCAGAAAAACATATTTTTTACAAAATGTCTATCTGTGAATCTGTCTGTGAGTTTTTATGTGACACAAATTTTTTTGGCGCTCTGTCTCAAGAACTAATGCACGGAATTTAATAAAACTTTAGGTCCATTTAGTCCCTGATATAAATTGATGCTGAATAGTTGTTGGTGCAAATCGCCCTATATCTCAAGAACTAATGCACATATTTTCATAAAACATCAGATTCTGTTAGTCCTTGATATTGTTTGGGGCTGATTAATTTTTGGTGTAAATTGCTCAATAGGTGGCGCTGCTGTGATCCATTATTCACGATTTCCGCAGTAGCCATATCTCAAGAACTAATCATCAAATTTTCATAAAACTTCAGATTCAGCTGTATCTTGATATTATTTCGGGCTGATTACGTTTTCGTGTAAATCCTCCAACAGGTTTCGCTGCTATGCTGCATTTTTCACGATTTCCGCAATAGCTCTTTCTCAAGAACTAATGCACGTATTTTCATCAAACTTCAGGTTAGGTTAGTCCATGATATAAAATGGTGCTGATTACTTTTTGGTGTAAATTGGCCAACATGTTGGTCTGCGACACAGAATTTTTCATGATTTTAGTAATAGCTTAAAAACTAATACACAAATTTTCATCAAATTTCAAATTCAGCTAGACTTTGATATATGTTGTTCTTTATTACGGTTTGGTGTAAATCGCGCAATAGGTGGTGCTGCTATGCTCCGTTCTTTTCGATTTCCGCAAATTGTTCTGCCTCAAAAACTAATACACGAAATTAAATCAGACTTCATATTCTGTCTTTTACATAAATAGAACTTTTTTTAAGCTTGGGTATTTACAGCGTGACAGGTGTCACTTTTGTTCTCTTTGAACTGAGAATTTTTCTTGCAGACATCTAAGAGGGTGGATGCCAATATTAAATAATTTGTTTGAAAGATGCGATGCTTATATCTCCTTTTAAAATACACACTGTTTAATGAACCTATATCTTTAGAATCTTTATGATGGAGATGAGCATATATGCTCCTCATGACAATCTATAGATTGTTATTTAATTTTGGCACTGTGATAATGAATTTTGAAGTATTAACATGTATGAGATAGAAGAAAGTTTTGGGATTGTCACATCCAACTAGTTTTTTTTTTTTTTTCGCGTCGGGTTTTTTAACATAACCAAAAAAAAAAAAAAAAAAAAAAAATATTTTCGGCGTCCGAACTGTCCGAAATTTTAATATGTTATAAATATAACTCATATTTTAAAGTGAAAACGTGTGCCGAAGCCAAACAAAACCGCTTTCTAGCTTTTTCGTCGAAATTTTCTAAGATTTTATTATTATTTTTTTAAATACTTCTACTCGTTCTAACATTACGAAATTTCTGTAATAGATATAAAATCCAGTCTGTCGAAATTCTCTATAAAGATTGTGGAAAAAAGATAGTCTCGTCACGGTGAGGCGCGAAGTGACCTGCGGTCACGAATTTGTTTAAAGAATAAAAATTAGTCTTTTACACTGTTAAAAATTTGCAGCATTCTGTGCAGTCATTTGATCATTTTTATCAAAAACACTTACACAACCGTAATTTAACGCTATTATGACCATATTATTGGCCATTTTATGGTCAGAATATAGTTAAAATACACTTATGAAACCGTTGTTTCAAAAAATGGTCGAATGACTGGACAGTTAGCTGCAAATTTTTAACAGTGTAGAAAACCGATTGCACCGGCGACGAGAAGAAGATCTTAGCTTTAAATACGTATTTTTGTGAATCGGTACCTCTAAAATTGAGCCCTGAGTGAGCGTTGGCGAAAGGGAGAAAAAGTCGACTGAGAAATTACTTTTTGAAAATTTTTTTCAAAGAGTTTAAGAACCATATTTTTTTAACTGATTGCGGCGTTTGAGACGTAAATGTACGAACTATAAGAATATGTCATCCGTTTTTCCGTATTTTAAACGGCACGGCTGATGGGCATTAAAACAAAACGGCAAAAAAGAAAAAAAATGTATTGGCGATTCAAGCGCTCGAATACGCCATCTGGTGGAGAAACCATACAACTTCTCGCTTCAGGATACTGCCGTGCAAGCACATTGCATTACATGTATTTTTAATTTGTTCAGAATGATTATTCTTTTGCACAATTTCAGATTTCATGTAATATTTGTGTTCTGTCTTATAAGACGAAGTAAAAATTATCGGCATTTAAATATCTAAAACTTTCAAATGGACTTACAATAAAGAATTATTTCAATGGCACTTTAGCATTAGTTAAAGGGAAATTAAAAAGACAATTTTTCTGTACCGAAGGCTGCGAGTAGTGCCTCTATAGGTCGTTTTAATTATCAATTTAGTTCTTCCTTCCTTTCCGCACGAAAAGCAGGTTCTGGTCATGCACGAGCGCGTCTCCGCCAGTTTAAAAAAAAAAAAAGATATCTTTTTTGATGGATTTTTAATTAATATCTTGGCCAGTTATCATAAAAATTTTAAATGTGAGACCCGGGGGCATCCATACCAGCATTGAACTATTCTCATATAAATTTTCAGACCTCTGCGGGTAGTAGATTTTCCTAGCCATCGGCAATAAACACAGACAAACAGCGATTTTGTCTTTTATTATTAGATATATAGAACCTGTCTATGGCATAATCCTGTCTTAAATGGAAACTATTCATGCTCCAGAAAATATTGCCGTACAATTTTACTTAATTAGCTAGATACCTGTCTTAAATGGAATATTGTTTCCGACGCTTACGATTGTTCTCTAGCAAGGTTAGCCTGTGTAAACGGAACCTGTCTATAACGAAATCTTCTCTAATGACAAACATTTCATGATCCCATCGAAAGGAAGACTTTGAATTTTTACCTGCTAAGGTAGACGAAAACCTAGATAAAACGGAAATATCAGCGGTTATTTGTAATTTTGTCTTAGCAGGTTTTACTATTTTTGTATTCATTATTTAGTAAATTAATTCCCTGTTCCAGGGGGGTGTAGACCCCCCTTGTCTGCGCCACTGGCTGAGCCCCTCCAATAATTTTGAAAACTCTACGCCTATGTATACCGGTTTATTATGTTAAGGAACTTTCCTGATTAGTTTTGGGGGTTCATTAGTTAAGAATAAAGGGGGGAAAGGGGGCTAGTCCACCACTTTTAATTCAGATAAATGGGTTTTTCATGCAGAATGATTCGATTTGCTCCGAAGTTGGTATACCGGTTTATTATGTTAAGGAACTTCCTTGATTAGTTTTGGGGGTTTATTGGTTAAAGATAAAGGGGGAAGGGGGGCTAGGCCACCCCCCTTAATTTATATAAACGGGTTTTTCATGCAGAATTATTCGCTTTGCTCCAAATTTGGTATACCGGTTTATTATGTTAAGGAGCTTCCCTGATTCGTTTTGGCGATTCATTGGTTAAAGATAAAGGGGGGCTAGTCCACCCCCTTAATTTAGATAAATGTTTTTTTTGCAGGATTATTCGATTTGCTCCAAATTTGGTATACCGGTTTATTATGATAAGGGGCTTCCCTGGTGAGATTTGGAGGTTCACTGGTTAAGTATAAAGGGGGAAACGGGGGTTAATTCCTCTTGACTTATTTTTTTGAGGGGCATTATTCTTTAAAATAAGTGTATAATATACAATTAGTGTGAATAGCCTGTGAGCTCAATGCCATCAGTTTAGCTGGGCACTTTTCTTTTTTATTTGTTACTTATTATTCACCTTCATTGCACGATGTGTTAGCGATTCTTGTATGCTCTGGTACACTGTAATAAATAAAGCCTCAGGTTACTCATTATCACAAGTACTAAATATGATTATAAAACTAGATTGTTCTGCAAAGTTTTAATATTTTATGTTTGTGTTAAATAAGGCTAGTCGGAAAATAATTTTTTCTGGTTGTATTTTCGGTTGTAGCGTTATTAATCGACAGTAAAGTCGTATTGGAATCCATATTTTTTAGTTATTCCAGTTGGTCCTAGCAAACAATAGGGTATACTTGAAGCAGTTAAATTTTTATCTAAATATGCATAAAATGAACAATTTTCGACCGTAAATATATAAACTAAAGCTCTAAAGTTCGTTTAGACTATTAGATGTGTAAATAAGATCAGTTCCTGCGACATTTTGTCTGGGATACAATTCACGTTTAATACGCTATCCCGCTTAATACACGACTTTTGTCCAATTCCTTGAAACACGTCTTAGCCGGACTCGACTGTATTTTAAATTTCCATTCTTCTATGACCAAAAGTTACTGAGTTATGACATTTTTTATTTTATGAATTTTCAGCATTTTTTGTCACTAAAAATGGAAAAATGAATTTTTAGTGACAGAAGACGCTTAAAATTAATAAAATGCAAAGTAGCTTAATTTGGTAAATTGTGGTCGAACAAAAGTGGAATTTTTACTGTATTACTTGATACATCATGGAGAATATTTTTCCAAAGATAACTTTTAGGACGCAATGTTCATTTAAACATTTCAATTTCGTAACTTAAAAAAAAAAAAATATTTTGATGTGAATGGATTTTCATATAATCATAGTTGCCAACCTCTCGATTTCTTTGATACCAATATTTTTATGCAGAAATACTTCTTTTACACAAACGCACAAGTTCTGAAATCAAATGAAGCGAACATTTTTGTAAGAATTTACTGGTACTAAAGAAATCGGGAGGTTGGCAACAATTGAAACATTTTTGAGACTTGGAATTATATCCCTAAAACTAATGGTTTAGGAAGTAGCTGTTGGAAAATGATAAAAAGGGACATTTGGTATAAGAATAGCAGGGCTGCCACAGGCGACTATTTTTATATTCTGTTCGCACCACTATTTTTAAAAAGTACATTTTATAGTATATTTCTCTTGAAAATGTTGTCAAAGCCTATGTAAAAGATTTTTGTTTTGGAAAATTGGTACGAAATAGAATAAAAAAAATAGTCGCCTGTAGCAGCCCTGGAATAGTGTGTTGTGGAACACCTAATGTAGTAAACATATGTTTGTGGTCCATGAGAATAAAAGGTTGAGTATGTGGTTGATATATGTCATTCATTTCTTAGGTACTGCAGTTTTTTATAACAGTTATTAGATATGATATTCCATCGAGAGATGTAGAGAGTTACACAGACCTAAAACTGCTACATCGTTTTTAGAAGCTGGTAGTTGCAATACTGAGCAGTCAAGTACAGTAAACTCTCTGTAAGGCGGACTCCATGTAAGACGGAAATCTGTCTAACTCGGAAAGATTTAGTCCCTGCGAATCCATAGACATAAAGTAAAATTTGTCTAAGGCGGAATATTGTCTACTACGGAAAATTTTCTCGGTCCCTATCGATTCCGCCTTAGACGGAGTTTACTGTATTTCATATGGTATACATCCATTCAATGTTTGAGTCCTGTAAACAAAATGTGAAAATAATTGTACCACAGCCATCAGTACTTCTTGTTGATCGAATAGCCAATATAGAAGCAATTCTCTTGAGCTTTCTTGCAGTAAAATCATTGTTTTTCTCTCTTGATCCTGATCTCCTGGATTTAGTGAAGGAGCTGTAAAGCTTTCCGCTACTTCGCGAGAAAGACGGCCGTGCGCCTGTCGGAGGTCCCCTGCACTCTTTCCAACACGTGACTGGACACGGTAGCGACAGACCAAGGCCATCCTGATATAACAGGCCGGGGCAGCGTTTTCGCCGCTAGGGGAATGGAGGGAAGGTTGAAATCCACCATGCTACTGTACAAATCTACCATGCTACAATATGAAGTTTATATCTAAAATAGCATAAGAAAAACTTGGACTTACGCTGTCAAATTTAATAATTAAAAATCTTACGATACTCATCAGCGTACATGTAAATAAAAACTATATTAAAAATACATTACAAATTACAAATTACATTACAAATTACCGAGGAGGTCAAGGACTCTCTCCCCTGAAGATGGCTCGTTAGAAAGAGCACGAAACGTTGGGAATAATTTGTAATGTATTTTTAATATAGTTTTTATTTACATGTACGCTGATGAGTATCGTAAGATTTTTAATTACTAAAATAGCATGTATATTTTTTTTTACTGTCGTTTATTTCATAAATAAAAATAATTTTGTAATTTTGTTTCTCAATACTTATTTGTTTTTGTTGTTCTTATCTAAGAAAAATACAGAAAAATATAAACTTACTTCCCTTCATCAATATATAGGAAATCAATTTGCAGGAATTATTACAGAATAAATAAATGCAAATTTCAAAAGAAAAATATCTAAAATTTACTGTATAATTATTGTAAAGTATGCAGCTTCAAAGTTCAAAGATATTAAATATCACTCCTGTCATTTAAAATAATAATAATAATACCATACAAATATTAAGCTATCTTCATCTTTACTCATTTAAACTAAGCGCAATTAATTTAAAAAACAAATAGAACTCCCTTTTGTAAATATATATGGTATATAATTTTTTTTAATTCACATTACTGTTTAAAAACTAACTGAATGAATGAAAAAGGCATTTATTTATTTAATATTTGTATAACAAAACTCAAACAAACACTTAAATCTTTGCTTTTCACTGTAAAAAAAAAAAAAGTTACTGCCAGTTTTCCGGTAGGAATCGGGAAAATAGTTGCCCTTATCATACCGGAATAATTTCCGACCCATAAAATCCGTAAAAATAAGGTAATAGTCAGTAAAACGGTATTTTACGGATTTTATTCCGAGCTTGGTTGGAAATTATTCCGGTACGATAAAGGCAACTATTTTTCCGATTCCTACCGGAAAACTGGCATTATTTTTTTTTACAGTGTTCAATAAATTTGAAATTAAATCTCGTGGTAATTATTATACAGTCGAACCCCGTTATAACGAACTTCAAGGGACCGAAGGTTTTGTTCTCTATATCCGGTGGTTCGCAATATCCGAACCGTCAAGAAAAATGTTAGAGTTCACAAAATGTATAACTCATTAGTTGCTATGTATATATTCAATAATGATGTATTAAAAAAAGATAAAATCTATTAAATATAGCCATTAAAGAATTAAATTGACTAAATTCGATTACATTAAACTAACACAATACTAATTAAATTAACTAACAATGAAGACAAACATGAATAAATTAATTTTACCTTTAATTGTTGCTCACTGTTTTGATACAGAAATAATTGGTAATTTTCTACTGACGTGATGCCGATTTCAAAAACATATTATGAATTTCTTTGTCTAGTACATCAAATGACTCCAACACTCTTTCTTCCACTGTTTGTGTTTGTGTAGACAAAAACATATTAATTACACGCATCGCTGCTGTAGCATCTGAGATTGTGGAGATTTCGTCATTTATGTGGTCCTCTTCATCACCATCAGATGCATAATCTTCGATTTCAGAACGATTCATTTTAACTTCTTCCACAATCTCTTCATCAGTCGGATCTTCACATGTAACAACTTCATCATCACATGTTTCAAACAATTGCATATCACAAACTGAGAAAACGGCTGTGATCAGGAATAAGGGACAATGACTGACGGGCGGGTGGGATCACACCTGTGGCTTTCGTAAAAGGGAAAGAATGCAGTTGTTTCTCCATTAAAAAAAGAAAAAAAATAAAAGTCTTATCGCTGATTTGCCCCATGTTTCACTAGCTGGCATGCATTTTCTTATAAAATTGGAGTCGAAGTCCTGTTCTCACAAATTTGGAAAAAAAAAAAAAAAAAAAAAAAAAAAAAAACATGGTCGACTGGACAAAAATGTTCGTTATAGCCGATTCTTAAGATTTCGGATTCGATTTGCTCCGAATTTGGTATACCGGTTTATTATGTTAATGAACTTCCCTGATTAGTTTTGGGAGTTCATTGCTTAAGGATAAAGGGGGGAAAACGGGGTTCGTTCACCCCTTTTAATTCAGAGAAATGGGTTTTTCATGCAGAATGATTCGATTTGCTCAAAATTTGTTATACCGGTTTATTATGTTAAGGAACTTCCCTGATTAGTTTCGGGGGTTCATTAGTTAAGAATAAAGGGGGGAAAGGGGGATAGTCCACCCCTTTTAATTCAGATAAATGGATATTTCATGGAGAATTATTCGATTTTGCTCCGAATTTGGTATACTGGTTTATTAAGTTAAGGAACTTCCCTGATTAGTTTTGGGGGTTCATTGGTTAAGAATAAAGGGGAAAAGGGGGGCTAGTCCACCTCCTTAATTCAGATAATTGGGTTTTTCATGCAGGAGGATTCGATTTGCTCCGAATTGGGTATACCGCTTTATTATGTTAAGGAACTTTCCTGAATAGTTTTGGGGGTTCATTAGTTAAGAATAAAGGGGGGAAAGGGGGCTAGTCCACCCCTTTTAATTCAGATAAATGGGTTTTTCATGCAGAATGATTCGATTTGCTCCGAAGTTGGTATACCGGTTTATTATGTTAAGGAACTTCCTTGATTAGTTTTGGGGGTTTATTGGTTAAAGATAAAGGGGGAAGGGGGGCTAGGCCACCCCCCTTAATTTATATAAACGGGTTTTTCATGCAGAATTATTCGCTTTGCTCCAAATTTGGTATACCGGTTTATTATGTTAAGGAGCTTCCCTGATTCGTTTTGGCGATTCATTGGTTAAAGATAAAGGGGGGCTAGTCCACCCCCTTAATTTAGATAGATGTTTTTTTTTGCAGGATTATTCGATTTGCTCCAAATTTGGTATACCGGTTTATTATGATAAGGGGCTTCCCTGGTGAGATTTGGAGGTTCACTGGTTAAGTATAAAGGGGGGAAACGGGGGCTAATTCCCCTTCACTTATTTTTTTGAGGGGCATTATTCTTTAAAATAAGTGTATAATATACAATTAGTGTGAATAGCCTGTGAGCCCAATGCCATCAGTTTAGCTGGGCACTTTTCCTTTTTATTTGTTACTTATTATTCACCTTCATTGCACAATGTGTTAGCGATTCTTGTATGCTCTGGTACAATGTAATAAATAAAGCCTCAGGTTACTCATTATCACAAGTACTAAATATGATTATAAAACTAGATTGTTCTGCAAAGTTTTAATATTTTGGGTTTGTGTTAAATAAGGCTAGTCGGAAAATAATTTTTTCTGGTTGTATTTTCGGTTGTAGCGTTATTAATCGACAGTAAAGTCGTATTGGAATCCATATTTTTTAGTTATTCCAGTAGGTCCTAGCAAACAATAGGGTATACTTGAAGCAGTTAAATTTTTATCTAAATATGCATAAAATGAACAATTTTCGACCGTAAATATATTAACTAAAGCTCTAAAGTTCGTTTAGACTATTAGATGTGTAAATAAGATCAGTTCCTGCGACATTTTGTCTGGGATACAATTCACGTTTAATACGCTATCCCGCTTAATACACGACTTTTGTCCAATTCCTTGAAACACGTCTTAGCCGGACACGACTGTATTTTAAATTTCCATTCTTCTATGACCAAAAGTTACTGAGTTATGACATTTTTTATTTTATGAATTTTCAGCATTTTCTGTCACTAAAAATGGAAAAATGAATTTTTAGTGACAGAAGACGCTTAAAATTAATAAAATGCAAAGTAGCTTAATTTGGTAAATTGTGGTCGAACAAAAGTGGAATTTTTACTGTATTACTTGATACATCATGGAGAATATTTTTCAAAAGATAACTTTTAGGACCCAATGTTCATTTAAACATTTCAATTTCGTAACTTAAAAAAAAAAATATTTTGATGTGAATGGATTTTCATATAATCATAGTTGCCAACCTCTCGATTTCTTTGATACCAATATTTTTATGCAGAAATACTTCTTTTACACAAACGCACAAGTTCTGAAATCAAATGAAGCGAACATTTTTGTAAGAATTTACTGGTACTAAAGAAATCGGGAGGTTGGCAACAATTAAAACATTTTTGAGACTTGGAATTATATCCCTAAAACTAATGGTTTAGGAAGTAGCTGTTGGAAAATGATAAAAAGGGACATTTGGTATAAGAATGGCAGGGCTGCCACAGGCGACTATTTTTATATTCTGTTCGCACCACTATTTTTAAAAAGTACATTTTATAGTATATTTCTCTTGAAAATGTTGTCAAAGCGTATGTAAAAGATTTTTGTTTTGGAAAATTGGTACGAAATAGAATAAAAAATAGTCGCCTGTAGCAGCCCTGGAATGTGTTGTGGATCACCTAATGTAGTAAACATATGTTTGTGGTCCATGAGAATAAAAGGTTGAGTAAGTGGTTGATATATGTCATTCATTTCTTAGGTACTGCAGTTTTTTATAACAGTTATTAGATATGATATTCCATCGAGAGATGTAGAGAGTTACACAGACCTAAAACTGCTACATCATTTTTAGAAGCTGGTAGTTGCAATACTGAGCAGTCAAATACAGTAAACTCTGTGTAAGGCGGACTCCATGTAAGACGGAAATCAGTCTAACTCGGAAATATTTAGTCCCTGCGAATCCATAGACATAAAGTAAAATTTGTCTAAGGCGGAATATTGTCTACTACGGAAAATTTTCTCTGTCCCGATCGATTCCGCCTTAGACGGAGTTTACTGTATTTCATATGGTATACATCCATTCAATGTTTGAGTCCTGTAAACAAAATGTGAAAATAATTGTACCACAGCCATCAGTACTTCTTGTTGATCGAATAGCCAATAGAGAAGCAATTCTCTTGAGCTTTCTTGCAGTAAAATCATTGTTTTTCTCGCTTGATCCTGATCTCCTGGATTTAGTGAAGGAGCTGTAAAGCTTTCCGCTACTTCGCGAGAAAGACGGCCGTGCGCCTGTCGGAGGTCCCCTGCACTCTTTCCAACACGTGACTGGACACGGTAGCGACAGACCAAGGCCATCTTGATATAACAGGCCGGGGCAGCGTTTTCGCCGCTAGGGGAATGGAGGGAAGGTTGAAATCCACCATGCTACTATACAAATCTACCATGCTACAATATGAAGTTTATATCTAAAATAGCATAAGAAAAACTTGGACTTACGCTGTCAAATTTAATAATTAAAAATCTTACGATACTCATCGGCGTACATGTAAATAAAAACTATATTAAAAATACATTACAAATTACATTACAAATTACCGAGGAGGTCAAGGACTCTCTCCCCTGAAGATGGCTCGTTAGAAAGAGCACGAAACGTTGGGAATAATTTGTAATGTATTTTTAATATAGTTTTTATTTACATGTACGCTGATGAGTATCGTAAGATTTTTAATTACTAAAATAGCATGTATATTTTTTTTACTGTCGTTTATTTCATAAATAAAAATAATTTTGTAATTTTGTTTCTCAATACTTATTTGTTTTTGTTGTTCTTATCTAAGAAAAATACAGAAAAATATAAACTTACTTCCCTTCATCAACATATAGGAAATCAATTTGCAGGAATTATTACAGAATAAATAAATGCAAATTTCAAAAGAAAAATATCTAAAATTTACTGTATAATTATTGTAAAGTATGCAGCTTCAAAGTTCAAAGATATTAAATATCACTCCTGTCATTTAAAATAATAATAATAATACCATACAAATATTAAGCTATCTTCATCTTTACTCATTTAAACTAAGCGCAATTAATTTAAAAAACAAATAGAACTCCCTTTTGTAAATATATATGGTATATAATTTTTTTTAATTCACATTACTGTTTAAAAACTAACTGAATGAATGAAAAAGGCATTTATTTATTTAATATTTGTATAACAAAACTCAAACAAACACTTAAATCTTTGCTTTTCACTGTAAAAAAAAAAAAAAAAAAAAAAAAAAAAAAAAAAAAAAAAAAAATACTGCCAGCTTTCCGGTAGGAATCGGGAAAATAATTGCCCTTACCATACCGGAATAATTTCCGACCCATAAAATCCGTAAAAATAAGGTAATAGTCAGTAAAACGGTATTTTACGGATTTTATTCCGAGCTTGGTTGGAAATTATTCCGGTACGATAAAGGCAACTATTTTTCCGATTCCTACCGGAAAACTGGCATTATTTTTTTTTACAGTGTTCAATAAATTTGAAATTAAATCTCGTGGTAATTATTATACATGTACTTTTATTTTATTTTATTATTTTTTTAAATTTACATGTATAATTAATGTCTATCAAATTATATTACAAATAATAGGTTATGGAATAAATCAGTTACATAAAATTAATTCTTGAGATGTTTATTTGTTTTTTCTCAGTTCAGAGAGTAGAATTGTGTAATAACTACTTTTTATCATTATTAGTAAGTTATTATTATAAAACAAAATTTTACAGGAATTCTAAAAAATCATCTAAAAGAATGAAAAGTTATTGGTTATTCTAGATATATTTATTGTATAAAACAGCTGTAAAAGAGCGTCCTTAAATCTTCGATTTGGAATAGATTTGGTTTTTATCATTATTAATAATAAAATAAAATTTCACATGAATTCTAAAGAAGAAAAAAAAAATCTAAATGAATGAAAAGGTATTGTGTATTCTAGATATAGTTATTGTATAAAACAGCTCTAACAAAAAAGTTTGTAAATCTTTGCCTTTCAATTGATGAAGTACAGTATTATTTAATTTAGAGGGGGGAAAAATATAGCGATATATAGAATACAAAATGAAACACTTTTTAATGTCCTTGAACAATATGGAAACATAATTTTCAGAAACAATTTTATAAATAAAGAAAATGTAATTTCAAAATGTGTCCCATTCTTCCCCACTAACAGGGAGGTATGGGGCAGCTATAAAACAATGTATGATAAGGCACAAATAGTCTAGTGTTGGCTATATATACAGTCTAACGAAGATTGTAGGTTGATAATGTCTGTGCTAGAATATCAAATTCCAGTATCTTCATCACTGGAAGGAAAATTCAGGATTGTCCGTCAAATCCTCAGTTCAATTTATTTACATTTTGAAGTAAATGAATATATTTGTAACGTTATAATTAATATACTACCCTCTAAAAATATTTGCATATTATCAATTTACATTCATCTTATTAAAAAGAAGGAATTAGACATGTCCCATTCCTCCCTTTGTTGGCATGTCCCATTCCTCCCTCTACCTTCTTTTATGTTAAACTTCTTGTATAAACAAAAATACTGTTTTTAGGCATAGTTTAAATTATGGATAATGTACACTATAATGTTTCATAAATAGGAAACTATTACATCCACGCATGAACAATTCATTAATATACAGAAAGCATAAGAAGTATATGAAGTAAATTTACTTTTGGTTCTTAAAATAATCTTTTTCTTTATGCAATCACAAGCTTATGCAGATCAGCTACTTTTATCAAGTGAAGATTGGCGTACCATTGCTTCATCTAATGTGTGATTTATGAAATGTTGAGAATGATACATAAAGAGAAAAAACTGCTGTCCCATTCCTTCCACTGTCCCATTCCACACCAATCTCCCCTATATAAATTTATTAACATGTTTAATGTATAAAATCATATCTTGATTTATTTTTCCTCGGTTCAGAGAGTAAATAATTTACATTACGAATACAATAGATTTTTATCATTTTTAATAATAGAACAAAATTTCACATAAATTCTAAAAAGATCACCTAAATGAATGAGTGTATTATAGATATATTTACCATATAAAACATCCCTAACAGAAACATTTTTAAATCTTTGCATTGCAATAGATGAAATACAGTTAATTCCCTTAAAAAAAGAAGGAAAAAATTATAAATTTACAAATATTTTTAATGTATAAAATTCCCTTTTTCTTGGTTCAGAGAATAAATAATTTATATTACGAATGATGGACATAAATCATCAAGATGAATAACTGTGCTAAA
Organism: Maratus speciosus; assembly: GCA_963932465.1. NCBI lineage: Eukaryota > Metazoa > Arthropoda > Arachnida > Araneae > Salticidae > Maratus > Maratus speciosus. The sequence goes on along the minus strand of OZ010796.1, from coordinate 361,927,025 downwards.
AATAAACTAATTTCTTCAGTTACATAAACAATATAACTTTTAAACTTAGCCATAAAACTCTTTATAGTGCTAATGAATTTAACCTTGAAATTCCTGTAAAGATGGCTTGTTAAGTGGTAAATTATACTCATAAACTGCAGTGAACTAATTTATTGAAATACAGTATTATTTAATAAATTTACTTACCTTTATCAACGTACAGCAAATCAACTTGTAAACTTCACAATTGACAAATAAAAATTTCAAGATAGAATATTAATATTTTATTCTATATATATATATATATATATATATATATATTTTTTTTTTTATAGAATTCAGCTTTAATACAGGTTTGACTTCAGTATCAAACAATAAGAATCATTTTTCTGAATCATTATAAGGATGTTTAATATAATTGTTTACTTCATTGTTTCCACATAATTTTATAAACATATTTCTATTGATACAGTTATTATCGGACATTATGGATATTACCCTAAAACCAATATTTTGCATTAATAATAGGACTTCATGTGTCATTTGGAAAAGATTTTCTGCATTTAACCTATTTATAGGCACTTTAATGTGACTTTATCAACCAAAATGATTGAATCTTTCTCAAAATGTTTGATGCAAACAACACTATCATTATTTGGAGTAAAATCCCTGGGGATAATTTTCATCCATTTTTTCTTCAATATTTCATCCTTTGGAAACCGAAATGATGTAATTTATTTTTCACCAGGCCTATTAGATGTGCAGTTCGGAATGCAGCAGTATCGGGGCATTTTTTCAGTGTATCCAAATACGCATCTTCTCTCAATTTAACGAAAGTTTTACACAGGATCTTTTTCGTTTTTAATCTTTTACAGAATTTAAATCATCTCGTTTTAAACCACTATGAAAGCAAAGCACGTGTTCACTGCTCACACCATATAGCAATACACAGAAAAAACAGAAGAGGAATCGGGCGAGGTTAAGATTTCAAATCTCCTTCCCTCCTTTGATCACGTGACTCTACACCAGAGCCACCCCTGTCCAAGCCCGGTATAATCTAGAAAGCCTTGGGCAGACCCAATCCCGGAAGATGTCACCGGGAAAATTTGAAAGCTAAATTCTTCAATTTTATTGCATCGACCAGCGAACAGGGTTGTGCCGGGGCGTTTAATACTTCGGACAACTGCTGCAGCTTCGAGAATAGCTCTGAATAGTGTTAGAATGCACCACACTTCAGCTGCATATAAATTAAATTTTGATGTTTGAAAAATTTTTAAAGAAAATCTTGTGAAAGATTTACAAAAATAAAAAGTTTCCATTAAATATTGATTAAATTATATGAGTAATAATAAGGAAAAGGTAGTGGTATTTTTGTTAATTACTTAAAGAAAGACAAGATTGGAGCAGAACACTTCCAATCATTTTATGTTCAAAGTGTCAACAATGCTTTACTTTTTCAAGGCATCATTAAGCTTCTGGTAGAAAATATTCAATAACTTGTATTGTTAAACAATATGTTTTTCGCATCATTTGCTGGTTCAACTAAAGAAATAATAGAATTGAATGTTGAAAATAATTTTAATCACTTACTAATTCATTCAATTTTTGTAGGCGAAAGAATTAAAGAGTTAATTTCTTCAACATTAAAATCACAATCTGAAAAAAATTAACTAATTTCTTAACAACACAGTGAAAGCGTATATTGCTGGCTCACAAGATGCAAGAAATGCTGAATAGAAATTCTTTTTTTTAAAAACTGTTTTTAGTATTGATCATATTTGGAGTCAGAATTCTGTAGCTTTAAAATTTATGAAACTGTTACCACAATTAGTAACCAATGCCTTATCAACCAGAAGGAAAAGAACTGTTTGATTTAGAGGTCCACGAATATCATGCAATTTCACTTTACATTGTAAATGTGGTGGGTGGAAATTAAAAAAAAACAGGCGCATATCCACTACTGTCCAAGATGATGCGTGCCTTATCAACTTGTTTCCACTGTTCAAATGCGGAATCAAATGCAGTTGATGAACTCCATTATATCATCAAGTTAAGAATGAATATTCCAATCTTTAGTGCCAGCTAGTCAATACAATATCATTTTCTTGCTGAAGGTAAATCCCCCTGCGGCATATTTTGACAAAAAAGATTTTTTTCATCAGCGTGGAGAATTTTTTTTCAAATCTTAATGCGTTGTCAGGCATGTCAAGATGACAAAAAAAAAAATGGGCAGAAAGAAAAATGAATAAAAGAATTAGGACAAAATAAAGTAAAACGTTGTTTCAAAAGAAGTAGTCAAAGCGTGTGAAAATACAGCTAAAAAGCAAAGACTAAGGTATGAGAGGAATGTTCATAAAAACATACCATTTGAATTTCAGCCCAAACTTGCAGATAATATTACTAAATTATTTTGTTTCAAAAAGTTCAGGTATCATTTGTCCTGCCAGAGAATCTAGGATGCACATACTATACCGGCAATCCCTACATATAAGATTTCCCTAATGCAGCCCACGGTAAAAACACTTTTTCAAAACTACATTGTTCGAGACCATTTTCATATACCAACCAGTGCATCATGAGAAAATACAGAAAAATGCAGTTTGTTTTCTATTTAGACTATTTGAATTTACTATTTACATTTTGGGATGTGACTTCCCAACGGTTTATGCATGAAATCCTTATAGCAACCTCAAATTTTGCTAGTTTGGATGACATTTTAATATTTAGTACTACTGAAGATGAACATAAAGCTCTTGTATGAATCTTGCTCGAGAGATTAAATCCATACGTACTAACTATAAATGTTTTGAAATGTGCATTTGGTGCATCAGAAATTCCTTTCTTAGGACACTCTATCACTCGTAATGTCACCAAACTCTGCCTGATAAAGTTGAACCAATTCTATATTATCCACAACCAAAACCGTTAAAGATCTTCCAAGATATTTGGAATTTTTTCATAGGTTTTTACCAAATATAGCACAACATCAGATGTATTAAGGCAGGGGTCTGTCCAGACTTTTCTCACAGGGTCCTGTTTTTGTGAAATTGTGAATTTGTTCTCATTTTTTGTGAAAATTCTAGTCATAATTTTGTGAATTTTAAATTATTGATGTCGTCATGTTCTATCCTCCATATATAAAAAGCTAAGTAATATGCTCTTTGGTGAGTTCAGTACTTTAGCCAGATTTTATTTTTAAATGACTAAATTTGTGAAAAGTTCTATTTGAAGGTGAAAAAATTCTGTGAAAGGTCTATTTAAGAGACAAATAGTTTTGTGAAGGGTCCTGTTTTGGGATAAAATGTTTTGTGAATGGTCCTGTTTTAATATAAATTATTTTGTAAAGGGTCCTTTAAAGGACATAAAATTTTCCTAAACATATACCTGATTAAGGGCAAAGTAAAATGATTAAACAAAACTTGACAAGTCAGGTGAAACAGAGGAAGAGTTCAAACATTGCGAACAATGGATAGCAAACATGGTTCGTTCTATTGGCACACCAAAAGACAGATGCTAAGCTAATTTTAGAAGCTGATGCACCAGATATTGCAGTAGGGAGAAAAGTGTCACAGATAGTGGATGAGGAATTGCAACCTTCCTGAAAACTTTTCCAAACAGAAACAAACTATTGCGCGTATGACAGAACTATTATCAGGATAGGCTGTCATAAAACATTTTAGGCATAGAAAATTTTCCTTGTTTACTGATCACAAAGACGCTAACTTATATTTTCTGGTAGCACTCATATGAATGTTTTTCAAGACAGTCTAGGCAATTGGATTTAATCTCTCATTTTCCTATTGATATTTATCACATAAAGGGATCAGAAAATATTATGGCAGACGCATTTTTGCAGATAGACGCTATAAACTTGCCAATCCCCATCGATTACATAGAAATTGCTCAAGCGCAACAAACCAACCCAGAGTTTAAAATCTTAATCGATAATTCCGAGATTTTACAATTTAAATATATCACTTTACCTGATTATGAAGCATTTATTGTGATCTATCAGTGAATATGGCTTGGCTCTAAACTCCTGAATCATTTTATGAAAAAATATTTGCATCCTTACCTAATTGAATTCCTCCTGGTATTCACAGTACTTCAAAATTAGTCAGATATGGATTTGTTTGGTTTTTATTAAAAATGATTGCACCAAATAGGCTAGGCATTGCGTTCCATTCCAAAAGTCCACCATAATTTGTCATATAAAAATCCCAGTAGGAAAATTCACTGACCAATTGCAGAGGTTCGATCATATACATCTCGATCCTCTCCCTCCTCCCAAGGGAAATTATTAATCTTTAACATGATAGATAGGTGCACACGGTGGTCAAAAGCTGTTCCAATCCCGATATAACTGCACAGATGCAAAAACAAAATACCCACTGGTTCACTAGATTTGGCTGTCCAGCTCGCACCACCACTGACCAGGGCAAACAGTTTGAGAGTGTATTGTTTTCTGTTCTCTCAAAGCTACTGGGCATTAATAGAATCAGGAATTCTCCATACCACCCAGAATCAAACGGGCTGATCGAGGAATTCCACAGTCATCAAAGGTAGTTCTGAAAGCTACAAAGACCAGCAGCCTACAGAACTACCCATATTGCTGCTTGGCTTTTGTGCCATCTTCAAAGAGGATGTAGGTGTGACAACTGGCACTGCCACCTAGAGTACAAAGCCTTCCGGCTGGGAGAGTAAGTTCGAGTGACGTCAAGCTTAGTAGGCGAGAAAAAATTTCTCAGCAGGTAGGGAACACACAGTGATTCTAGGTGGCAATGGCGCTGTGCGTTGTTTATAAGGGCTATCTTCGACATTTTTTACATTTAAAATAGGAAGGATTATTCAAGAGTTTAAAATAAGGTTAAGTGTTCTATTTTGATAAATTCTTCCTGCTTCTGATATACAATATTGAACATAAGCTATAACTTACCACGTGTTTGGACGAAAGAGTGCTGTGTAATATCTGTTTTTTAATTATTATATTTTTAAAAAACCTAATTATTGCTTCGGATTTGGAATGCATTTGTGTTCTTTTAAATGATACATTTTACGGCAAATATTTGCTTTACCTAAATCTAAATTCTTGCACAGGGCACGGTAATGGGCATTGTGTGAAGCACATATGTTTTATGTATCAGTTAACAGCAAAAGACAAACAACAATAACAACAAAAACTTCTATAACAATTAAGGAAATGTTTTAAAGAGCTTTAACTAAAAAGGATGAATATGCACAGAATGAGTTTGTATGTGATGTAATTGCTACAGTATCTTATTTTCTTCCACGGTAAATTGCAAAATAGTAAATAACCTTAGTAAATACGTTATACTGTTATTTATTCAACATTAAGGCTGTTCTTAACTACTCTGCTCAACAAGCGAAAAAGGTTTTGACATATTTACAAATTCATCTTTCAACGGAAAGATATAAATTTGGAAAGCCTGGCCATGAAAGCGATTCGGAATGGAACTGTTTTTTCCATTTTTTGATCAATCAATTATTTATTGAGTTATAAGCGAATTCGATCACGTGACAAACCCGTTTTTTGCCCGCTCTTGAGTGCTCTTTCTCCCTTCGCGAGAAAATACGGTTCAAAACGGACACTTTGAACCTATTTTCTGAAAGATCTATTGGGTTTACAAAAAAATGGAAAAAACAGCTCAATTACATAGTTTTTGAGCAACAACACCAGCTAGTTTCATGCATTTTCGAACAAAAATAAATTAAAACTTATGTCAGAAAGTTGCCCTTTTCGATTTGAGAACACTCTTAAACATAAAGCTTGAAATGAAATAGAATTGATTATATACATTATTGTTTTAGAATAGTTTATGCTCTTATTTTCAGCCGGATTTACTCAGGGAAAAGGAATTATTTATCTTATTTTTATTCATCGTAAAAAAAATTTCTAAGTAAAAAAAAAAAAAAAAAAAAAAAAAAAAAAAAAATCAAAAGGCTCCTTGTCAGACTTCTGTGTTACTGAATATTATACTTCTCTGTGAGACAAGGTAAGAAAAACAGAAGCTTTCTAATTTTGTATTCCTGATGTACCTCATTATGTGTTAACGGATTAGTTAAATATTTATCTCTCCACGCAAGGAATTCAATGTTAAAACATAATCACTTTTTCTGTTTTATACACTAAATATGAAATTATAAAATTATTAATTGTTCAAATGTGCTTTTTTTCATCATGAAAAGTTCTAGTATTTTGCTTTTTAAAAACAGCATTTGAGTATCATTTATTGTACTAATTGACAATTTTATCCCTGTAAAACGGACTTCGTAAACTGTCAGAAAGATTCACGTTGTTGAATGGGATGGGGGGGAGGGGGAGAATATAACAATAACTTTAACACGAATGCCGAAATTTCCGCGCATCAAAATCAAATCTATAAGTTCATATTTCCATCATTTACAAAAGTTTATTATGTAATGAATTAATATGATTGAGGCTGAAATCTCTGTCCATCGAAGGAAAAAGTACCCCGTTTGTTTCAATTGGAAAAATTAAGCTCTTTCTCAGTCACACTTAATGGGAAAGATGAAATTAATGATGATTTACGGAAAGAGCTCGAGACCACTCTTTCAGACGTTACCGCCGTATATCGCCGTTGCAGTAACAAGGATTCACTCGTTTGAAGGTTCCGCTTTTTGGGATAATTATAATTGCCTTAAAATTGTCTAAGCGAGAATTTCCGCTTTGGCGCTTTAAAAACAGGCAGTAGATAATTTTTATTGCAGTATTTGATTTAGTATATAATGCGGTTTTCATTTGGGTGTGTGATTTACTTAAGAAAAACAAGCGTTATTCAAAGCCACCCACGTATAGAAAATCTGTGCTGTGTTTCAGCATCAGCTCAGTGAGACACATTTTCTCTTAAGATGTAATTAAATAACAGTGCTAAAACATACTTCAGATTGTTTGTTTACATTTCTCAAGGCAATTTAATTTAATAATAAAATTAAATCTAAATGTTGATAAAAAATCATTTGCATAGCTGAAAACTTTCAGTCTTTTTCTCAAGTAAAAAAAATACACTTTGTACTAGAAATTTTACTTAGAAAATGAAATCAAATAAGTACCACATAGAAAAAAAGTATTTTTTAAAAGAAATTTTCTGGGACAAAATTTGTTTATTTGTCATGATAAAACGGAAAGTTGGCAGCTATGCATTTGGAATGAACAATAAAGAAGTGTTTGATCAGCCAATTGACTCATTAACCCTTTTTGCCCCGACGGTACTTTAAAGTACCACAGTTTTCTATGCCAATTAAAACACACTCATTGAATGCGTTCGCAATGGTACTTTTAGGAAAAAATAGTAAATACTTCCCTTGACCATCACTAGATAGCAATAGCAGTTCCAATAAGCTGAAAATTGTTAACTAAGCTATTTTGACGTGCGTGAGTGTCAATTTTGCTTCCATTTTCTCGTCTGACATGGTAACCCTAACTTTTACTTGGAAACATCTTAAATTGTAATGGTAAGGCTATTATATTTTTTTTCTTGCTTTAAATAGATCAGATCCCTTGAAAATATGTCATGTCAAAAAAAATAAAAAATAAAAATAATTTTCAGTTTGTTTACTTTACGAAGCACTTTTAGAAGCGGTACTTTTGAGTACCGTCGGGATTACGTTGCACAGGATTTTTACTTAGATTTTTATCGTTTGAATACATATGGTGCATAAAAACGTATATATTTACTAGAGGAGCGTGGGTGCTAGACAGGTGGATTTTGATACAACATAGGAGAAGATATTACATGATTAATGTTATTTTTAAAGCAAAAAAAATGTTTATCTTTAGAAAAAATATTGTCTTTCTATAAAACAATATGGAAAAAAATTACAAATTTGAAAAAAAAAAAATCTAAAAATATCTTTTAGAATTTTTATGAATCCTTTTGAGTTTTCTACAACTAAAAGTTTGGAAATTTCTTTACACATGCTTTCCATCGGACGATAGTGCTATAGTAGAATATTCTTCTGATAGCAAAAGGCTCACTGATGATGCACCAACATCTAGTCATGTATACACAATAAATATGCATGATCAGTCATATTAAATTAGTAAGAAAAAATTGGATGGGGAAGATGGGGGCACATGTGAACAGTTCACATAAATATAGCTTTTTCTCATAACTTGTTTAATTTCTATAAATAAAAATTACTCAATATAGTAAACAGATCTTTCTTTTACACATGGTAATTTTTTTTAAATCACCTGAATACAAGGGAAAAAATATCCTTTGGCATGCTTTTTATTCAGTTATTCATTTGTAATCATAATCATTAGTTATATTATCTGTTAAATTCACCATAAAGAAATATATATATATTTCTATAGTTTCTGGGTGATATGTTTAAGCAAAATATTATAATATGAAAATAAGTATATTGAGGGGGGAGGGAGGGAGGGAGGCTTAGATGATCGATTATATATTGTTGCAATAAAATAAAGAATTACATTTGAAAAAAATTAAAGCTTTTAAACTTTGCTTAGGTGTTTTTGTCCGAGGGAGATTTTAGCGAGAGGCCTTTTAAATAATATTTTTCGGAGATCTGCCGAAATACAAAAGATTCTCACCCCTGTATTTGCCTTATTTACTTCTAAATTAAAGAAGTGTTTTTTTAATGATTTTTTAAAACAAATCTTTCGATTATAAGATTCCTCCTTTAAATAAAACTTCTCTTGCTTTTAAAAGAAGGGGGGGGGGGGGAGCTTGCAATCGGGATTTTACGGTAGTTATCAGTTTAAAAATTTTACTTTCTTGAAATATTACTGATATCTATCTCGTATCAAAGTATCATATACATAACTGTTTTAGGCGCATCCCACACTGAGACGACAAGCGACCTGTAGCCGCAACATGTAGCGCAAAAACCGGTCGAAACAAAGAACGAAGTTGTTTCAAACATGTTTTAAACCAGTTTTTCCAGCGAATTCAAGCGACATGTCTTATGTGTCGCCTTAGTGTGGGATGCCCCTTAGAGATAGAAGTAAGCAATCATTGCAAGTTTGGAGCAAATGAAATTAAAAAAAATCGCGATGTTATTTAACGTAATACTTTTTGTATTAACAATACATAAAAAATATGGTTGTAAACCGTTTATTAAAATAATATTTATTGCATTTTAGAAAACATTAAATTTATTTAAATTACAATAGAACGTAAACGAGCTTGTTGCTCTTTATGTACTTGCTGACAGATGCGTTCGTGGAAGTTTCAATATAAAATCAACTTTGTATGACGGAAATGTCTTCAATTTCAGGAAAATTATAGATATTGGAGCTGACAATATTTCTCATGAAGTTAACTGAAAGGAACAGAACCACGGAATGGTTATTGGGACACTTATGAACCGTTTATAACTGCCCCAATTAGTCTGTTCACAAGTGCCCCACATGGCTGCTAGAGTTAAAGTTTTAGAAAAAAAAAAACTTTATCAAAAATATTTATTAGTATTCATAGTTTATGTTAAAACATTAAAATTCAAATAAATGATTAAATAAATAAAGGTATTCGCTGATCAGGTTGGAACTGAGATTTTACTTTTGAGACCGATAAACAGTGTTTTGGCTACTGAGGACAAACAAAATGGCAAAGAGCTTCAACAAAATTTTACCATATGTCTACAGGTGCTTCTTTGGTAATTCCATCTTTGATAATTTTTTTTTTCAAATAAAATAACATATAATAACTATTGAAAAATTGTGATGTTCACATCTGCCCCATGTTCACATGTGTCCTAGTCTCCCCTATAGTTTTTTTCTAAGTCCTGATTTTTGTCCAAGCATTATGACCCAACGGTACTTTGAAGTACCACATCAAGTAATTAAAGATATCAAGTTAATCTCTAAAACATCTATGTAACTGATGCTTTGAATAGAGATAGATATGAGTAATATTTTAAGAAAGTAAAATTTTTAAACGGATAACTACCGTAAAATCCCTATTGCATGCCCTACCCCCCTTCTTCTAAAAGCAAAAGAAGTTAAATTTAGGGGGGCTTATAATCGAGAGTTTTAAAAATCATTAAAAAACCCTTCTTTATCATTAATTTAGAAGTAAATAAGGCAAATACAGGGGTGAAAATCTTTCGTATTTCGGCAGATTTCCGATAACTATTATCTAAATGACCCCTCCCTAAAATCTCCCTCGAACAAAAACATCTAAGCAAAATTTAAAAGCTTTATTTTTCTCAAATTTACTTCTTTATTCTTTATTTTATTGCAACAATATTTAATCAATCATCTAAGCCTCCCTCCTCCTCCCAAATATACTTATTTTCATATTATAATATTTTGCTTAAACATATCACACAGAAACAATAGAAATACACACACATATATATATATATATATCTTTAAAGTGAATTTAACAGATAATATAACTAATGATTATGATGACAAATGAATAACAGAATAAAAAGCATGTCAAAGGATATTTTTTCCTTGTGTTCATATGTGCCCCACGTGTGTTAAAAAATAAACCGCAGGTGGGGCACATCTGAACAATTTTTTGAATTTTTAAAACTATTTAAAAGAGTAAGAAGAACTATAAAGGTGATTTAAAAAGAATTACCATGTGTAAAAAAAAGTTCTGTTTACTATATTGAGTAGTTTTTGTTTGTAGATATTTGACCAGTTATGAGAAAAAGGCATATTTATGTGAACTGTTCACATGTGTCCCCATCTCCCCTACATAAATATATCGTTGATTCTATAGTCGTAAAATGCACCAAGTTCAAAGAAAACAAAAAATACATTTTATTGAAAGTTACATTAATCTGAATTTTCGATATAAAATTATAGTTATATTCTTCTTTTTTTTAATTAAAAGTCTACTACGGAATACAGTTTTTAATGTTGTACTTCTCATGGTCGAGGCTACGTTACCAAATTTCCACAGACTGTTAAAAGAGCTTTTTATCTAATGATAATGATGATTTTATACCGTGTTATTGTTAATCGAATGCTAACTTAGCGACAATTTTAATTTTTGAAGGTAAATAGCAAACCATTAAAAAAAGAAAAAAAAACATATTTACAAGGAAACGGGGCATTTCGGTCCCTTGCCATTTTGGTCCATAGCCATTTCAACCCCTTCTCCAGCAAGGTTAAATTTTGTGTACGTGAAAAATGTGACATAATTTTATAGGGAACATTGTCGAATTTTTTAATCTAACGCCTTTAAATTTTAGTATAGTGTGAATAATAAGGGCTCGATAACCACAAACACTTAAAACTCGGATCCAAATTTTCGTAGCCCGCACAAATTTTGTATGGGAATTCGTAATCGTTTTTTTTCTTGGGGGGTAGGTGTCAGGTTCTGAGGAACATATACTATTAGAACTATGGTTATATATTATTTTCTTGCTTGTATATTGTCTGCGTTCTAGGAATTTTAAAGTAACACTCTTTTCTTATCTGAAATTTAATCCGAGCTAGTGAGTTATACAGAGTAGGTGAAGAAATGTAGTTTATGAATAGAGTGGGGTCGCTGCTATTCAAATGCATACTTGAGATAAGGCAGACAAAAGGATTTCACCCGATAACGAAATAACGGACGTCACGAAAGGTGACAGGGGGAGGTTCGATGGATTCGAGGAAGGGAAGGGGACCCTGATGGCAGAAGTAAATCGCCGTTTATGTTTTTGGGACAGAAGTGATATAGCTGAGGGAGATAAATTAAGGCGTATAGCTGAAAGTGGGTGGTCACTTTCTCGCAGGGGCAGCTGATGCCTGGAACTCAAGGTGTGAGTTGTTCGAGAGTAGCTCTTGGATAGAGCGTGATTAGGCGGTGAAGCTCTTGGAGTATAGAGCTAATGTGTTGTTGGGAGATTAATAGTGATCTCCGATAAATCTAATTTAACTAGCGTAGGGTGAGAGGAATATAAAGTAGTTTAACAGTACGCAGCAAGTATTTACTGTATTTAATTTAATGTTGGACCAGATCTCCTATATCCGAGTTCTTAATTGTAAATAGTGTCTTGTTATCTGTAAATAATGTGTAAATAAATTGTTAGTTCAGTTTAATTGAAAGAGCTGGTTTTCTTTCAACAATCCTCTCATAGCGTGACCGATATCACGGTAGTGGCAGCATATAAATAGTAAAGGATTTCTTCAAAGTTGTGTGGACTTAAAGGAAACCCGACAAATTGGTGGTAGCTGTGGGATCGAATCGCCTGAGACCAGTGACCAGCGAGCCGTGTTACAGTGTGTTAGTGCCGGAGCACCCAGTGGAATTTTTGCGGGGTAATGCCGGATCATCGAACGGAATTTTAGAGAACTAACAACCGAGCGTTGAGTGGAGGTACAGCAGAATGTGTGTGCCCTATCGTCGTTACAGTGAACCGAATTATAGTGTTTGTGCTCAGTCGTCGTTAAAGTGAATCGAACTAGTGTTTGTGTCCTATCGTCGTTTATAGTGAATCAAATTATAGTGTGTTACAGTCCGAGTATTTCATCAAAGAGACTCCAAAGTGCGAAATATTTAGTTCATCGTGGAACAACTTGTGAGCAGAGGAGTAACCCAGCTGATAAAGTATAAGGTAAGGTGTTTTGAGCATTCTTTTCTGCTGAAATTCTCGAACCAAATGTGTTTTCTTTGTGTAATTAATGGTAATTTAAGATAAATTATGTATAAATTTTGATAATTTATGTGCTATCAAATAATTGTGTTGAGATAGGTATGAGACATTAGCAACCATATTTACTATTGTTTTAAGAAAAGGTTATAATATCTTTGTGCTAAAACTGATTTTCTAATTTTTTTTTCACTGATAAGGGTAGTGAATAAAATTAATGCATCATGTTAATAGGTGGAAGGAGTAATTGAATTTACTTAAATTTAAATTATTATTAAAGTAATGTTTAAATTAAGCAATACTGTTTTAAGCTTGAAGAGTTGATAACAAACGAGCATTTGCTTAGAATTTTAATAGGCTGGAAATAAATTTCGAAAAAAAAAAACTACCCACAAGGGAAAAGAAGAAGAAGAAAAAAAAGGGCCACACAGGACAAAAAAAAAAAAAAAAAAAAAAAAAAAAAAAGAGTGTTGTGATTTTATTTGTTTTAAGTGTGAGAACCAGTATTGAATTTGGAAATATTTTATTGAGGATAATTTTAGGAATTTATATGTGTATTTTATGCAACTTTTCTTAATGTGGATATCTCTATTTAGTGATTGGTATCAGGACTTTTATTCAATTCGAAACGGATCAGTATTATTATGTAAACTGTATGTTATTATTTAATTGTACAAATTGAAATCTGTATTGCATAGTAATAAAATTGAAATTATTTTACCTTTTTATTGGAAGTAAATTGTGTGATATCAGCGTTTAAGGAACATTAGGTAGTACAGTATGTTAAATTATAAATAATATATCGATTATTTGAAATGTACTAATTAGTATAATAAGTGGAGGTAACTGTACTAAAGTAGAAGGTTAGGAAATATTAAATTAATAAGATTAAATATTATTGTAGAGTGGTAATAGTAATCGGTAGAAGGTGTGGCTTTCTTATTAAAATTAAAAAGGGCGGATCTTCAGATGATATCCGAAGAATTGGGCGTTGAATTCACGGAAGATGATACCAGAATTCAGCTTAGGAAAAAGATAATGAAGAGCAATGATTATGAAGAGGGGGTCATCATGGAATTATTTAACACTATTTTTACGGTACGATTAGAACGAGAAAATTTAGAAAAACAGGAAAAGATAGAAGCTGGAAAGTTAGAAAGGGAAGAAAGGTGCGAAAAGTTAGAGAGAGAAGAAAGGGATGAAAAATTAAGGATGGAACATGAATTAGAAATTGAGAGGCTAAAGATTCAAGGTTCGGTAAATAACTTTAATGGGGCTAGGGAACCTAATAATGAAAGTAGCATAGAAAATTTGATCAAAAGTGTTAAAACTCTGTCTGTCAAAATACCGGAAGGGACTGAGGGATGGAATTTGTTTTTTAACAGATTAGAAAATGCATCCAAAACTGAAAATGTACCGGAAAACCATCAGGCTAAAATTCTATTGAATATGTTAGGAGATAAGGCGATTAATTTTTTAATTTATACCACTAGAGAACAAATTGAGAGTTATGAGAAATTAAAGGAATTAGTTCTAAGGGAACACGAGCCGACACCGAAGGCGTGTTTGGAAAATTTTAAGAAGGCTAGAAGAGACCAAAATGAAACTCATGTATTATTTGTATCGCGTTTAATAGCAACGTGGGGAAATTACTGTAAGATTAGGGGTATGGACTCATATGAAAAGGTTAATCAGTTAATAATTACTGATAAGTTGTTAAACACGTTAGATGAGAAACCGCGTCGTATATTGGGTTAACTCAGCAGAGTGATTGGTTAGAAGTTTCAAAAATTGCTAAAGAATGCGACAATTATTTTGACGCTAAACACAAATCTTATGCGGTTACGCATAAAAGTTTTAAGGGTAAAGATAGATATCTAAATAGTGAAAAGGTGAGACCAAGGGAGGATAGTAAATTTAGTGGTAATCGGAGGCAAAACGGGAGTAATCAGGTTAATTCTTTTTCGGGTAGGAAAACTGAATCTAAGAAACCTAGTGATGATTCAGCTCCTAGATGCTTTAAATGTGGTTTAAGAGGTCATTACCAACGTTTTTGTAATAAAGTGGGTAATGAGGGAAATAATAATAATGGTAAAGGGCGAGAACAGAAAGCGGGTGTAAATAAGATTGTCGTGAAAGGAAACAAAGAGTTACCTAAAGGAGCTATTGTGGCGAGGATATCGGCAAAGGCCGAACAGTGAACTTATGTTATTGATGAGAAATTAAATAAACTCGAGAAAATTGAAGCTAGTGTAAATGAGCAGAAAGAGAAAGGGTTGGTTGATTCTGGATGTGAAATAAGTGTCGTTCGTAAAGCTTTGGTACCGGAAGAGAAATTAAAAGGAGCGGGTAGTATTTATTTACATGGACTGTTTGGTGAAGGAGTTAAATCACCGTTGGTTAAATTACCATTAGCTATTCTGCAATTCGGACAAACTAATGTAATTCATCAGGAAGTACTTTGCGCGGTAGCCGATAATATTAATGAGCAAGTAATTTTACATCCCGAAGTTCATTAATGAGTTCTCAGGGGTCAATCGCGAGGAGCCATCGTTAGAATACCGAGAATTAGAAAGCAAGGAAATTAAGTGTTGATGACTCGAGTGAAAAGGAAGGTATGAATATCGATAATTGTAATGTTTACGCAATAGAAACGAGATCGGGGAATTTACAAAGTCAGGAAGAAGAAAAGACCGAAATAGAGGAAAATTGGAGTGGTAATTTTACAATAAGTAATTCAGATATGTTTAAGAAATCCCAACTGGATTGTAAGGATTTAGAGAGAGCTTGGGATTTAACTAAATTAGATAAAGTGGATTATTGTATTGTAAACGGTTTATTGTATCATAAAGGGAAATTGGTAGGAAAAGGTATAACTCAATTAGTAGTGCCTAAAGTCAGAAGAGAAGGAATCTTCAAGTCAGCGCATGTTCCTAATGAGGGAGAGCATCACGCGTCAAAGAAAGCCTTAGAGAGGATTAGGCAATCTTTTTATTGGGAAGGTATGGCTAAAGAAACTAAAAAATTTTGTAAATTATGTCTAGAATGTCAATTATCTAGAAAAGTGAAAGTGAGTGATAGGAGGTTTGTTGAGTTGGCGGATGGTAGCAAAAAGTAAGTGCATAAAAGTAAAAGAGAATTTATCGCTAAAAGCAATGTAGTCGATATTGTTTTCGAAAGTGATGAGGAATTTGAAGAAGTTGGGGAAATTCCTCTTTTAAACTGGGAGCAAGAGGTAGAGCGAGACATAGAAAGGTTTGAAATAAAAGAGTTACCTAATAGTCAAATCAGGGATATAAAGTCCATTTAGAGGGGAAATAAAGAGGTATTTATGGGTCCTGTGCGACCAGCGGAAGTAGGGGAGCACCGTATTGATTTGAAACCGTGTGTGATATGGGAAAAGCCAAAATTATATAGTGTACCTGTTGCTTATAAAGAGGAAGTAGATAGACAGGTCGAGGTCCAGGAGTTATTAGAATTAAATCTATTTGAAGTATCACTTACTTACTTACTTACTTACACAATGGTGCTACAATCCATGTAAGATTTTGACCTCCCTCAATATACTTCTCCAGACCTTCCGATCTCTGGCCTTTACTTTATAATTTATAATTTGGTTTTCTGCAAGATCTTTTTCTATCTCTTTTATCCAACTCTTCCTGGGTCTACCAATACTTCTTTTTCCAATTAAATTACCACTATAAATCTTCTTTGTGCTTCGCTCATCCCTCATTCTGATTAGATGGCCTAACCATTGCATTCTTCTTATTTTTATAGTATTTATTATATCTTTTTCATTATATAACTGTTCTAAATCCATATTTGTCCTTATACGCCATGTATTGTCTTCTTTAATAGGTCCAAAAATTTGTCTTAGGATCTTCCTATCCCAAGTGATAAGTAGCTTTTCATCTTTTTGTGTAGTGGTCCAGGTCTCACTACCATAAATTACTATTGGTTTTATAACAGTTTTATAAATTTTAAGTTTGGATGTACGAGATATTAGAGATGATTTTAGAATGTTTCGAAGAGAAAAATAGCATCTATTTCCTGCTGCAAGTCGGGTTTTAATCTCTGCTTCTACCATATTATCACAGGTGATCGTAGATCCTAAATATTTAAATTCTGTTACTTCATTAAATTGTAATTCATTATTTATTGTTAAAGCTGCTGTTGCCTGTGATTTCATTCGGTCCATTTTCATGTATTTTGTTTTTTCTTTATTAACCACGAGGCCTAGTTTTCTTCCTTCAGTGTCTAATTTATTGTATGTTTCAATCAAGACTTTCTTATTCCTAGCAATTATATCAACATCATCTGCAAATGCAAGGATTTGGAGGGAGCGATTCATAATAGTACCACCTCTGTTGTTGTAAATACTTCTAATTATTTTCTACAGGCATAAATTAAAAAGAATTGTCGAGAGAACATCACCTTGCTTTAGTCCTGAATTCACTGCAAATTCTCTTGAAAGTCTTCCCTGTACCTTAACTTTAGCTTTTGTATTTTCCAGTGTTAATTTTATAAGCTTAACTATTTTATCAGGTATTTTAAATTCCTTTAATATTTCAAATAACATATTTCTGCTTATACTGTCATAGGCCTGTTTAAAATCAACAAACAATTGGTGCAAATTAATATTTTGTTCATAGAATTTTTCAAGGATGTTCCTGATACTAAAGATTTGATCCACTGTTGATCTTCCTTTCCTAAAACCACACTGATAATCACCTATCACCATTTCAGCATACGGTTCTAATCGCTTTGCAATAATCTTTGCCAGCACTTTATATGTAACATTTAATAAGGCTATGCCTCTATAATTCTGGCAATTTAAGATATTTCCCTTTTTATGAATTGGGATAATAATAGCACCATTCCATTCATTTGGTATATATTCATTCTGCCAAATCTCTACTATTAGATCATGTAACATTTGTACCAACTTCTCTCCACCATATTTCAAAAGCTCAGCACTTATCAAATCTTCACCAGGTGCTCTTCCATTTCTTAATTTTGCAATAGCATCCCTTACTTCTTCTACAGTTGGTGGTTCACAGTTTTCTTCATTCATGTCATAATCATTATGATTAGATTGTATTTCTCTTTCGTCATTTGACTGCCTGTTTAACAATTCTTCAAAATATTCTGCCCATCTATCTGTCACATTTGCGTGTCCTCCAATAAGTTTATCATTTCTGTCTTTACAAAAAAGGGTGCGTGGTTGATAGCCCTTTTTGATGCCTTTAAGCTTTGAATACATTTGGCTTATATCACCTAATACTGATAGGTCTTCAATTTCTTGAATTTTACTCTGCTCTAAAGCTCGTTTCTTCATACGTAACAACTTTTGAGTATTTCTTCTAATTGTTTTAAAGTGATTTTCACTCTGTCTTGTTCTATGTTTCAGCATTTTTTCTCTTGCTTTATTCTTTTCCTTAATCAGTTGCCAACACTCATCATCAAACCATTCATTAATTTCCCTCCTTTCTTCCTTTCCAACTACTTCCTCAGCAGTTTTTAATATGATATTTTTGCATTTAGCCCATTTACTATTGATTATATCTTCCTCATTAAATTCAGCATATTCACTAGCAATTCTTTCTGTTAATTTACTTTGATAAACCTTTCTTCTCTGCATGTTTAGTAAATCTTTTGTTTTAAATTTTACTTGTTTAGTTCCTTTTGCATCTCGAAATCTTGTAACTCTTTGTCTGTATTTCATAATAACAAGGAAATGATCAGTATCTATATCCGCACCTCTATAACTTCGTACATCCATAACATCACTAGCATGTCTTCTGTCGATCATAATATGGTCAATTTGGTTTTTTGTCTTTCCATCAGGGGAAATCCAAGTTTCTTTATGTATGTTCTTATGCTCAAGTGCTACTTATGATTAAGTTGTTAGAAGCAGCAAAGTCCACAGCTCTTATTCCATTTTCATTACTCACATCATGTAAACTAGATTTTCCAATTGTTGGTACAAAAGTGTATTCTTTTCCAATTTTAGCATTAAAATCACCTATTACCATTTTAACATCATGTCTTGGTATCTTATCAAATTCAATCTGTAGTGTTTCATAAAAAGTATCTTTTTGTTCGTCCTCGGTATCTTCCGTTGGTGCATGGACACATACTATTGAAATGTTAAAAAACTTTGCTCTCAATCTCAAGATACACATTCTTTCATTTACATTGTGAAAATCAATAATATTTTCTCTAAGGCATTTTCTGATCATAAATCCAGTGCCATGCGTGTTTCTTCTTCTGCTTGCACTATTAAAAATTGTAAAGTCACCAATATCTCTTATCCCACTCTCCTTCCATCTTACTTCCTGTATGGCCAATATGTCCAGTCTATAACTATCCATCTGACTCTGTAGTTGCTTCACTGCACCAGCTCTGTATAAACTTAAAACATTCCAAGTTCCAATTCTAAAATTCATAAGCCGTTTTCCAGTTCCAGTCCGTTTTACCATGAGATCAGTCCGTCTAACATCTGTATTTAAGGGCTTCGCAACAAGGTTTTTTTTTTCCAGGGAAAGGTTGTCAGCCTTTCGCCCAATCCCTTTTAGTCGCCTCTTACGACATGCACGGGTTACATTGGGACTATTCTTTAATGCCGGTCACCACACGGCATATTTGAAGTATCAAATCCAGAAATTTGTCATCCAATTGTTTGCGTGGCAAAAAAGGACGCAACTGTTAGACTTTGTATAGATTATAGGGCTTGAAATTCAGTAACGCAGGTTCCAACCTTTCCTATGAAAGATTCGCAGGAAATCATGTATACTGCGGGGCAGCTAAATATTTGTCTTCGATCGATTTATTGAGGGGTTATTGGCAGATTAAAATGGCTGAGGATTGTAAACATTTGACAGCGTTTACAACTTATAACTGGACTTATCAGTGGCGTACTATGCCTTTTGGTTTATCAGGGGCGGCTGCTACTTTCCTAAATGATATGAATGAGCTTCTTCAAGCTCATCGGAGGTATACACAAGCATATATTGATGATGTCATCATTTTCTCCGACACTTGAGAAGAGCATTGTGTGCATGTTAGAGCAGCCATAGAAGAACTTTAAAATAGAAATTTTATGATTAGACTGGATAAGTGCAAATTTGGAGAGAAGTTAACTAAGTTTTTAGGTCATGTAATTGGTGGTGGAACGCATGCACCTGATGAGGAGAAAATAGGAGCAATAAGGGATTTAAAGAGACCAAAAACTAAAAAGGAAGTTAGATCTGTTTTGGGATTAATGGGATTTTACCGATCTTATATTCCAAATTATGCTGAAATTGCCATATCTTTCACTGAATTAACTAAAGGAAAGGTTAAAAATACTGTACCATGGAATGAAAGAGCAGAAAAAGCATTTAATACCCTAAAAGATGAATTATGTAATGTGACGCGTTTGGCTACACGGTAGGACTAGAATGTCGGTTTCACGCCGATGCTTCAGACCTGGCAGTAGGATGTTGTCTTACTCAAAAAAGATAAAAAGGGTCAGTTTAAGCCGATAGCTTTTGCCAGTCAGAAGTTATCAGGGGCTCAGCGTGCTTGGCCAAGTATAGAGAAAGAGGCTTTGGAGCGTTCTCTTCGGGTTGCAAAAGTTTGATAAATGGACATATGGATCTCAGATTGAGATCATCACTGATCATAAACAATTAAAATTTCTCACTGAAACAACCCCAAGGTCCCCCAAACTCCCTAGATGGGCTCTTGCCTTGCAACGTTGGAACCTAAGTATTTCTCATCGTCCAGAAGCACAACATTCGAATGCTGACGCAATTTCTAGACTACACAGAAAGAGCTGGAAAGAACAGCCAGTAGCTAGTCCATCGGCATCAATGACTAAATAAATTGACAAACCTTAAATGTGTAATCATCATGGTTGAATTTTTTTTTTTTTTTTTTTTTTTTTTTTTTTTGTGTGTGTGTGTATGTGTAATTGTATTTGAATCTTGTGTTTATAAAAGTGTATTAGCATGGGTAATTTTTCTTTAATAATCATATTAATCATAGCTCTTGGAATATAGAGCTAATGTGTTGGGAGATTAATAGTGGTCTCCGATAAATCTAATTTAACTAGCATAGGGTGAGAGGAATATAAAGTAGTATAACAGTACACAACAAGTATTTACTGTATTTTATTTAATGTTGGACCGGTTCTCCTATATCCGAGTTCTTATTTGTAATTAGTGTTTTGTTATCTGTAAATAATGTGTAAATAAATTGTTAGTTCAGTTTAATTGAAAGAGTTGGTATTGTTTTCAACAATCCTCTCATAGCGTGACCGATATCACGTAATCATATCGGTAGTGGCAGCATATAAATAGTAAAGTATTTACTCAAAGTTGTGTGGACTTAGAGGAAACCCGACAGGCTGGATTATCGATTTTTTTTACCGAAGTCCCCATATTTTAGTGTATTATATATATAAGGTCCTGGCAACTTTAAACACCTATAATTCGATCTGTAATTATCGTAGAACACTCATATTTTGTTTGGTAAACATAATCTTTATAAAGGGGGCTTTATCGGGTTTTTAAACTGAAGCCCCATAAATTTTAGTGTAACGCGAATATAATGATCCGAAAACCGAAAACACTTATAACTCGGATCTAAATTGTCGAAGACCACACACATTTCGTATTGTAATCTTAATCGTTTTAAAAAGCAGGGGGGGGGGTGAGTTCTGTTGATTTTTTATAGAAGCATCCTATATTTTAGTGTATCATAAGTATAAATCCCTGATAAGTTAATAAATTTATAACTCGAGCAGTAATTATAGAAAAACATTCGTATTTTGTATGGTAAACGTGTTCTTGGGACATTATCGGGTTTTTAACTGCACCTCCTAAATTTTAGTATAACGCAAATATCGGGGCTCGAAAACCGAAAACACTTATAACACGGATCCAAATTGTCGCAGCTTACTCAAATTTCGTATGGTAATCGTAATCGTCTTAACTTTTTATCTACTGCAGTTTTTTTCATGTAATTTTTTTCAGTTTCTACAATGAAAATTAAAGGATAAACATAAAAAAAATGCTCACCCGTGAGAAATTTAATTACTTAGAGGTAATTAATTAAAGTGGTATTTTAAAGTACTGTCAGTACACTATGACTAAAATATTATAACAACAGAAAACCCACAAGGCATCAGAATTGTACTAAAATGTTTTCGATTTAATAATGTGAAATATAGCTTTTTTCTTATTTACAAATACACTTTTTGGCAAATTCCGGTGCCAATAATTTATTTCAACATTTTAGCATTGAAAATCCTTTGCCCCTGAAAGGGTTAAAAGACTATTTCTTTTTTCTTTTTTTAAGGTTTCGATCTTGTTAGCAGTCTTTTAGTTATGCGACGTCTATATTCCTGGGACAATATATTCTCTCGCATCTCCACATATGCAATATACGAATTTACGTATGCCATTTCTAGCATAGCAAAAAAGAGCCGGTGCCACAAATTTTTCGATTTCATATAAAAAAATAATAATGAAACAGTAATGAAATACTAGGAAAATTATTACTGCACAATATTTTAGTAATTGCATTTTAAAGCAGATGAAAACGATGGATAACTACACAGGCGAAAAGTAAACAATAAGTTTTTCTCCAACACCAGTGTACTGACAGTACTTATAAGTACCACCGAATAATTCAACTGTTAAATCAAATACATACACCGTTACCGTGCGCCTAAAATAGCGAGTAAAATTATATTCTAAGATCATAATGAACCCATACAAAAAAATCCAACACTTATCTTACATCCTTTACCGTGTTTGCAGCAATAAAAAGGCGAGTGTGACAATCTGTACAAAATGTCGGCACAAAATATATCGACTGTTTCAAAGATAGCCTCCTACCTCGCTAAAATAACAAACCTAGAACTACTGCTGCCATGTATCCGGATAAAGTGGAGTTAAAAGAGTGTTTTTGCAAAGTACCATTAGAATATTAGTAATATTCACTATGGGATGAAAGTGTAAAGTGAGTGGTACTTATAAGTACCGTCAGTAGATAAAGGGTTAAAAGGCGGAGATAGGGGGGAGGGCTCTGTTGATTTTTTTGCAGAAGCCTCCTATATTTCATTGTATCATAAGTATAAGGACCTGATAAATTAGAACATTAATAACTCTAGTATAATTATCACAAAACACTGATATTCTGTAAGGTAAACGCATTCTTTATAAAGGAAGGACATTATCGGGTTTTAACCGAATCCCCCTAAATTTTAGTATAACGCAAATATAGGAACCCGAATACCGCACACTCTTATAACTTGGATCTTAATTGTAGCATTCCACGCAAATTTCGTATGGTAGAAGTAATCGTTTTCAGGAGGGGGAAAAGAGGGGTTCTGTGATTTTTTTAATAAAGGCACCTCTTATTTTAGTGTATCAAAAATATAAAGTCCTGGCAACTTAAAACACCTATAACTAGAGCTGTAATTGTAGTAGAATACTCATATATTGTACGGTAAAAGTAATCTTTAAAAACGAGTAACTTTTTCGGGTTTTTTAACGGTAGCTCCCAAAATTTCAATAAAGCGCGGATATAAGGGCCCGGAACCGCAAACACTTATAACCTGGATCCGAATTGTCGCAGCGCACACAAACTTTGTATGGTAAACGAAATTGTTTTAAGGGGTGGGGGAGTTCTGTGGCTTTTTTTATAGAAGCCACTCATATTTTAGTCTATCATAAATATAAGGTCCTGACAATTTAAAACTCGTATAAGTCGAGCTTTAATTTTCGTATGCAAATGCACATGCACATATTCAATTGTATGTAATTGGGACAATAGAAAATTAATAAGGAAAAAAATCTGCAAACATCATTCTTTATTCTGTTTGCTTGTATGAAGTCTTGTGAAAATGGAACGCAGATCAATATTCCGTCATTTTTGACTGGGAATCTACTAATAATAAGCTAGAAGCCGCTGCTGTCGCCGATAGCTTCAGATATATTCTTTTTATAATATTAAATAAACCGACAAACAAAATACACAGGAAAACATATACAGCTAAATCATTATTAAGAAATCAGTACTTCTATAGTACAGCCAATACTCACATATTCAAAATCGTCGGGTGAGGTGGGGGTGGAGATAGATTACCTAAATTCTCTTCCCTTTTAGAAATTTATAGTAATAATAATAATACAGTAACAATAATGCAGTAATAATAATAATAATAAAAGTACAAAATAACAAACAGGGCAGAAGAAAAGATAAAGAAATATATATATATTTTTAATCTTGATAAAAATATAAATCTCAATTTGTACTTTATTTTTTTTTAATTTTCTCTATCTTATTTGTTGTTTTGTATTTTATACTTTTATCATATTTGAAAGAAAGGCAATGTAACTGAAAACTATAACCCCCCCCAAAATACACACACCAACACTAGAATTTTTTTTTTTTTTTATCCTGGCACCGGGTTTTAATTTATTTGTTTAATATCACATAGTATTTTTAAAATTAATTAATATCATCTTAGAAAAATTAAAAGCATTCATTAGTTATGGTAAACAGTGTTATTGAATGGAAAGGGTCAAACTTGAGTAATAGTACATAGAGATTACATTTGTAATGAAATATATATAAAAAAAGAATAAAACAAAACTTTTCATAATAATAATAATAATAATAATAATGATAATAATAATAATAATGACTTTAAATAAAACAAACAAATAATAATAACTTAAAAAAAAAAACAGTTTAATAGAAACTTAAAAAAAATTGTTAAATAAAAAAATTCTCAAAAATTAAATTGTTTTTATTAAATGTACTTATTAAAAACAATTCAAAATTAATTCAATAATTAATTGTTTATATAATTTATCAATTACTTGTTTAAAAACTATTACATAAACTATGTAACAGTTATCAGAGATACAAATACAAATATAATTTTTTAAAATGTCGGTTACTATAATGTTATTAACTTCATTAGGATGTATAAAAATGATAATGATTATGAGGATAAATATGTTATTTATTTATTTATTAGTTAGTTTAAGGTATTTCATTTTTGCTCTTTAAATATAAATTATTAATATTATCTTGATCTTTGGAAATTGTAAACTATAAATGTGCTTAAGAAAAATAGAAATCTACATCTGAACAATAATATCACCTAAAACTATTAAAAATCATTTTTAAGTATTTGTACAATGTTGCATTAATAATAATAATATTATTATTAATTAATAATTGCTTAGATTTCATGTTTTTGACGGATTTTTCAAATATTTGGTTTTTTATTTTTAGGGAAGAATAAATCAAAAATTTTGAATAAAAACATTAATTGATGAATAATTGCTATTAATTAATTATTAAAATAATAAGTTTAGTATAAAAATTAAATTAATATTTTATTAAATATATTTTTTAATATATTCTTAATTTGTTAAATTAATAACATTATTAATATAAATTTAAAAATTTTAGTTTAAAATGAACTCAATACATAGTAGTTATATATTCAGTTTATCATTATATTTTATAGTAGCTATAAACTGAAAATTTTCCTTTACTTGTTTGTTTATTTTATATTTTAAGTTACTGAAATTTAAAATTATTAATGTAATTAATAATAAAACTAAAATAAAAGTTTATTAAACTTGTTTCTGGGAAAGAGGGAGAAAAAGGGTAATTAATAAAAATAAAAAACAACAAATGTAAAAAAGATTAGTTTTGTCAGTGAAAAAATGAAAATAAAATTAATTAAAATATTACTAATATTATTACATAAAATTAAAAATAATAATTTTACAAAAAAAAAAAAAAAAAAAATAGGCCCAGCTTTCAATAAAATTTGCTTACAAATTAAAATCTGCTTCAAGAGGTGAGAAGACTGTTAACAAAACAAGAAACAATTATTAAAAAAACAAAAGAGAGAGAGAGAGAGAGTAAAGGGGGGGGGGGAATCTAAAAACTTTTTCTGAAAACAAAATGTTTTTCATAGCACGCCTAGTAAGCAAATCGCTATTGCTTTCCAAATGTTTATAATCGTAAAGCAACTTATGACAGCAAATTTATAAAATGTAACATAACATTGTAAAAATAATAAGATAGATTAAATACTTTTGCTGCAATAAATATATCTAAATTCTGATTAATTAAAGGAGGTGGTGTAGAGGCGTGAATTGAGAAAATATTTGCATATAATAGCTTATGAGTGTCTCATTGACGATTATTGAAGGCATTTATTTTTAGTGTTATTGAAAAGGAAAAAAAAATAAGCACAGTTTTTGTTTGTAATTCAATTGATGATGATTAAAAAATATATGTATTTAAGGTAGTTTATAGTATATGCTTTTATAAAATTTGGGGGGAGGGCGATGATAAAAAATGACAATGGCCCCAAATGATGCTGAACCATACAACGTTTGGCGGGCCTACGACAATTAAGAGTCTGAGTTATAAGGTGATGGGCACCGAAATGGCAAGGGACTGAAATGGCTAAGGACCGAAATGGCTAGGGACCGAAATGGCATAGGGACCGAAACGGCGGGACCAAAATCTCATGTACCTATTTACAAAGAGATGCCAATTAATCTGAACATAAATGTTTCTTTTAATTTCGAATATTTTAATCCATAATATAAAAAAATAAAAATAAAATACTCCGTTTTTTATGTTAGACCATGGCCAAACTCGATCCCTTATACGGCCGTAACAAACAGTCGAAATCCTTTTGTTTTCGGGAATCATACTTTCGCTCCGGAGAATTGTAGGGGGTGCTTTTAACAACTGTGTCTAATGGGGAATTTCCTTATCTTTCTCTACTCTCTCTACTCTACTCTTGTGTTTTTTAGGTATAACTTGAATGAAAGTGCGATTTTTGATTTCTTTATTTATTAAAAAATGGTTCATTGCTGTGTTCCATATAGTTATGAATTGATATATCCGAGACTAATAAAAAACTCTTTGTGGGAATGTGACTTAAACGAGCATATAATAAATATATGCTCATTAACATCAATGTGTGCAAAATTTTTGCCCATTATTTTAAAAAATATGGCAAAGAACTTTACAAATGAGGCAAATTCATCTTCATATAAGAATTCTTTATCAAGAAAATTTTTAAAGTTTACTTAATTTTAATTTTATAATTTTTATTGTATATTTTATTGTAAAAATTCTCAATGTTTGAAATATAACCAAGAAATTGAACGTGCATATATCTACAGATACATTTATTTATATGAGTATAGTAAATAGATTTGCGAATTAATATTTTTAAATTCTGAAAAAGTATTCTGTAATTTCTAACCAGTGTTCTAAACCTTCTGCAAAAGCTATTCTGGGATGAATGGAGTACATAATATTAAAAGAAGAAAAAAACGACTTATTGATTCTGTAAATAATGAAACCTGTAAAAATTATTTATTTATTTATTTATTTTGTTTCCTCGTATTTCCTGATCACCACCACAATTTACTGAAAATCATTCGCAACGTACATATATAAGGCAGGCGATCGAGTTTGGCCGTGGTTAGACAGTCATTTAAATTTGGAATTAAAAAAAAAATAGTCTTTGAAAACTCCCCTTAACATCTTAACACATGTGCTACGATATGAAAAAAAAAAATTGTAAAAAATTAAATTTTTTATTAATTTGTTTGGTTTTATTATTTGTCTTAAAAAATTGTTTGGCTTAAATAAAGAAATAAATCAAAGGGAATTTCATTTTTTGCGAGTATTTCTAAAGGTGAAAATAGAGGGATTGCACAAAGCAATACAGACGACTTTCTTACACTGTGTTAGAGACGCGAAATCCTGCATTCAAACAGAGATTTTATATAAATATCTGAAGTTAAAAAAATATTATTGGTCTCTGTTTCAAAATATGTTAAAAAAATAAAGAAAACATTATTTTTTAAAAGCTCTTGGGAATTTTTATCTCTCATATCTATGACGCATTTTATGGTAAAAATCCATTAGCAGTCCAAAGCAAATTGAGTGTTTCTTTCATAATGGAATAGAAAAGACTTGCTCTAAATTTTTACTAGTTATGCTTATCAAAAGGGTAACAACTTCTGCAGCCCTTTTCCTCTTATTTTATCAATATTATGCATTTTCCCTACCGTTTTGACGATAATCAGATTTATTTTTCATCGGTTGTATCAATATTAGAGAATCTTATTACATCTGCTTAAAAGGTTCAAATACCAAAGTAAAATCACTGTAATACACACTAGTTTTTATTTTATTTGGTCTGAAATAACTAACCAAAAAGTAATATAAAAAATTTTAAATTTTTCTTTCAAACTTTTTCAAGGCATGAAGTAGACGTTTGGAGGGATAATGCAAGGAGTCAGACAAAACCGCTAACTTTAGTTCACAGTAGATACCTGCAGCAGCAAGCAGCAGTTCATAGCTGCTCTAGTTGTCTAGTATAAGCATATTTTGTGCTATATAACAACGAAAAAAATATTAAACGAAGAGTATCTTTATTTTTGGTTTCTCTTTCGAAAACTATTAAAAAAAGTCAAAGAAAAATAATTTTCCAAGCCCTGGGAGGTTTTCTTCGTGTTTCTACCGTTCTTTTTATTCAAAAAATTCACCCAGTTTTAAAAGCTCCTCAAAATTTTATTTTTTAAAGGGACTTGGTACTCTTGGAACTATTTTACTTTAAAATCTGCATGTTTAATAATATTTTGTTCACATTTCATTCAATTATTTTATGAAAATAAATGATTTAAACAATGATATGGCAGTGAACTTACGAAAGAAATGATGATCTTTGCTTACATTCTCATAACATATTTAACACCTGCCACCACCATTTATTTCCATTGTTTCAATAACCCCCACCCCCACCCCCCTACACACACACACACACACACTTTTTTTTAAACCAGTAATTAATAATTTTCTGCTATTGCTTCAATTATTATTACAATCATGGTCTTATCTAACTGTCAACTTTTGAGTAAAAATTTGATTCTGTTATCTAGACATCTTTCTCTATTTGTAGGGTCAGCATTTTACGGAGTTTCTGTTTCTTTTTGATCGCCTCATATATGTGTGGTTGATAGGTGAAACCCATCCAGGCATGACTTTCCGATGATTCCTTTCTGATTCCCCTGTTGACAATTTTTTAGTGCTTGCGTGTTTATCCCCCTCCCCCCTTTTGATTGCAATATACATCAATGAATCTAATACTTCTTTGCAGAACTGTTTATATTCTCCGTTAATCTCACTTGATATGAGAGCAGATAATTGCTCTCGAAACTGTGGTCAGGTAATATTACATGGAGAAATTTAAAAAGTTAATTTTACTATTTGAAAATAATTTAATCAAGAAAAAAAAATGCAAATTTTGTTGTAAAATATTTAATAAATTTAATCTGTTTTAAATTAAATTTTAAAGCCGCACTAATCCTGCAATTGAAATATCTTTTGTTGTGTACTTTTCTTTAAAGTGTGCTCTATAACTGAAAGGATCAGAGTTTCAAAAAGTTAATTAGTTTAGGATAAATAAATAAATAAAATCGCTGACATATGCACAAATACAGTAAAAATGACTATTTATTTAACACTTTTACGTTTTAAAAATAAACTAATTTATATTACTGGAAATACAATTCTTAGTTTTATTAAATGCAATGTAAAGATTCCTCCACCCCCTCAAAAAATAAAATAAAATAAAATAAAATAAAATAAATAATAATAATAATAAATAAATAAATAAATAAATAAAAAATTGTGAGTTATTTGAAAAAAAAAATATCCGTCGAAGTTTTTGCAATTACAATACAACATATTGATATATTGAAAAACACAAACAGAGAAAAGTGAGTTTTTGAAAAAAATCTCCGTCGAAGTTTTCCCTTTTACAATATACTGATATATTGAAAAACACAAACAGAGAAAAATGAGTTTAAAGACTACAACTCTGGGTCATTTTAAGGGATATGGATGCAGTAAAAATCCCTTTTTGCATACCTTTAATTATTGGATCTTTACGACACTTCACGAGATTATACTACGGATGTCTTAATACATTTTGGGGGAAAAAAGAGTTGGAAAAGTAATATTTTCGCCATTTTTGCAAAATAAAGGGTACTGAGTCCCCTTAATGCACTACAGAGAAAAAAAAGGGGCTCTCTAAATGCATTTTGTACTGGTTATGTGGACCAAAAAATAACTTTAATTGAACTTTTACTCTTTGTTTATCAGAGTTGTGTAATTATCCCCCCCCCCCCCCTCACCGAATTGTTGGTAATTGGATTTATTTTTATCACCTATATCAATATTAGAGGATTTCTGAGTAAGTTTTGTCTCTATCTTTTCGTAAAATGCTCAAATATCAAATCAAAATCACAGGAATAAATATGCTGCAATGAAAAACGCATAAAAAGTATATTTTTATGTGATTTGGCCCGAAGTAATAAATCATTAACTTTTCTTTCATACATTTCTAAAAACTAGCACATTTTCTCCTATATAAAAATGAGCAAATAAAAATCCAAAATAAACCAAAAGACAAAATATCTATTATTGGTCTGTCTTTCAAAAACTTACCAAACCAAAAATGTGAGAAAAAAAAATTATTTAAAGCTCTTGGGGATTTTTATGTTCCTCCTACCGCACATTTTATCTTGAAAATCTCTCTCGGTGGTAAAAGGTTCTGTAGTTTTTATTTTCTTAATGCACTACAGACAGAAAGAGAGAGAGAGAGAAGCTTTCTAAATGCAATTTTTACTGGTTATGTTTGCCAAAAACATAACAACTTTAAAAGACCCTGTCCTCTTAATTTATCAGTGTTATGTAATTATTTTTTCCTCCGGCTTGCTGGTAATCGGATTTATTTTTCATCACCTGTATCAGGATTAGAGGATCTCTAAATTGGATTACATCTCTATTATGTTCATAGTGCTGCAGGGGATCTGGAGTTTATTTAATGATACCGATGGTGAGAGGGATGCTTAATAGCCTAGACATTTTATAATGGGTCTCGTGTATAGTTCATTGATACATTATTAGTCGGATAAGTAGTTTTCTCGTTGACTAATGCCCTAAACTGTTAATTGATAATTGATAAAATAAGGAAGGATGCTTAATGGCCTAGACATTTTATAATGGCATCTTTTTTCATAGTGGCATTTTGTAATGGCATTTTATGATGGATTTCATGTAGGTTTACCATACATTATTAGTCAGATTAATAGTTTTCTCGTTGTCTAATATCCTAAATTATTAACTGTAAAATGATAAACTAATAAAAGATGCTTAATAGCGTAGACATTTTTAATGGCATTTTATAAAGGCAATTTTATAATGGATTTCATGTAAGTCTACCATACATTAGTCGGATAAGTAGTTTTTCTTGCTATCTCGTATCCAAAGTTATAAAAGGAAAAATGGCAAAATAATAAAAAAAGGTACTATCTTAAGATATTAACTGAAAAATGATATAATGATAAACAAAGCTATTAATGAACGTAAACTTTTATAACAGGTATATACGTTCATAGTAGATTAATTTTTAAGTATAGCATAAACAGAAATAAAACAAAGCTAAAAAATATTCTTAATTTTATTTTAAAAAGTTATTTTTCCAAAAGGTAAAACTTTTTAAAAAATTTAAAGATTGTTGGACCTGAAGAACGAAGAAGAAAATACTGAAACAAGTACACTTCAAATACTCCCTTTGTAAAATGTTATTGGCTACAAAAAAAAAAAAAAAAAAAAAAAAAAAAAAAAAAAAAAAGAAGCGTATTCAAAGAAAGGTGCCTTAAATAAGGTGCACTGTACATCATGCGATATTCAGTACGCAGAAATTAATAGTAATAATAATAAATCCAAGCACAGGCTATAAATTCGATTCTAATTGAAGGGAAAAAAGTAAAGTTTAAGGTTCTTTATAAAATTAAATTGGGAGGGGGGGGGGGTAGATGCTAGAGTACGGAGGATGGGTGTTGTTGTTTGGCAATTTACTGTTCAATGGCTAATTAAATTAAAAAAAGAAATTTGACGATTATTGAATTCTATACATACTGCTCTTACTACTATAAATGATTCCATAACAATTCTTATAGGACTAAACGAAATATGTTAGAGGGTCATTCCATGTCAGTTCAGGCAGGCATGTAACCCACCATCACAGATTTTGATGAAACTGCGTGTGTTTGTTCCTTTTATTAAGATATGATTCCCAGTATTTTTTTTTACTCCTTGGTCAAATAGTTTCTGAGAAAAAAATTGTCAAAATTTTGAAAAACTGCCATCAGTTGGCATTCTTGACTACTCGATTTTCAAATGTAGCATGACATAAATATGATCATATTTCAATATCTATTCCACAAATCATCTTCAAATAATTTATGCATAATATATAGGGTACGTATTTTATGAAAAAAAATACTGTTACGCTTATATAACATTTTAAGTGTGTCTAAAAAAATATTTAATCTTTGAAGTCGTGATTTTTTTATGAAAAATAATGCATTACCTAAAATAGCATTATTAACAAAAGGCGGTATTTTTATTAAATTTATTTTTTCTGGGGGATATACTTAAAGGTGTCCTTTACCTGATTCTGAAATAAAAGTAGTGGGATTTTGGGTGTTTTTAGTAGTATTTCATATTTAAAAATATTTTGAGGCGTATTTCAAATCAAATCAAGCAGAGTCATTCAATGTCAGTTCGCCTAAGATATTTAATTCCCTGTCACAAATTTCAATGAAACTGGGTATGTTTATAGCTCATTTTAAGACAGGATCAAGGAAATTAAAGGTGATTACAAGTAAAATATTTTTTTAAGATAAAAAAAAAATATCTAAATTTTGAAATTTTTTTAAAAATGTTTTTAATGGCAGATCTATATTCAAAGACTGCATAAAAAAAAAAGTCATTTCAATATAAAATCACTAAATAAGTTTCAAATAATGTATATGTGACAAATAATGTAGGCAGATTGTTATTTATTGTTGTTCGTCATGTTTAAATGCTAAGAGTGTGTTTAATCTTGTGAATTCTTAAAATCAAGAATTTTGTGAAAAATAATGTGTTAATCAAAAATTTATTATTAACCGAAGGCAGGCTGTTATTACTTTTTTTAATTGTACGTAAAAATATCTTTTCAATAGTTATAAAATAAAAATAGTGAAAATATGAGCAATTTTAACAAAATTTTCATAAAATGTGAATGTTTAATGATAAATATTGAAGCTTTTCATGCTAAGATGTACTAAAATGACTACGATATCGTGTATTTCTACTCTTGCTTAAATATAATACATACAATAATAAAATAACAAATATTATTTACAGCAATAAAAATTAAATTAAATAGTACCAGTTCCTTTACCAACACTACATTGCTCAACAGCCGACTTAAAATCAACAGCCCGCACTCTTATTGAAAAATACTTTCAACTGTTAAAATAATAAATAAACTGCATTTAAAAATTTTAATATCAACTTATTATCTTAAGACGATAATAATAACTAAACAACATGATGAATTTATAAATCAGCTTTTAATTGAAAAGTCATGAAATGGTCCCTTTAAATATTGTTGTTCATCGAGTCAATCAAAACAAATTATAAAAAAAAAATAGTGAGCCTTATATGCTGACTGCAATGACACTTCTAACAAAACTAATTAATTCATTACCATCTGAAATCAAACCCGAAAGATCAAAAAGAAAAAAAAATCATCTGTAGTGTGAATGTGACATACTCAGTGGTTGTTGAGGTATGTCTTTGTGACATTTTCACCTGTACTTCAATAAAATATAAACATGTAAGCTTTTTTCATTCATCCAAATTAAGTAAAACAATTATAAAATTTTGTTGTCATTACACCAGATGTTAAATTTTTCGTTACATACTATTAGATAAGTTCTTTACTTTTAGACATTATTGACATAATATCATAAAATTTACTATATGTATTTTCTGTAAGTGTATAATCAATATATATATGCTTTATTAAACATAAATGAATAATTTTTAAATAATTTGTTTGAGAACAGGGATATATATACACACATATACATGTTGAAAATCCATCTTTCAGCAATATTGTGATGAAATAAATCAAATTACCGTAATTTCCGGTGTATAGCCCGCGGATCAAACAATCGTGTTTCGACCCAGAAATTTTTAAAAATAAAATGTAACTTTTTAGATCACAGTAAATATTGGTCTTCAAATACTGAATAAAATTTCTGGGTCCAAACTGAATTATTTGATCTGCGGGCTATACACCCGAAATTACGGTACATATCATTAGAAACTGAATAAAGTTACAAAAGTGCAACTCATTAAGTTTTAAATATTTTTTTAGATATAGTTATTTGAAAGATATAAATATAATGGATTATGCATTTTTTGCATATATTTAAAGCACAATACGTCAAAATTTTCTTCAACACAGTGAAATTTGGTATTTTTTTTTTCAATATTAGCAGCTCAATGCTAAATTTTCAATATTAACAGCCAAATATGAGTTTAAAGATTAGGACTGTCATTTTGAAAATTTCTATTGGGCGGTGAGGAGCTAGTGATTTTTCTCTTTTTTGGAAAGGGATAATTGCTCTTCGCCCTAGAAGTTTTACTAAAAAACAATATTGTTTATTTTTTTCCTTAAGAAACGAACATAAAAGATAATTTGAAAAATAAAATAAATGTATAAATAAAAATATTTCCAGGGATGATACATTGGATAGGTTTTACATTTGAAAATATTGATAATTTTAAATATGATTTAAATACTACTAAAACCAACCAAAATCCCACTATTTTTATTTCAGATCCAGTTATAATGTAGTATTATGTACAATTTAAAATTAAAAAATTAGCCATAGAAACTCCGCCCCTGATTGATAAAGATTTTTTTAATAATTTCATTGTTTTTTGTAAAATATTTTTGATTTCAAAGATTATACAATTTTTTAGACACATTTAAATATTTTTTAACATTACAGCAATATTTTTTTCATAATCTACATACTTTATTTACCTTGCTTAAATTATTCGAAGAAGATTTCTTTATTAGTTATTGAAATATGATTTTATATATAAAATGAGGCCTTTGAAAATTGAACAATCATTAATGGCAACTCGTGGCATTTTCCCAAAATTTTGATAATTTTTTCTCATATGTTCACTATTTTTATTTTATAACCATTTAAAAGATATTTTTACGTACAATTAAAAAAAAGCAATAACACCCTGCCTTCAGTTAATAATAAATTTTTGATTAACACATTATTTTTGACAAAATTCTTGATTTTAAAAATTCATAAGATAAAAGACACTCTTAGTGTTTAAACATGATAAAAAACAAGAAATAATAATCAGCCTACATTATTTGTCACATGTACATTATTTGAAACCTATTTAGTGATTTTATATTGAAATGACTTTTTTTTATGTATTCTTTGAATATCGAACTGTAATTAAAAAAATTTAAAACAATTTTTCAAAAATTTGATATTTTTTATCTTAAAAAATATTTTACTTAGGATCAAGAAAATTAAAGGGGATTACGTCTTAAAATAAGCTATAAACAAACCCAATTTTATTGAAATTTGTGACAGTGATTAAATGGCTTAGGGGAACTGACATGGAATGACTCTGCTTGATTTGATATGAAATGCACCTCAAAATATTTTTAAATAGGAAATACTACCAAAAACACCCAAAATCCCACTTTTTTAATTTCAGAATCAGGTAAAGGACACCTTTAAGTATATCTCCCATAAAAAATAAATTTAATAAAAATACCGCCTTTTGTTGATAATGCTTTTTTTGTTAATGCATTATTTTTCATAAAAAATTCACGACTTCAAAGATTAAATATTTTTTTAGACACACTTAAAATGTTATATAAGCGTAACAGTATTTTTTTTCATAAAATACGTACCCTATATATTATGCATAAATTATTTGAAGATGATGTGTGGAATAGATATTGAAATATGATCATATTTATGTCATGCTACATTTGAAAATCGAGCAGTCAAGAATGCCAACTGATGGCAGTTTTTCAAAATTTTGACAATTTTTTTCTCAGAAACTATTTGACCAAGGAGCAAAAAAAACTACTGGTGATCATATCTTAATAGTAAGAACAACCACACGCAGTTTCATTAACATCTGTGATGGTGGGTTACATATTGATATTTTACTGCCTGATTTGACGTGGAATGCCCCTAGACTCTTTTTATGTCATTGGATATTGATTTAATTAAAATTAAATTTTCTTTTGTTTTTGTATGATACTTTGTTGAAGTATTCGTCACTTCAATTCATTCTTTATCTTACTTTAGTTTACTTAATTACATTTTATCCACTTTAACTCCCCCTTCTTTTTCAATTATTATATTTTTATAAGTGTTATTATAATTTGTATTATTATATCATAAATTTAGCTTTTCACTCCTTGGAACTCTATGTGATATACATTTCCTTTTTTTTAAAATTTTAAATTATAAATACTTTTTATTTTTTTTATTTACTCCACTTTATTTTTGATTTTATTTTACCTCTGCTCTTCTTTTAATTTAAATGTAACACCAAGATATAATTTGTAAGATTAAAACACATTTTTTCATAAATATTTTATGCATAGTTATTAATGTTTGATCAATGATTTACTTATTTGCTGTTTTTTGGATTAATTCCAAATCTTTCCATTTTGCAATTTTTCTTAATAGATAGCTGCACCATATTTTATCTTATTCAAATTGATCTGGCTTCAACCTTTCATTTAGCTTGATTCATTGCCTATTAAGCCAAAATCGATCAATCAATCCTGTTGTTTCATTCCTTTTATTTTTTGTATCTTTTGAATTTGTAATGTACGATTGGCAACATCTTGCATTTATGCAATTCAGGCATGCACATGGACCTTTCATTTGCCTATTTTCTTAATAATTTTGCTCATTCTGTTTTGTTATTTATTTGAATTAACTTTATCAATTTTTTGGCATATGGGTACGATAGCCCAAATATTACACTTTATTAGCTTAAAGCTGGTGTAATTAATGAAATCGTGCATATTTTGTTTTGTAAAATCTGCAGTAATTTGGGCATGAAGCTTCTTCTACTGCAGATTTCACATTTATTTTACAAACTTTCATTTCTAGATTCGTAAAACGAGTCCGTTTTCAATCTTTTATCCCGATAAATTTTGTCCTCAGGGATTTTTGAATATTTTGCGAATCTTTGTACGATTTTTAATGATTTTATGCGTTTGATATCGATTTTGTTTTTTTACATTTGTAAAATAAATCCACTTTCAATCTTTTAGCCTAATATTGTAAATTTTGCTCACTACGATTTTTGATTTTTTCCTGAATTTATCATCCAGTTTTTAGCGGGTTTTTTTTTTTCTGAAACGGAAAGAATTCTCAATTAAATTTTGCTACTGGGGTGATTGAATTCAATTTCGAAGAATACCAAATCAGTTCCTATAGGAACGTGAACAACGATGCTGGTAATTTCAATTTAAGCTGAGTCGAAATAACAAATTAAAATAATTCAAGGCTCGTTTGATTTGAAATCGGAGCGAGAGTCGACTGCACGATTGTACGCCACCGAAGGGCCGAAGGTAGTGAATTCCTTGTCCTCAAGTGTTTAATTTCGGTTCCGTTTGGCAAAAATAGATCAGCGAAGCTCCGCTAGCATACGAAAATAAAATTAAATATTCTCAATGTATCTACCATCAGAACACTTGCAGATTACATGGTGTGCAACTGATAGTTAACGCACTCAGCATATTTAACTTCATTTTCTTAAAATTGTATTTTGCTTACATGTGTTACAAGCTCGTTATTAATTAAACTAATAGTTGAAGCAAAGGCACAGCTTACTTTAGTAAGAAAATAAAGTTAAGTATTCCCAAGGTATTTTATTAATACACGTGCGTCTGCCTTATAATGCCACACTTCTGCATGCAATTACTGGTTTATTTAAACTGGGATGCGATAGTTAAAAAAATTACGCTTCATTGTGTATAATAAAGTTATTTTATATATGTAAGACATTATTTCATACTAAATCGAGGACGTTCTATGTAATTGACTTTTTCTCGTCGTTTTCGACAAAGGAACGCTGACCCCGCAGTTTGCCGCTTAGTGGTCCTGTAAGTTGTATCATCCAATAGCACATAGCCACTTTACTATATCTAGACACAACATTAATGACTGTAACTCTAACCGTTCTGAAGTTAATGAGGGCGGACAGGATTTTATTGGGCACCCTGTATAGGAGAGGCTAGGGCTCCTTTAACTCCTTTCCTCTGTATTACAGAAGCTTTAGGGGAGGCAGACACCCTCGTACACAGTGAGATGAGATAGAGAAGTTTTAGGTAGCTTTCTTTACAAAAAGCTACCTATTGCAGCCGTTCGGAGGAAAGCGATTTCAAAAAATTTTGGTATATTTTCATCGATCATGACCCCCAGACCCCGAAACCACCCTCCGTTCAAAATTGATATATATATATATATATATATATCAATATATATATATATATATATATATATCTGACCTATGTCACACTGTAAATCTCGTATTTATGAACCGATTTGGATGTAATTCGGTGTGTACATAGTACATACCAATGTCTCGACCGAGTTCGTTGACCAGCTTCATCCGCCATTTTGTTTGAAAATGGCGGCCATTTAAAAATTTCAAGAAAAATTTAAATTTAAAATGTGGTACCAAAAAATTGAAAATGGAAAAATATTTTTTTCTTATGTATTTGACCTTTATACAAAGACTCCATAGCAGTTTTTGTTTCGTCTATATCTTAAAAAATGGCTGAGTTATAGCATTTTGAATTTCTAGCGAAGCTGACATTTTGAAACGTCCTGAATTTTGTCACGCGATAAAAGGCGTATTTATGACCGATTTGGATGTAACTTCGTTTATACATAGTACAGACCAATGTCTCGACCGAGTTCGTTGGCCAGCTTCATCCGCCATTTTGTTTAAAAATGGCGGCCATTTAAAATTTTAAGAAAAATTTAAATGTGAAATGTGGTACCAAAAAATTGAAAATTGAAAAAATATTTTTTTCTTATGCGTTTGACCTCGATAAAAAGATTCGGGAGCAGTTTTTGTTTCGTCTATATCTTAAAAAATGGCTCAGTTATAGCATTTTGAATTTCTAGCGTGGCTGACATTTTGAAACGCTCTGATTTTTGTCACGCGATAACAGGTGTATTTATGAACCGATTTGAATGTAACTTGGTCTGTACATAGTACATACCAATGTTTCGACCGAGTTTGTTGGCCAGCTTCATTCGCCATCTTGTTTCAAAAGGGTTGCCATTTAAAAAAAATGTAATTTAAAATTTAAAATGAGGTATTAAAAAATTGGAAAATGAAAAAGATTTTTTTTATGTGTTTGTCCTTTTTACAAAGATTCTGGAGCAGTTTTTGTTTCTGAAAATTTGTTCTTTTGTTTATATCTTAAAAAGTGGTTGAATTATAGCACTTTGAATTTCTATCATGGCTAACACTTTGAAACGATCTTGTATTTGTCTCGCGATACCACACGTATTCTCCTATTTCGATGGAAGAAGGCATGTGGATAGTATACATCAATATCTCGACCAAGTTCGCTGGCCAGCATCATCAGCCATCTTGTTTCAAAATGGCGGCCATTAAATTAAAAAATATATATATTTAAAGTGAGGTGCAAAAAAATTAGAAATTGAAAAAGGTTTCTTTCTGAAGTATTTGACCTTGATATAAGGATTCAGGAGCATTTTTTGTTTGTCTTTATCTTAAAAATTGGCTCAGATATAGCAGTTTCAATTTCTAACGTGGGTGACATTTTGAAAAATCTGATTTTTTGCCTGCGACAGCACTCGTATGTATCAACCGATTCCGATGTGAGTGAGCATGTGCACAGCACTTACTAAGGTCTCGACGAAGTTCACTGGTTAGCCTCATCCACCATGTTGTCTTAAAATGGCAGGCACTTTAAGAAATCGCCGAAATTGGCAGCGAAATATAAGTTACTATAAATAAAAGCAACTTGGATAAAGCTGACTAATTTTGCGAAATTCTCATTCATAATGATTTAGTATTGATAAAAATTAGTATTGAATCTCCTACATTCGGTTTCCACTTAATTGAGCTTCGTGTATTTGAATAATATAAGTTGGCTTTTTTAAAATAACGAATATGAAAGCTACCTCTTCCTCCCGGCACTGGCCGGAAGGACTTTTTAAAATAATGTCTGTGTTTGATCCGCTTGACACTAGGTCGTTAAGGTGTCAATAGACGTATCATTAAATTATTTTCAGTGCCGGCGTCTTTTTTTGTGGTCACGCGGTGTTTCTCATCTTTAATAGCTTTAGAATGAAACGAACAGACATTCTGCAGAGGAAAAACTTTCCTTCAAGCCGATCTAATCTTCTTTTCTCCTTTCCATTGTTGAATCTCCCCATCCTTTTGTGAATAAATCACAGACGGCTGGAGAAGAATTGGTATCCCGGAAAAGTGTTGAAGGAAGGAAAAACAAGCGTTTAAACGGAGCAGAAATAATCAGTGATACTTCGTTCAGAGTGTTTGCCGACCACATTTCATGTGTCGATGTTGTTTTATTTGTAAGTTACGAAAATAAAATACTTTTTACCCGACTGCCAAGAAGGGTTATGTGTTTCACGCGTATCTGGGTATGTGGATTTCTTTATACTCTCGAAACATCCCAACGGCTGGATGGATTTTAATGAATGAGGTCTCTATCAATTTGTCATAACCGTTCGATGGTTATAGGCTACGTTTTGTTTTTATAAATTCAAAATGGCGGCCGTGAAATACAAAATGACGGTAGAGATGAAACAAAATTTTTACGCACCCTATTGAGTAGCATATCATTGGATAGTTCTTTCAAAATGAAGACGATGTTTTATTGACAATTTTACAGTCAGAAACTCCGTTTAAATATTACACAGCCTAGAAGTTATATAGGTGGGATCTCTAGCTTTACTGCAACTCTAACGTTCATAGACATCTATAGGCTATATCAAAACAGTGTTTATAGATAAGGAGCTAACAATTAAACACATCTTAAAAGTCATCAATACAAGTAAATAAAAAATATAGGTAAGTAATATAAAAAATAGTTTAACATTGCTGAGAAATATTTAATTAGTTCGTTTTTTACGCAGTCGGGTTTTTTGATTTTTTAAATTTAATTTTTATTTGTTGGACATAAAATTTACTCATTTATATCTGTTATAAATCCTATATCTCCAGTCTAGTTATATACTAATTATTTCAACTTGAATATCGTGCATATGCTATGGTATTTCTCCCACTTAATATCAAGGAGCTAACTTTAACACTTAAATGCATATAGTGTAACTCAGGAGTTGCATGATCTTCGCTTCCTATTGGTCTTGTGGTGAACTGTTATGTATTACTGAACGTGTGATAAATGTATTTTAGGCCGTGAAGTCTGTTTATGTTATGATTTGTTATCACTTGGAGGTTATAACATCTTTTGTTGATACTGCTCGCAATGTACTCGACTGGCGTTTTTTTTTCTATCTTTATAAAGGTAATAATTATTAATTCTGCAAACTATTAAAAGCATTATAAAAATTATTATATCGTTGAATAGTTGTTATTTTGCAGTGTAAACACTTTAAAGTAAGTATATAATTTTTTGAGCAATTATTGCTATGTAACTCAGGTGTGACATTATGAAATTATGTCAAACAGAAACATAAATAATTTTTTTCACTATTTTTCCAGTAGATAATTAACAAGAATAGACTCAAATATAACGTTTTCCGAACAAAATAAAACATAATGCATTAAAGGGTTAACAAAGCTGTAGAAAGAAGCATGTGACCATTTCTTTAAAGAAATCGCTGTAGTATTACAGTGAAACATGGAACGTTCTGACTCACAGAAACAGTGCCTAACTGTGTATGTATTATATAAAAAATATGTATTGGAGACATGGGCGACCTCAGATGGAAGGTACTTTTCTGATCTTACCACCACATAACAGCTGTAAATTCCAGTCCCTCGATTTATCAGTTTTTGGATTCTTTAAAGTGTTCTACAAATGCAGCTGTTTATAAATTGATGTTCCGAAATTCAGGCACAACCACGTCATGTATGGAATATGTCAAAGAAACACATAAATTCAGCATTCTCTCCTCAGATTGTCTGAGATTCTTTCCCTGTGTACTAGATGTAGAACACGGTGAGACGAATTTAAAGAAATTTTTTTCCTGTTTCTATTCATGCGTAATCTTGGTATGTAAGATGCCATCGATAAGCAGATTTATACATGCAAATAACTCAAATTTCTCCGTTCGTTAGCTCTTAATTAATCATCACGTCTCATTATGACTCTTTCCTATATACATTGCTTAAAAAAACGATAACAAAAATTAAATTGCTATATTTAAAGTACTGCGACATTTGATGCAATTTATTCTATTTCTACAAAAGGAGATACACTTAGAAATCTTCATTATGTCAAATATTCGGCAAAACACGTAGTTTTATTTTTATATATTTTAAATTACATTTGTACAGAAAGAAAGCTAAACACAAACAATTAAATTTAAAAAATCAAAAAACCCGACTGCGTAAAAAGCGAACTAATTAATTATCTCTTATCAATGTGAAAGTATTTTTTTTTTCAATTCCTACTATTAGCTCACACTCTCGCTATAGATATCTTGTTCAAATATTCAATCGTTAATAAAATACTTATTATTCATCCAATCAAGCTCAAATAATTTTTTTAAAACTTGTAGTGGATGACACTTGATGTTAATCCAGTTTTTTTCAAATATTAATTCATTAATTAAATTAAATTTATTAATTTTCAATAATCGAGAGAGCCCTCTTCTTGATCGAGGTATTTTAAGACCGAGAGAGCCCTCTTCTTGATCAAGGCATTTTAAGCGCCACTCAAGAGGAAATAAAAAGGGGGGGGGGGAATTATCTTATTGATCTAAGTAGGAATTGACTTTAAAAAAATATATTTTTTATATTACTTGTTTATATTACTTACCTATTTTTTTATTTACTTGTTTTGATGACTTTTAAGTTGTGTTTAATTGTTAGTTTCTGTCTATAAACACTGTTTTGATGAGGTCTATAGATATCTATGAAGGTTAGAGTTGCAGTAAAGGTAGAGATCGTACCTACACAACTTTCAGGTTGTATAATATTTTAACGGAGCTTCTGACTGTAAAATAGTCAATGAAACATCATCTTCATTTTGAAAGACCTATCCAATGATGTGCCACTCAAAAGGGTGCGCAATTATTTTTTTCGTCTCTACCGCCATCTTGTATTTTACGGCCGCCGTTTTGAATTTATAAAAACAAAACCTAGCCTATAGCTATCGGGCCGTTAAGTCGAATTGATAGAGACCTCATTCATTAAAACCCATCCAGCCGTTAGGATGTTTCGAGGGTATAAAGAAATCCACATACACAGATACGCGTGAAACACATAACCCTTCTTTTCAGTCAGGTAAAAAATAGGGCCAGCTTAGAATACTGGAAAATAAAATTAGTAATATTTCTAATCAATTTTATCATTCTGTGGATGTCATAGACTCAGGGAGCCTTTTGCGTATCTTTGGGGATTTTGTTTCAGGTTATTTTGATAACTGAGTTTAGTTCATCTTTATTGGCATAACACTTGCTCTGAAAAAAAAAAAAAAAAAAAAAAAAAAAAAAAAAAAAAAAAAGAAGAAGAAGAATTTTTACAGAGAAAAACTGTATTTTTTACAGAAAAAGACTGCTCTTTCTTTAAAACAATTTTTTCTGTAAAAAACATGGATTTTGTAATTTTTACAGAAAAATCTATATTTTTTATAGAAAAAAAACTGTTTTCTGTAAAACAATACAGATATTTTCTGTAAATTAAACGGTTTACCACTGTCGCCAAAATTGACAGTTTCCCCCCGTCAATTTGAGAGATTTTTTTTTTTTTACAATGTGCCTTTTGTGGAAATGTCTATCACTAATATTCCCTACTGGTTTTCGACTGGATTTATGATAGGTTTCTACTATGGTCAATTCAGCAATGAGGCTTCATTTGCTTTAAATCATGATTTTCCAGATGATGAAACATAGAGTGGACATTATCCTGTTGAAAAGTATTATTCAGATATAATAAGAAATGCTTCCTGCAATAAAAATTCAAAAAGATTTTCTTCATATCTCTTAGAATCTGTTTTATTATTTAAAAATGCCATTGGTCTTGCAACATTCAACACTATCTAAACAATATCACTTTCTCCGAATCAAATGTAGTTTACATGTGGTATTATCGTAATACGTGAAAATATGTATATTTTTTTAGACGATTGCGTCTTCAATTTCTTACCAAATTACGCTTTTTTTTTTCATTTCGATTTTTTTGTTACATGTAAGAATTACGTAAAAACAATTAATGTTAAATTATTGTTTGTGGGTCATTTTCACGATAAGGCGTTTTTTTACGGTCACAAAGAGATAAATAGGAACTGTAGCAAATTTTTTAATATTTTCATTCATACATATATTTAAGTTTTTAGTAAGCTACTAAATACATTTCTGAGAAAATAATTTTAGTCTAACAACTTTAATCTTTTAACGAATATAAGTTAAATTTTCCCTCCGCGGACGTCCCAGCATCTAAAACACAAAATAATTTTAACTTATGTTTAATCAATTTAATTTTTTTGTACAATATTTTTTCCAATA
The DNA here is from genome assembly GCA_963932465.1 of Maratus speciosus. Lineage (NCBI taxonomy): Eukaryota > Metazoa > Arthropoda > Arachnida > Araneae > Salticidae > Maratus > Maratus speciosus. The sequence goes on along the minus strand of OZ010796.1, from coordinate 361,882,704 downwards.
GTAACTATAGTTAAAAGGAAATTTATTACTTTTCATGATGTCATTACATTTCACACACACACACAAAATGTCTGCTGACAAATAAATAAATAAATAAATAAATAAATAAATAAATAAAAATCATTGTTGTTAAAGTTATAGCCGAAAATCTGGGTACGGATTTGAGTTAGACACATCGTATATTTGACTGAATAAGTGGATTAGGCCATAGATTCTTCACAGATATTGTTCTTTTTGCTGTGCATCACCATTCCTCGTTTATGGATGCGAGATTTAGTGGCACCTTGTATTTACAGATGAAAATAATTTCATAAAAATGTTAGAAAGTAATGAGTATGAGAATATGAACTGATATTTTTGTAAAGTGTGCCAAAAAAAAAAAAAAAAAAAAGGAAAAAAAAAAAGAGAGAGAGAGGGGGAAAAGAAACATCCTAATGCATTTTAATCATCAAGTTGTCACAGAGTAAAATAAAAATAGCTATTTGATTTGGAATTTTGTCTTCTTTCAATTTATCGTTTTTGTTTCTTTAAAAAAGTGCTTAGAAGGCCGCCTCCATATTGAAATTGTAACAAATTTTGAAATTCTTAATAGGAACATCCAATTTTGACATCGCATTTGGATTCACAGGTAAATTGTACTTTCGGATACCAAACAGGAAGTCATTTGGTGACGTAGTTTAGTAATTATATACATGTAAATTTTGAAGTTCCTAATTGTAAATGCACTCTAAATCGAAATGTCTTAAATTCAGACACTAAAGTGTCTGAAACGGAGTGTTCAATTTTCAGACATTTTAAAATGTCTGAATTTTTTCAGACACTTTTTGCGTCTGAATTTTAGACACTTCAAACGTCTGAATCGCAGCCATTTTTTTAAAGCACTACACGTAGCCATGTTTGACCACGTTGATCCTGGAAAAGTATATGGCCATTATTCTGCCCTACTCTCCCCCCCCCCTCCCCCACACACACAGCCTAATTTTAGGGGCTCCAAAATATGGTATGCAATTTTCATAAAGCTGATAATTGAAATCTTTTTCGACTTTGTACTGATTATAATCAATATTTTGAATTTATAGAGTAGAATAAGATTAAAAATTAAAATATTTGTCACAATACAGTAAAACCTCTCAATAGTAGGCACCTTAGAACCGTGGAATTTGTTCGCCATTCGGAAGTGTCTGTTTTTCTGAGGTAAAAAAATATAAAATATGTGCATGTTGTTAATAAAAAATGTGCTTCTTAAATAGTTGTGTCCTCTATGTAGGAGTGTCCGTTATGGAGATTTTACAACAAAACTTTCATAGGACAATTTTCTTCAGCGAACACTGACCTTTTTCAAGATAAATACATTTTTTTTACCTCATAAAAGCGAACACAATCGAATAGCAGGCAAATTCAACTTCCAAAACGCGTTCAATTCGCGAGGTGGCCGCGATTGAGAGTTTTTACTGTATTTATTTTTTTATTTAGTTTTTAATCTAATTCTACTTTTAAAGTTCAAAATGCTGATTATAATCAATAGAATGTTGAAACACATTTAAAATATAAGCTTTAAAAAAAAAAATCCATATCGAATTTGGAGCACGTAAAATCGTAGGGGGGGGGGGGGAGGAACTGCCCATGCTTTAATCAGGCCCTCCTTCTGGAAAAAGTCCAACCCTGTATTATGATTCGATAAATGTACGTGTCAGTTTTAAGTGCAAAATCTAGCTATATGCAAATAAATATTTTATAAAAATCTACCTCTTTATTTTGTATTCATTTTTAATTTCAAATTACTTTTTAACTAAAAGTAATCAAAAAATCAATATTATATAATTATTTCAAATGAAATATATCTGTATATTTTTACCGCATTCTTACAATTACGTTAACGGTACATGATTACATGAATTTAAGAATCTAAAAATAATCATTAAAATTTAACAAAGTGACTACAGATAACGCGAGATCCTTTTTCTAAATCTTTGTTGACATCAACAAATTTTTTTCTGATTCAACGTCTACATTAGTGACGTCAATTTCCGTTCAAACAATCACTGTGGTTTTGACTTTTGAATCATAAAAAGATTACATGTTGACTATTTTCAGTATGGCAAATGGGATATTTCTAAAATACTCGGAAACACTAAAATTATAGCAAAGGGAAATCTTTTAATTAGAATGACCGGATTTAATGAGTTTTATCAGTCAAAACATTTTAAAATAAATAAATGAACACAAGTAATTCGCTGTATTAAATATATGGGGGAATCAATGAATGGAAGGATGTTCGAACTATATTCTTTTTTAGAATTTATGATGTACACACTATGAGGCAGAAGAAAACTTCATTAGACAAGAAAAGCATAAATAAGCAGCTATTAACAGGAATGTTTACTATAAATGCTTTTGAATTCCAGTACATAACACATAATAAATCTATCAGAAATGTAAAAATCGATGTAAACATTACAAATGCTGCCGCATTAAATGCTTATAAAAATATTGTATACGTAAATAAATAACTAAAAAGGGTACTTCAGAGTAATAATTACACCAAAAAATACTATTAAGGTAGTCTTGATGGTAATTAAGAAGTATGAGCCAATCAATAGGCGATGTCACTGCGATTTTTAAAGTAATGGCTACATAAGAAAAGGCTTAGGAAGGTGTAAAATTAATAAATTCAGTAACCGCTAATATACACCATGCAGAGACACCTAAATTTATTTTAAAGATAACATTGGATAGAAAATAATACAGAAATATGATTGCAGATGATTTGAAGAGTAGAAATTTAAATATTAGCAAAATAAAATTTTAACATGGAAATACCATAGACAAAATGCTTTGAACATATTTTGGCATAACTCAGGAACTAATAAAGGTATAGACTCGTGTGAGGTCTTCATTTAAAGAGAAAACAATCACAGAGAGTTTTAAATACATAGTTAAGACCCCACTTACCTGGGAAAAGGTCTGATTATTCCAAAAGCACATTCGCCCAGAGGACGTCCGGATTGGAGGCTACGTTAGTATCCGTTAATTAGGCAGACTTGGATATTTAAAAAATAAAATCCCCTTGCACATCCGGCTAGCTCTGTTAAAAGGATGGAAAATTTCCATCCTGAAAACATAGCCCGCCAGACAACAGTTCTCTTTACAAATTTGACGAGATGAAGAACACTGTATTAGTTTTATAGATAAATATTAATACGGGGTACCACTATGTCGATAGAAATTAAATCCCGGAACTTCACATTCCACAAAAAACAATCAAGTCAAAATAAATTATTACTTAAAATGTACGCGTTCATAAAAACAAGCATTCAGTTTGAATTACAAACGAACATCGAGTTCGAAAGGAAGACGCATGCGCAACTGAGAGTGCCCCCTGGTGAATGCGGAGCGGAGTTACAAAGTGTCTTAAAATTAGACACTTGCAGATTTTTTAGACACTTTTATCAGTTCGTGTACACTATGATCATAGTAAGACACTTAGGTGTTTTAAATTAAGACATCTATTGTGACTGAATTTTCAGATTCAGACACTTAAGTGTCTGAAATTCTTTTTCAGTCACATATGTATCTTAATTTAAGACGCCTTTATTTGCAGTGTGCCTTTTTAAGAGTTGCAGAACAAACTACACTATAGAAAAAAAATCTGCAAAGTTTTCCTAGGAAACTGGGATTCCTAGAACTTTTTATGTAACGGCAACAGCAAAAATTCCTGTAACAGACGCACTTTTGGGCCGAAAATCAAAAAATATGTAAGGTTACTAAAATTTTTTTAGGAAACTGGGATGCCTAGAACTTTTCATGTAACTGCAACCAGGGTTACAGATAAAATTTTAGTAAGATTACTGTAATTTTAGCAGATTCATTTGTAAAGTTACAGATTTCTGTAGCTTTACAAAAACTAGTTTTGTAGATTTGCAGCTTTTTTTTTTTTTGTACAGCTACAGATGAAAGTTTAGTAATCATGTAACTTTACATCTGTAGAACTACAGATTTTTTTTTACAATGTACAATGCGTGTAGCTTTTTAAAAACAGCTCAAGAGCTACCTAGTGGAATGAGTTGTAATTTTGAATTCGCATATTTAAAGCTTCTAGAAATAGATTTAGATTTCTGTTAAAATTTTTGTAGATTAAAATACACATTTTTTTCTAATATTAATTTCACAATTTATATATTAAGAAATTAATATTACTATTTCAATAAAGAGTTCAACTTATTTTTTAACATAGATTAAAAAAACATAATTCCCAATAGAACTGCGATTTTCTTTATAACAATTTGGCGATAAAAATGTATAAGGTTTTTTTTTTTTATTATTATGGAAGAATGTTAACTTTATGCAGGTACGTTGTAAAAAAAAAAATTCTCCCAAATTGACAGAAAAAACTATCAATTTTGGCGCCAGTGGAAAACCGTTTAATTTGCAGAAAATATCTGTAATTTTTCATTAAAACAGTTTTTTTTTCTATAAAAAAATATACATTTTTTTCTGTAAAAATTACAAAATCCAATTTGTTTTACAGAAAAATCTGTTTTTCTTTAAAACAGTTTATTTCTGTAAAAAATACAATTTTTTTTCTGTAAAAATTACAGATTTTTTTTTTACAGTGTATTACATGAACTGTACTTTAGATCCCGTGTGTATGAAGTTTATTTCAAAGATTATTCTACATCCCGGCCTTCCTTCCGGCATTGACAGCATTTTCACACAAAGATGTTAACCTATTTTTTTTTCTTTTGCCATTTGATGAATTTTTTGAAGACCTCCCTGTTTGAAACACATTCTTTAATTAGCGTGAGGAGGTATTGAATTACTCAACACTACTAGAGATTATAGATAAGATCTACTCACCTCAAGGATCATCAACTGATCCCTATCAGTGCAAAATTCTTGTAATGTCAAGATGTGCATTTGTCACAACAAAAATGTTTGATTAAAACAGACATTTTGAAGAGTATGTTCTTTTTATTCGTTCTTTTGGAAAAGGGTAATTTAGACTATGGCTAAGTCATCAAAGATGACATTCTGAAATCTTTGGAAGATTTATTTAACCCTTTGTATCACCGCGTTGTATATCTACAACATACCCAAAATCAATGTTATTTATACAGCGGGCTTTAACCCTTTATTTAATGTACGTACTTATAAGTACCATTAAATTAATTTGTTATAAAATTCATTTAATACATCGATTAATGAGAAATACAGTTTACAATGAGTTATAGATGCATTACTTTATCTTGTTCCAAAAGCATTATTGGTTACACAGAATAAAAATATTTTTAAAGGATGATTTCTTTTGCCTTTGTATCTTTTCAGTTTTCTTGGCGTTAGGAGGGGGGGGGGGGTTCAATTTGGAAATATTTCTATATTTCTATCGTAAGAGCATTATATTTGTACATTTCCTAGTTCTACAAAATACTAAGAAAAGTATTTAAAATAAAAGATTTGAGTGAGGTTATAAATATTGCACAAAATCCCTATAAATTCAAATTTAATGAATCCTTCTAAATCCTTCAATCCTTCTGAAATCCTTTTAAAATTTATTAAATGATTATGTAAAACTTCTAATGTAGTTTCAAAAATTCACGAAAAATGCTTTAGAAGATCAAATTTTCATGAATTCATAATTCAGTACATAAAGGGTTAAAAGAGAAATTTAATTTATTGCTACTATCTTCGAACACAATCAACAGACGGAGATACTGAATTCATTTTTCATGTCAAAGTTTATTTATCATTTGAGCAGTTTTGAATCTTTATTTCTAAAATGAACTTCCTAAGTTTTGTTAACTTAAAAAGGGTGGAGACGTCAAAATTAGATTTTTTGCAAAGTAAATTTTATATACTTTACAATTCTGTATATTAAAAAATTGACAATATTTATGAGAAGTATGTACTTAGTCAATATTTTTTAGTATTTATCATTATTTATGTTTCATTATTTTTATTTTATTATTATTTTTTTTAGATACTTAAAATGATGTATTCTATTATCTGAGTAAATATTTGTCAAATTGGACTTGTTGAGTCACAAAGGGTTAAGGTTGTTCTCAAATCCAAACTCACTTTTTTCTGACATATTCCCGAAGACATTTTTATTCGTAAATACACGAAATTTAAAGGCACTAGCTGACCCGCCCGGCGTTGCCCGGGCCCGTAATAATATTCTTAAATGAATCTGAAATTTTTATCGCAGATCCGTACAGAGGGGGCGGGTGGAGACGGTGCAAATTACCAGGACCCGACTCTTGTTCAGTTCCAAAGTTGTGTAAAGTCAAAGGTTAAGATTTCTAATTTTTATATGTCTCTTACTTTAAACTTTTTTATTCTAAATTAACTGATGAATTTAATTAAAATGTAATTATATTTTCAAAAATTTAATTTTTTATTTAAAATCTTTATATGAAAAAGCAATTACAAATACAACATAAAGTGTAATGCTGAAAAAGAAATAATAAAATTGTAAGCAAGTATTACTATATAGATTTTTAAGAAAAGTACCATCCAGCAAATTTATTTTATAATAGAGTAAAGCCTGTTTATAACGGAATCCTGCAATAAATGAAAAAAAAAAGTTCCAGTTCTCTCTCCCCCACCCCCCAAAAAATGCTATTATGCGTTGTTCAATTTAATAACCTGCATAAAACGGAATTTATCACTGGTCGTTTTCGTTTCCGTCTAAGCAGGTTTTATTGTATCTTACTCTTGGGAGGACCCGAACCTGAAATTCATATCGCAGGTCCGTACAAAATTACTTTTTACGTCATGTCAACATTTTGTAAACTTCTTACTGCTGTTTAATTCGCATTTTCAATACAGTGCTTTGCATAAATTACACGTTTCACCCACAGTTATGCATGCCCCGGAACGTTTAAATCAGTAATTTGGATTTCAGTAGCAACTCGTGCATGCTACAGTTATTAAGCCTATTTTGCCGATCGCTTAACGGCGTTCTCGACAATTCTATTTGGATTTCGAATCTATTTCGATTCGGCTTCTTCTTCACTTTCAAGCATTCACCGAGAGCTTTTACGGGCATTTCAAATGATATTTCGAAGCTACATAATTGCAGCGAAAGATATTGCACCGAAAACGTGAAACGTAAACAACAACAAACCCGATCGCCCTAAATCCTGCCAAGGACTCTTACACAATCACCAATCAGATGCGTTTCTCGGGCGTTGCCATTAAACAATAACAAATAATCGCGATTTCTGTGCCACGTACGTTAGCGTAATATATATATAGATTATTCAGGAAATAGAAAATCGAATAGCGTTTTCCATTTTTGATTAAGAGATTACTTCAGTCACGCGAAAACACCCGCTCGATAATGTTAATCCAATGGAATAAATTTTTAAAGATATTACGTTTGCATTTCAATATTTTTAAATGATTTTTTTTTCATTGGATAGCCAAGGTCGATCTCTACAAAGACCGTTTTTTACTTTTTTGATTTTGTTTACAAGTGTTTTTAGTTATGACACTTTCAATTTCGGAACCGGTTTCGAAAAAGAAAGTATCCTCATAAAAAATCTGCAAACAAAATCGAGAAAGTAAAAAAAAAAAGGCCTTCGTAGCGATCGACTTAAGAAAATGAAATTTCCAATGAAAAAAAAAATCATTTAAAAATATTGAAATGCAAACGAGATATCTTAAAAAATTCTCCCATTGGATTAACATTAGCGAGCGGGTGTTTTCGCGTGACTGAAGTGTCGCGAATGAGATTCAAATTTAAGATGCCTGCTTACCTTCGGGAGGTTGTTTTTTTAATATTTGAAAAATTGCCGACTGATATTTTTTCTTTCAGTATAATCTCTGAGGGCGATCCCATGGACCGCGAGACAGGGGTTGAATATCCTTATTTTAGCCTTTCAAAAAATCCCTTTCCTTTTTAAATTTATCGATTCTTTCTCCTTTCATAGATGAAAAGTATAGGTAAGACGACTTATTGTCCTCTATATATATATTAAGAACAATGTCCAGAACTATTGCATCAGATATTTGTATAAAAGTTTTCCTGCATATAAAACTGCTTCTTTCTTTGTTTCTAAAATGGTTCAATAAAAAATACTTTGAAATTTATTAATGAATTTCTGGCCGCCAGACTCATTCACAGCTTCTAATTTTCATTCATTATATATCCAGGAAAGTTGTAACGGAATATTTTATACGTAATTTAGAATTTTGTATATTAAATATTTTTATACACCTTTTCTGGTAATAGTGATATTTTAGAATTGTTATGCAATACAGAATAAGAAAGACAAAAGTATCCGTTTTAAGTACTTAAGAGATTGAAAAGCCTTAAAACTGGCTTAGATATGTTGGCTAAGCCAGAGACATTTTATCATCGGGCAAGGGAGGGGCGATCGCCTTATCGCCCCATTCTTGGATATGCCATTGGTGCCCACAAGTATCATGGTTTTAAATTTAAAAATGTTTCAGAAAGTTTCGCGTTGTTGAGAGCGAGAATTTTTTGAGAACTGCTTTGCCCCATGAGTCCTCTCCTTTCCTACCCCGTTGCCAGGGTCCGACTAGCAAGTTTCTGTGCCCAGGGCACTTTCAATTTTTTGTGCCCCCTTAGATTGGTTGATTTACCGACAGTTTACTCTCTGTAAGGCGGACTCTGTGTAAGACGGAAATCTGTCTAACTCGGAAAGATTTTCAAGTTCCTGTGAATCCATAGACAAAGAGTAAAATTTGTCTAAGGCGGAATATTGTCTACTACGGAAAAATTTCTTGGTCCCAATCGATTCCGCCTTAGACAGAGTTTACTGTACACACTTATTCGAAAAAGCATCAACTCAAAAAATTAAGCTTTCTGGAAAATTGAAAATCAGTTCCAGGTATAAAAATAAAATATTTTTTCTATTATTTATTGAAATGTGCTTTTAACCATATATTGAGATATATTTTTGTCATTTCATCGCATTAATATCCCAAATATTACATTTTTTCACAATTATATATTTTTTAATGTGAACTTAACCCCGGGTGCCCGTGCGATAGTCAGGATCTGACCGTTGCACAAGAGGGCACACCACCAGAAGCGGATGAACTACCTCCCAGGCCACCAGGCTTGACTTTTTTGGAGATCTCTTCCCCTCCTTCAAAGCGATATATTTTAGTGACACAAAAAAAAAACAGAAAGAAGCTGCTTTAGTGTAGGTAAACATTGAAATTTCTTAAAATTCAAAGTGTCATGATTCGGTAAGTTTTGGTCGTAAAAGACTGGGATTTTTATTTTATTTTTTTATGTCCTTCCTAAACCGATGGCAATATGTTTCTAAATATAAGTTATTAAGACCCACAGGAACTACATAAAAACTTTAGTATTTTAATATGTTACACACAGTTATTTATAAAAACAAAAACTAATACTTGATTTGTATACTTTTTGCAATTCGAAGTATGTTTCTGTCATCAGCCGTTTAAATGATAATAGCCATCACTATTTTGAATCACCCAGTATGATACAATTCTGAGAACATTTCTGAATCTTTTGTATGCATTTTCTTTCAGAATGGATTTATATATATATATATATAAATTCGTTTTGTGGCGTCAGATGCCGCAGTCCGAAGAATCTACAACAGTCCCTTTCCATTTTTTTCGATCAAGGGTCCATTCCTTCTCCAGACCTCTATCCCTCATTGCCTTTGCAATATCATCCACCCAGTTCTTCCGTGGTCTTCCCCGTTTCCTTTTTTCATTTGTTTTATAATTGAATGTGATTTTGGGTAATCTTTCATCATTCATTCTTTTAATATGACCATACCAGATTAATTGCTTTTTTTTAATGTCATCTAATATGGTTCCCTTTATTTTCATCATTTCCTTTATTCTTTCACATCCCATTCTTTCTATTCTTGATACCCTGCATGATCTCCTTAGGGCATCCATTTCTACTGCCGCTAATTTCTTTCTTTCTGTCTCCATAATTCTCTATCCTTCTGCTCCATATAACAATATGCTCTTTAGAATAGAGTTGTATATATTATACTTTCTTTTCCTGGAGATCTCCTTACTCCACCAAATAGAATTTAATAGTTTTACAGTCTTTCTCCCCTGTCAAATTATGTATTTAATTTTCCGCGAGTCTCTTCCTTCTCTATTAATATCTACACCTAGATATCTATAATGCTTACAACTTTCTATTTTTATGTTATTATTTAGATTTAGGTCTGTCTCATTTCCTCCTATACATAGGTATTTGGTCTTGCTGATGTTCATGTGATGTCCCCATTTCTCATATCCTTCCTTAATTTTTAACGCCATTTTCTCTAAATCATTCTTACTTTTTGCAATTATAACTTGATCATCTGCGAATTGTAGAGAAAAAATTGATGTTCCATTCATATTAAGTCCCATTCCTCTGCATTTCGCCTTCCAAATTTTCAATGCTTCTTCAACATAAATTTTAAAAAGTGTTGGGGAGATACAACATTCTTGTCTGAGTACTTTATCTGTTATAAAGCCTTTTGATAATCTTTGGCCTATTTTAATCTTCGTTTTTGATTCTCTGTAAAGTTCTTGAATTGCTCTAATAATCGTGGATTTATGTCCATTTCATTTAATACATTCTATAATTTTGCGATTGGAACATTATGATATGCTTTCGTAAGATCAATAAATAGAAGATGAATTTGATTTCTCACTGCCATTTCCTTTTCAACAATTTGTTTAAGACAATGGATTAGATCTACTCAGAATTGATTTACAGTAAATAAATTTACAAATACAATGTTACAACGTATTTCCACATAGACATTTAAATGAAGTCTCTATAATCTCAAAGAACTTTCTTTGTTTAACATTGAATTTCATTAAAATAAGTGGGCAAAGGCAAAGTCGGGTGATCGTCCAGAGTTGCGGAAAATTAAGACTCTAAAAAGCAGGCAAAATTAATGATTAAAACTTATTAGCTTCTTTTAACTATACCATTCGTAGAGGTGCTGACAAAATCTTGGCCAGGCCGCGCTGTTACAAGAGCCGTGTAAAAAATCCACAAGGTTGCCGCAGTTGACTATTTTTTAATTCTATTTCACACCACTTTTTGAATTTGAAGACAAAAAATTTTCACATACACTTTGACAACATGTGCAAAAGAAATATACTACAAAATTTATATTTTAAAAATAATGGTTCGAATAAAATATAAAAATAGTCGCCTGTGGCAGCCCTGAATCCATCGCAAATTAAAAGCCGAAAAATTGCAAGAATTCAATATATTCTTCAAAAAATTGAAAGGTCAATAGCTTTTGTAATAAAATCTATATGTCAATAACTTACAACATTCAATAAATGGAGAAAACAAAGAATATTTCACATCATTTCTCTTTTGCATAAAATATTAGTCCGATATGAAGAGAAAACCTGAAAGAAAAATCTTAGCATCGGGGCCCTTTTCCTCGAGCCCTAATGGGTAATCCGCCTCTGCACACCACACGCACAGGTGAAAACTTCCTTTTCTTGATTTCTTTTCTAATAACATACGAAAAAGAAGATTTGTTTTCTGGAGTAAATACTAACTGCGATGTTCTCCACTAGATGGCATTATCAATAACTTTTCGCTTGAGATCCTACATTCTAATGTAGGATCTCTACTTTTCGCAGTTTTACGCTTTTATAATCTGACACTGGACACAGATAAAAGCTTTATCGATTTTGTAGAAACAGGAGGTGGGATGATATTGAGGTGTGACAAATATTTTTTCTAGCTCTTCTGATAGGGTTAAAAACGAAAAAATATTTTCTTGTAAAATAACTTTTTCATACTGCTCTTTTTCATGTTGTTAGCAGTGGCGTCGCAATTGAAAAATTATGGGAGGGTTTGAACAATTGGGATTATCAACAATGAATAAAATATTTATGAGATTATTAATCGTTCAAAGTAATTATTAATGGTCATTGTGACGAAATCAATATATGTCAATTATTTTAGATAGCAGATTTAAAATACTGAATTATAGAGAATTACAATTATCAAATTAATGAGATAAAAAGGGGGGGGGGGTGAGGGAGAAGAGTCTTTTTCATATTATAAAAAGTTTTCACAAATAAACAATCTTAGAGTATCAGTACATGTAATGGTATTTTCCGTTACAATTCATAAGAGTTAACCCTTAAATGCGTCATTTTTTATTTTGTTTCGAAAAAATTACATATGGTTCTCTGAAAGGTTTACAATAACACAGGAAAAATAATGAAAAAAATCAGAGATACATTTTCGTATAATACGTCAACCTTTTCTTGTGTTGCACATCTGCTATACAAGTAAAAACTAAACTATTGCAAATTAGTAAATAATTTAATAAGTATGAATCTAAATATCTTATTTTATATAATTTTTTATTTTGTAAAACTTAACTCTTAAATGCATAAATTATTTTTTTAGAATTATGTTTTTTACTCTTATATTAAAGATTAGACACCAGAAAATTTCAGACATATTTTAAAATTTATATTTTTGTAATTTTTGCAGGACTAATATTTCTATATAAATATACTGGTTGCTAAGAATTAAATGAAAAGTGATGTAGATATGCATCACTATGCATTTAAGGGTTAAAACTTCTGATACTATTTGAAATCTTACTTGCTGTAATGCTAATATTAAAGAAATGATATTGCTAACTGGACGTATCAAAATATATGAAAAGAATTCATGATAAAAATGTGACTTGCAGAACCATTGTTGAGGCTCTTGATCTGCGTTAGAAATTGAAATATGATAACTTTCAATGTTTATAATCCCTTTGGAAGAATGTTTCTTCTGCTTCAAGCCTCATTAACAGCAAAATTTTTCTGCAACGTGATATTTTTTTAGCAGTAGAAATAAATGAAATTCACGCATAACACAATTAGAAAAAATACACTAAGGAACTGATGTATCATAAACCAGGTATATTATATATTTTTTATATGTAATGGTCTTGTCTATTTTTAAACTGCATATAAAACAAAAGTAAAAACTTGAATGTAATGAATCAGCATTAGAGGAATTATTTAGCATATTTACAGTAATTTATAGTAAAAAGATTGTCCCTCCCCCTCCCTTTGAAGATTTGTTTATTGAATGCGGGGTTAAATTGTTGCAATTTGTATCAATGCACCACAGATTTGAAAACTATAGGAATTATTTAGCCTATTTACATTAATTTATAATAAAAATACTGTCCCTGCCCCCCCCCCCCCCTTAAGATTTGTTTATTGAGTGCGAGGATAAATTGCTGCAATTTGTAGCAATGCACCACAGATTTGAAAACTATAATTAGATCAATTTATTTGATGGAGAAAAGCATTGTACACATATGCTTAATTATTACAAATAATTAAAATATGTATTAATACATATCTAATTTTTCTTCTTACTGTATGTTGAGGATAAGGTCATTCTTATTCTTAGTATAAATAAAAATAATAAACTTATCTCTTTTAATCAAGTTAATTTAAAGCCAATTTTTCAAAACCGTATGTTATGTTTTCAAAACATAATTATATAACTAAATAAGATTTGTTGCATAATTTAGTTGCATAAAAATGTTAATCTTCTAGAAATTTCAACTCCAACTTTACTAACTTTAATATTTTTTAGTTGAAGTGAAAGTAACATTTCTAAAAATAATGTTTCTATCCGCTACGTTTAGCAACTCGAGGATGAAAGTTTTCTGTTCGCTTTTTGCGGCAGTGTCGCCGTGTCGCCGCGTTTCTGCCACGGGTTTTATAATATAGGGTGTTCATAATGTCGGGATATCTTTATCTCATAACTTTTGATTTAAGAACATGACGAAAAATATTGTTTATATATTCGTAAAGTTCAACTAAAAAAGTTTTTTTCATAACACAAACAAAGTTATGCATATGCATATGAAGTTACAGCTCAAAATGTTATTAATCAGATAACGATTATTATCAAATAATAATCCATATTAAAATTTTATCAAAAAGTTATTAATGAATTGTGTATATCTATCTATCTAATTTTGTGCTCATAATTCATTAATAACCTTTTGATCAATTAGATAAAATTTCAATATTAATTATTATTTGATTATAATCTTTATTTGATTAATAACATTTTGAGTTGCAACTTTACGCATTTGTAACTTTGTGCTAGTAAAAAACTTTTTGAGTTGAACTTTACGAATATGTAATAATATTTGTTATCATTTTCTTAAATCAAAAGTTATGAGGTTAGGAAACACCGACAATAATTTATAGACACCTTGTACTTATTTTTGCACATTGTTGTTTTTTCAGAGATGAATTATGAAACATTGAAGACAAAAAATGATAGTCTTTGGAACATCTCATATGACTTAGTTTGTTTTTATATGCATTACTATTATTATTTGAATGGAAAGGATTTGAGCCCCATAAGTTTCACCCCTTAATTATGCCACTGGCGTTGGTTGTGAGAATATACATTCAAATGCTGTTCTGTGTTTATGCTAACATTAATTCAAATTTCCAAACAAGTCTAAAACTAAAAGGTCTACTTGTCTGAACTGGAATGAAATGTTATAAAGGATGAGTACACGAAAAAGTTCGTAATACATTATTTGGCAGATTTGTTGCATAATAAAAAATAAATTTAAAAAATCAAAAACCCCGACTGCGTAAAAAGTGAACTAATTGATTATTTCTCATCAGTGTTAAACTATTTTTTTTTACCCGACTGAAAAGAAGGGTTATATGTTTCACGCGTATCTGTGTATGTGGATTTTTTTATACCCTCGAAACATCCCAAACGGCTGGGTGGATTTTAATCAATGAGGTCTCTATCAATTCGTCTTAACGGCCCGATGGTTATAGGCTAGGTTTTGTTTTTATAAATTCAAAATGGCGGCCGTAAAATATAAAATGGCGGTACAGACGAAAAAAAATTACGCACCCTATTGAGTGGCATATCATTGGATAGGTCTTTCAAAATGAAGACGATGTTTTATTGACTATTTTACAGTCAGAAGCTCCGTTAAAATATTATGCAACCTGGAAGTTGTGTATGTAGAATCTCTAGCTTTACTGCAACTCTAACCACCATAGACATCTATAGACCTTATCAAAACAGTGTTTACAGATAGGAACTAACAATTAAACATAACTTAAAAATCCTCAATACAAGTAAATAATAATAATAAAAAAATAGGTAAGTAATATAAACAAGTAATATAAAAAAAAAAAATATTTTAAGTCAATTCCTGCTTAGATTAATAAGAGAATTTTTTTTCTCCTATTCTTCCTTCCTCTCGAGTGGCGCTTAAAATGCCTTGATCAAGAAGGCCTCTCTAGGTCTTAAAGTACCTTGATCAAGAAGAGGGCTCTCTCGATTATTGAAAATTAATTAATTTAATTAAATTAAAGAATTAATATTTGTAAAAAACTGGATTAACATCAAGTGTCATCCACTACAAGTTTTAAAAAAATTATTTGAGCTTGATTGAATGAATAATAAGTATTTTATTAACTATTGAATATTTGAATACGATATATATAGCGACAGTGTGAGCTAATTGTAGGAATTGAAAAAAAAAATAGTTCCACATTGATGAGAAATAATTAATTAGTTCGCTTTTTACGCAGTCGGGTTTTTTGATTTTAAAAATTTAATTGTTTATTATTTACTTGTATTGATGACTTTTAAGTTGTGTTTAATTGTTAGTTCCTTTCTATAAACACTGTTTTGATGAGGCCTATAGATATCTATGAAGGTTAGAGTTGCAGTAAAGGTAGAGATCCTACCTACACAACTTCAAGGTTGTGTAATATTTAAACGGAGCTTCTGACTCTAAAATAGTCAATGAAACATCGTCTTCATTTTGAAAGACCTATCCAATGATAGGCCACTCAGTAGGGTGCGTAAAAAAAATCGTATCTACCGCCATTTTGTAATTTACGGCCGCCATTTTGAATTTATAAAAAGAAAACCTAGTCTATAACCATCAGACGGTTAAGACGAATCGATAGAGACCTCATTCTTTAAAATCCATCCAGCCTTTGGGATGTTTCGTGGGTATAAAGAAATCCACATACCCAGATACTCGCGTGAAACACATAACCCTTCTTGGCAGTCGGGTAAAAAGTAAGAGCGGTTACATTATTTGTACTTTTTTTCCATAAATGCATTAAATGGCATTATGGAAAATTTCAGTTTTCGTGGACATTTTGTGCCCGTGAGATAATCAAGCCATGTGCAAATGGTGTTTTAACCCCTTGAAGATCGGTGGTTCATTTTTGAACCAATTAATTTTAATCCTTAAATGCCACATTGGCACCAGAATTTTGGAATGAAAATTTTCCTTTTATTAAGTCCTTGAAGAAAACCTTTTTCTTATTTTCAAATACATTTGGTCGTGAATAATGATGCCATTCAATCATTTCAATATTTTACGAATAAAATATTCTGCCCCTGAAAGGGTTAAATTAACAATTTAACTTTCTCATGCATAAATTATTTTCAAGTGGAAGAAAACATATTATGCACTTAACGCAGATTTAAAATGGATTATTAAGAGCGTATAACGTTGTATTTAAAAATATCTTACACTTACAATATTAGAAAAGGACCTTGATATAAGGTTTGCAAGAATTAAAAGAATATTATTAAGAGTTGTTAAGTAGGTTTTTTTTGTGATAATTTGAACTTTAGACATCTTGCTATAAAATAGAAAAGTAAAAGAAATAAACAATTAAATTTAAAAAATAAAAAAACCCAACTGTGTAAAAAGCGAACTAATTAATTATTTATCATCAATGTGAAACTATTATTTTTTTCAATTTCTACTATTAGCTCATATTCTCGCTATATATATCTTGTTCAAATTTTCAATCGTTAATAAAATACTTATTATTCATTTAATCAAGCTCAAATAATTTTTTTAAAACTTGTAGGGGATGACACTTGATGTTAAACCAGTTTTTTTAAATATTAATTCATTGATTAAATTAAATTCAATTACTTTCCAATAATCGAGAGAGCCCTCTTCTTGATCAAGATATTTTTAGACCGAGAGAGCCCTCTTCTTGATCAAGGCATTTTATGCCCTACTCAACAGGAAAGAAGAATGGGAGAAAAAAAATTCTCTTATTGATCTAAGTAGAAATTGACTTAAAGTATTTTTTTATATTACTTGTTTATATTACGAGTACTTACCTATTTTTTTTATTTACTTGTATTGATGACTTTTAAGTTGTGTTTAATTGTTTGTTCCTATCTATAAACACTGTTTTGATGAGGTCTAGATGTCTATGATGGTTAGAGTTGCAGTAAAGCTAGAGATCCACAATGCATACACAACTTCCAGGATGTATAATATTTAAACGGAGCTTCTGACTGTGAAATAGTCAATGAAACATCGTCTTCATTTTGAAAGACCTATCCAATGATATGCCACTCAATAGGGTGCGTAATTTTTTTTTACGTCACTAACGCCATTTTGTATTTTACGACCGCCATTTTGAATTTATAAAAACAAAACCTAGCCTATAACCATCGGGCCGTTAAGACGAATTGATAGAGACCTCATTCATTAAAATTCATCCAGCCGTTGGGATGTTTCGAGGGTATAAAGAAATACACATACACAGATACGCGTGAAACACATAATCCTTCTTTTCAGTCGGGTAAAAAAAAAAAGAGCCTTTCGCAATCATCTTTGAACCTTAAATGAAGTTTATGTGTGATACAAGGGAAAAAAATAATATATGAACAGTCGCTGTGGATTGTTCTGTAATACAACCTCATTTGAAGTCCCCATGCAGAGAAGATTGACAGTTTCCCCGTATTACTATACTAAATGTTAATATTAAAGAAAAATAAATGCATTGATGCTTTCTATCATTCGTCTTTTCAGGGTGCATTTTTCAGTTAAGTTTATTCTCCGGAAAAATTCAATTATTTTCACTGTATATAAAAATTAGGATAATTTGATAAATTCAAGATTTGGGACAATTTTGAGTGCTCATTTCAATTTGTTTAATGAATTTGCATATAAAACTGTTTGTCAAATAGGTGCTTTCTTCTTGTGCACACTATGACAGAAAAAAAAGACAAACTCATACACTGTAAAAAAAAAAAAAAAAAAAAAAAAAAAAAAAAAAAAGGATATTCTACTGGCAGTCGAGACACCAGTACTATTTCCGTATTTTAACGGAAATTTCTCCCCATAAATTCCAGAAAAACGGAAAATATTCTCTAATTTATGGGGGAATTTTTCAGTAAAAATACGGATTTCTGGAATTTAAAGGGAGAAATTAACCGTTAAAATACGGAAATGGTACTGGCGTCTCGATTGCCAGTAGAATCTCCGTTTTTTAGCACGTTTTTTGCGTGCAGCCTCGAGTACATATCAAGGCCGCAGTAACAAATCGAATAAGAAATTGTTTTAGAAAGGAACTGAAATTTTGTTTATTTTATCGCCGATACCTTACTGAATTTTTATGATACTTAACTTTCGGATAGTATCACGCATAATGTGTCACCCCCCAGCCTGAGTTACCTAACTAAAAGTGCCATGTGTAACCAGTGGAAGGTTAACAGGATTTTTATGCAAGTTGCCTATACTATGCTGGCTACTAAGTTACGAAGGAAAAAAGAGGTTATCTTTTGCGCATACTCAGTTTAAAATGTTTTATTATATCTCATTGAATATTCAGAGTACAGCTGATATTCAAAATATTAGAATAATTATTTTTTTTTTTACAAATTGAAAATATCGTTTGGTAATGTAATGTCTTTTAATGCAAATATGCAAACAATATTTTTATTAGGAACTTATTGTTGATTAAACTTATTTATTATCTTAAAAGTAATATCATTTTTGAAAAGATTAATCGAATAAAAAATTATTTTGAAAAGTCAAAATATTAGAATGAATTCAAGTGGTTCAAAATATTAGAATATTTGACATTAATTCTACTTTAATTATCACCAATTCATAACTGGTGGCATCATTGATTAAATTCAGACGATTTTATTTAAAATCAGTATTCTTTTTGCAGTTTGTTTGCTTTTTCACCTTAAAATGGGTCGTGTGAGTGATATTCCTGAATCTATTAAGCTTCGTATAGTTCATTTGTATCGGCACGGTAAAAATCAATGTTATATAAGCGAATTATTTACATTGTTCACAATGAAGCGTTAACACAATATTAGATAAACGGTCAAGTGCGAGCATTACTCGCGCACAGAGGGTTCCGTAGAATAAATATATGAAATTGTAACTGTATTATTAAAAAAAAAATAAAAAAAAAAAAAAAAAAGAAGTTGCTAAAAGAATACTAAGACTTTGTAAAAAACTATACAACGTAGGGTTGGGTATCAAGCAGGACGGTCGTTCTGCCAAGCCAAGCTGAAAAAAAAATGCTAACCTCGCCAAACAAACAAACGCCAAGAATAAAACGCAAGACCCCGTAACTGCTTATTATACAGAAGACAGCTTCTCCATGTTAAATCGACCAAACATGCCAGCGTAAAATTTCCCATATCAAAAGAACCAATCATCGCAGAAAAATAAAACCAAAACCAGAAGGACCTAATGGAAAAGATCTTCAATTTGAGACCAAATGCATCCTCATAAATTAATTATAAACAGAGATATAGATTTTTTAAAATAACGTCGAGATACTGAAAATGACAAATTTATTTTCTTCGTCTCACCTTATGCTTCAATCGAGGTAGAGACTTAAATAATGGACATAAAAAAGTAAGGATTGCATTTTTGGACAGATATTTACTCGATCTACGTGCTTTTATAAAATTCAGCTTTAAAAACACAAATTTTCTATTCTTAATTAGCGAAAAACTGTTAATTAATTCTAAAGTTTATAAATTATGCCAAACAGCGATAAACCCGCCAAACCATTTTAGAAGTCTTATACTATTCTTTTATATTATCCATTTGCATTGATTTCATCGAAGAAAACTATGGCCGAGATCCAGATAGATTTTTCGCTGTTAGCGAAATGAGTTTGACCAATCAGAAGCCAGAATGTTTGAGAATTTTTGCTGTTTCTGGATCCCGACCTATGTCATAAAAGTTTTGAATAATTTTCTTAGTGCCATGGATGAAGTGCAATGTTTACAGAAATCTAGGCTGGGATCCAGATAGATTTTTCGCTGTTAGCGATACGAGATTCACCAATCAATAGCCTGCATTGCTGCAAACAGCGAAAACTTCGCAAAAGTACAAGCTTCTGATTGATGAATCTCGTTTCGCTAACAGCGAAAAATCTATCTAGATTGCGGCCAATTATGTTAAACACAATTTTGCATTTCCATATCCAGGAAGGGTATTGATGTCATAACAACAGTGCATATTCGAAACTATTTAAGGCATTGGTTCTGAACTCCTTTGCTATACATTTCAATAACGAGCCGTTAATTCCCAAATTGGCTCACCCGATCTCAGCAATCTGATCCTTTGTTAATATTAATATTTTGGATTACTTTACTGTGATTTTGATCAAATTTAACAAAATAAATCAATTTAAGTCATTATAATTGCATTCTATTTTACATTACACTACTTCATAAGAAAATAAATATAATTTTCTACTATATAAATATCAGTTTTAGCCAATCAGATTGTTGGGCTCGGTTGAGCCAATTTGGGAATTAACGGCTCGTAGTCTATACAATGCAATAATAGTAATACGATAATCCCGCACATGTCGCTGCGATCGACACTTGAAATTTTAGCAGTATCGTCGCACATTTAAGGGATACAAATTTTTAGAACTGTTTGGATAGCATATTTCCACACTAGGTATTCTAGGCGCTGTATCGGAAACAACACCATAACAGAGAGCCTTTATACATAAGAGTGGTGATATATGCACAGAAGGCATGCTCATTTCAAGTTTTTGTCGAAAGTACGGCAATCCGCTTTCTTGAATAGAGGATATTCAATATACGTTATGATCACATGGTCAAGGCAAGAACGTCTAGCGTAAAGAAGGGAAGGCTCCGTCTACATAATGTAAATCCCCGCTAGCCAATGAAACAGTTCATGGGAGAAAGCAGTAGTACACTGTTAAAAATATCGTGAAAAATTACCTCTGTTTTTAAAGGCTATCTGTATTATGACCAATGAGAACGCTTCATAAGCATTTATATAGCGTTCTCATTGGTCAGAAAATAGAGAACCTTTAAGAACAGAGGTAATGGAGGATATTCCATTTTCGTTTTGATCACGTGATCAAGGTAAAATCTTGTAGCGTAAAGAAGGGAAGGCTCCGTAGACGTGTAATGTAAATCCCCGCTAGCCAATGAAACAGTTCATGTGGCAAAGCAGTAGTATCTTCCCTTCTTATCAGTTAGAAGTTCCTTGGGTAAATTACCGGTATCACGTGACTTTTTTCAGCCTCGAACCCATATTTGGAATATCCTCCATTTTTCACGATATTTTTAACAGTGTAGTTTCCTGATTCCCTTCTTATCAGTTAGAAATTCTTTGGGTAAATTACCGGCACCATGTGATTTTTCAACCTCGAACCCATATTTGGAATATCCTCCATTAGAAGATACGCGCATGGACGATCTCTATTGGACTAGGGAAATAATTTAACATGCATTTGCCTGACGATAATGGCATGCTCACAAAGGACTTTAACGATTTGTTTTTATCACTTTTACCAATAAACATTTATTGGCCGTATGTCGCTACTTCGTTATAGAGACACACTTGTTCCTAATTAGATCCCGGCCTTAATGTATCAAAATACGGAGTTTGCTTTCTGTACTATTCCTGAGCTCAGTTATAGCGGCTAGAAATATAGGTCGGGATCCAGGTACATTTTTGCAAACAGTGAAAATTTAGCAAAAATTCTGGCTTCTGATTGGTCCATCTCGTTACGATAACAGAGAAAAATCTACCTAGATCACGGTCATAGTGTGGAAACCGGCTATTCCAGTAATGCTTTAAAAAGTGCTAAAAATTGAATCCCATAAATATTGAAAAATACTGAATGACAAATGTCGATAGGAGCAACATTTTCTAGATCTTCTCTGAGAGAAACGTTTTCTTTTGAAATAGTTACGTTGGAATTACTATATGTTGCTGTAATCGACATTCGTCGTTCAGCCTCGTTCAACATTTATGGGATACAATTTTTTAGCACCTTTTTAATAAGTCGATTTTTAAACTATATCTTCTGGAAACTATAGCTCCGTTATAGCGTCTAGTTTATATGTTGTATAAATCGACTATCCCAGCAATACTTAAAAAAGCGCGGAAGTATTGAATTCCTTAAATGTACAACGATGTCGAATTCCAAACAGTCATTTGCATCGACATCTGCAGGATATTTTTTAAAGAAGAAAGAGACATGTATAATGCACTGCTACAGCGTCTAGAATACATAATGTGGAAATTTGCTATCCAATACCGCTAAGAAATGTATCCCTTAAATGTGCACTGACGCTGAAATCCAGGAAGATGATCGCAGCGACATCTGCGATATATTTTCAAATTTCAAAGTAAACATGGTATTATTACAGCGGGTTTGACGCCAAGCACACAGGTCAGATATATGTTAATAAAACGAAAAAAAAAAAGTTACAGCGTCTAGACCAAATTGTCTTGGAGTTTTGGGAAATATCCTGCAGATATCGCTGTGATCGACTGATTGGATTTCTACACTATATATTCTAGACGCTGTAGCACCGCGGTAGCCTGTCATTTTCGTTTGCCTCGAAGTAGATATAGATGACGTCATTTGAAGCTGTTCCTAAAGTGTGGCCAGCTCATCACGTCACACGGAGGTGATTATCTGTACAAGGCAATGGACACAAAAAAAATTGGCGCACCGCTTTGTACTAATCATCGTGTAAAGATGATCCAACTCCGTGTGACTTTTAAACGTCATGAACTGGCCTATTATGTCATTGGTCACGCTAACACCCTCCCCCTTGCGTCCGCCATATATAGCGGCATCTTGCACTGGAGACTGCTAAATGGGCTGCTATCGGTCAAAATCAAGAGAGAAAAGGGCAGAAGAGGGGGAAAGAACTCGTTTTTTTTGGTATGTAGTTTTCCACACGGGAAGATTGACATGTCTGCTCCTCTCCTTTCATATCTTCATGATGGTGAAATAAGCCAACGCCCCCTAGATATTTGAGAAAGTCTTGACACGCGTCACGAAAACATCACACAAAGCAGACAAAGCAAAGGAACAAAATCATTCATTGGCTCGTGGATATAAACGAGCCAATGAATGATTTTTCTTCTTTGTTTTGCCTGCTTTGTGTGATATTTTCCTGACGCGTGTCAAGGCTTTCTCGAATATTTAAAGGGCGTTGAATAGGCCGGGATCAAGATAGATTTTACGCTATTAGCGAGATGAGATTGATCAATGAGAAGCCTACATTTTTGAAAATTATTTACGTTTGCAGTAAACACCGAACGCCTGCAAGGATGGATGCTACTGATTGGTCAATCTAATTTTACTAACAGAGAAAAATTTATCTGGATCCCGGACATTAACTTTGGTTGGTTGAGACGATTTTGAATAAAATCAAATCAGAAAGCCAATGTTTTTTAACTTTTGTGGTTAGTTTAATCGAAATCTTCCACGTCTATTACTGAAAACTGAGTTACTGTACTTTGGACAAAAACTTGAATATGAGTACACGACTTGAGCATATGTCACCACTCTTACATATAAATGTACTCTGTTATGAGCATAATTATAAGCGCAGCTGGTTAAATTTGAGTATCTGGGTATTAGAGAAAGCAATTGTGGCCCACCGTGGCTGAGTGGATAAGACACCACGCCGCTAATCGCTTGAGAGCGTAGGTGGGGACGGGTTCAAATCCCGCCGTGATCCCCACGTGATCTGATATATATGTGTTCAATAAAACAAACAAGCAATAGTGAAAGGTACAGTTGCCATGGAAACAACGACTTGTTTAATTCGTATAGAAAATTAATGAATAGTAGTAAATGACTTAAGTTTAAAATGTAGGCAAATACTCTGAAAATATCAATGGCTCCCATCTAGTATTTTACAAAAATAATTTAATATATTCACATGATGTATAAGTTGATGCAACTCTTAGCTAATGAAAATTCTGCAACATGACTTATGTAGGTAGATCTTTTCAATGATTAATTCAGAATTCTAAGAACAAAACGAAGTTCTTAAGCGCTCTTCCTCACCCCCCCCCCCCCACATCAAAAAAGAAATACGATAGAAAGATATAAGTATTTGGATAACTTCAGTATTTCTGTGATCTTTTGTCAGAGTTTAGAAAAGGTGTCTGGGTATTAAAAAAACATAAAACAAATTTGACGAACGATAAGACTAGATTTCAGGCAATTTTTAACTGGAAAAAAATTATTTCTAATATTTATGCGGCTTTAATAATAGACTATTAAAGATAATCAATTTACGGGAATTTTTATACGAAATTATATTCTCACATGTATGCAAATAGGCATGGATAAACAGACTTGAGTAAAATATTACATATTTATTCTTTCTTCTCTATAACACGATCTAAATGAAGATGTACAGTTTATATCTTTAATTTTTAGATTTTTTTTATTATCAAAAATGTTTCCTCATCATGTCTAGAATTGCTAGATTTACTTCTTTAGACAGATCTTTGATTCTTTAGATGCCTGCGGGGCTTCATTCTCGGATTATCCGTAGGTATTTGTATAGGTAAATTTATTTTGCAAAACCGACAGCAAAAAAAAAGTTAGAACAGACAATTAACTGACAGACTAACTGTAAATATATTTTATTTTGACTCTATTTGATTTTTACTAAATTTTCATCCTTCATAGAAAATTTTAAGGAGATATAAATTGAGAAAAACTGATACTTTGAAAGAAGAAATTGACTTTTCTTACTTTTAAATTATTAATTACTCTAAAAAAGGAATGATAGGTAAACAAAATGTATACTATTGTGTTTGTTTCCTGCTGATAAAGGCTATATAAGGACTAATTTTAGCGAGTAGAATTATTTCAATTATATATAATCTGTTTTAAAAAAAGGACTGACATCTACTAAAAAACAACTTTTCAAAAGTAAAAAAAAGCCAAGCAAAAAAAAAGAAAAGAAAAAGTGGAAAGTTGTGGCTAAAAAATAGTGTGATATCAAATTTCCAAGCTTATATTATGGTACTTATTTAAAATTTTTTATTAAAAATTTACCATACGTAAGTCGAGTACCTAAGTATGCGTTGATAGAAAGCCTTTTCTCCTTTACTAAATACATCATAAGGTGTTTCTGAAAATTAATTTTTTTTTAATTATGCATGATGGGCTTGGCGGCCATCTTTCCATATTTTACACAAATTTCTAAACAGACAAGCTCGTAATATGTTTGCATTATTAAGAATTTTGAACTTCTAGTTTTGGCTACAGACAGATAAATTAAGATTGTCTTTTATTTTGAAAATAAAAACAAATTTATTTTTACTGCTTTAACTAATTAATTAACCCCCTCCGAAAAAAAAGAATCATATGAAACCTGAAGTTACTTCAACTTTGTTTAAGACACAAATTTCTAGGCACTCATTTCCATAAATTAAAAGCATAAAATGTTTGCTTTAGCAACAATTTCGAATTTCCGATCTTAACAATGTACTTGTGTGCTTAGAAATTTGTGTAAAATATGGAAAGATGGCCGCCAAGCCCATCATGCATAGTTAAAAAAAATTAATTTTCAGAAACACGTTATGATGTATTTAGTAAAGGAGAAAAGGCTTTCTATCAACGCATACTTAGGTACTCGACTTACGTATGGTAAATTTTTAATAAAAAATTTTAAATAAGTACCATAATATAAGCTTGGAAATTTGATATCACACTATTTTTTAGCCACAACTTTCCACTTTTCTTTTCTTTTTTTTTTTTTGCTTGGCTTTCTTTTTTATTTTTGATAAGTTGTTTTTTAGTAGATAACTGTATATATTAGAAAAGTGTAAATGGGTATACCACGAGAGTTCAAAGAGATATGGAACCTAAATAATATCAAATATAGTTACTCGTAAAACTCTTTTTTTAATATTATCCTAATCTGTTTATGATGAACTTAATTCGGCACTGACAATAAAAGCAGTGCATAGTTAAACTTCATTTGGCATTTCATGAAACTAAATTCAGCGTAAGTAATAACCTTTATTTCTACAGTGTAGCTAAAACAAAACCTTCGTTCAAAGTTTAAATTTGGCACTGTGCTAAGCGCGCTTCGAATCGAGGTCTCAAAGTTGCAACGCCGCCTTGGTCAGTGCCGCGTTTTCGCAGATAGGTGTTTAATTAACTTTTAAAGTCACTCGAGGCGTATTGAGAGATAAAATCAATGCAAACTATCGCGAATCCCACAATATTTATGCGATTCATTCTAATTAAATCTTTCGAGGGCGATGCTCTTAAAAAACGGACACCTAATTTTAATTCCAAAACAGACAAACGGCACCAAGAATATTTAATTAAAATTTTCCTTTTATCATGCACATGAAAGTAAGCAAGTTCGCATTCTCTAATAAATTCGTTTATAAATTCTGGTGTCAGTTCATTATTTCATAAGTTTATAAAAAGAATTACTCCGTGCCGGAAAGGATTAAGTGGTCGCAGGACTCTTAAAGCTTCAAAATTTAAGAAATTTTATTTTTTTTTAGATGTTAAACTTCTATCTTTTCTGAATATTTTAATATAATTGTTTCTTTGAAATTCCCATTAGAACAGAAGTTTTGGCTTTTAGAATTATACCCGCTCAATAGCTGAAGCGGCGTTTCCGAAACTTTGAAGTCATTATTTTCCAAATGGCGTTTTTGGGCATAACGCGCAGGATACCTCAAAAACTTCTGAATATTTTTTCATGAAATTTTCAAAACATATATTTCATGTTAGTCTGTATAAACTGAACCTAAAATTTCCTTTTTATTGTACAAAAAAATATTTTTTTTTGGTGATTTTACTGTTGAAATTTTCAAAATTTTGTATTGGCTAAATGCAACATTGCATTAAAAATATAAAAATGCTTTAAATACAAATTTATTTAAGTTCAGGGAAATTATTACAATCTGAAGTATAACTAAGCACCAAAATTTTCATTCTAGTTGCAATATTTATTTTGTAATCCTGCGCGTAAACTGTTATGCCAATTTTTTGTTCGACAAATGTCTAACAGTTTCGAGCCCCCTACAAATACTAATTCTGTATCTTGCAATTTTTTAAATACATGAAACGAAAGAACATACTTATATCTTTCATCCCAATTAAAATTGTGTTTTAAAATCGTATACATTTTAAGACATTAAAAGTTGAAAATGGTCTTTTTTTCATTTTTTCCACTTTTTAGAATCCCGAGACCCCTTAAATTAGTATGTTTTTAACAATTTGACGTTTATTGCTTTTATACTGTTACTGGACATTACATTACACATATCATTAAAAGTTGTTAACTAGGCATAGAGTACGCCGGCCCTGTCTTTGTGTATGTCTAAACTGACCGTACCTTTACGGGTTAATATTTCGGCTAATTACCGATGATTTTTTTTTCGAAAATCATTATCAACAATGCTTTTATTCTTCTGCAATGATAGGTATATTCAGTGATGCTCAACAATTTTTCTGATTGCCCGTAAATCGAAATTTGTGTATAACAGAAAATTGCTAATTACTCAAAAACTATGTGATCTAGGGTAATCGCTATAATTTTCCGGCGAGGTTTATATTGACGTCTACTACCTCTAATTTTTTCATAATTTTAGTTTCAGTAGATTCGGAATTAGATAGGGGGGAACATATTTTTGCGCTACATTTTCAACAATATCTTTGAAAATATAATACCTAAAATTAAAAGGAATGTATTTTTGAGTTCAGCGTTAACAGGCTACCCCACATGATATACAAAAAAAAGATTTTTTTTTCAAGTAGCATAATTAACCCCTCTACTTTTTTACTAAATATATTTATGAATGTTTATAAATCTGAAAATATGTGAGTCAATGGTCTTTATTACTTCCCCGAATTTGAACTTTCCACGTTCCATAGTTTACGAGTAAAATGGCTGTGACAGACAGACAGACACAGGAGTGATCTTATAATGGTTCCGTTTTTACTTTTTAAGTACGGAACCCTAAAAATGGAAAATTTTAAAATAATCACAAAAATGGCGGCCGAAAACCAAAAACATCTGCTAGAGATGACAGGAAACTGAATCGTATAGTTAAGAAAATCTGTTTTAAAAGTGTGCGATTCCTGCACCGAAAATGGAAAGAAGAAGGAGTTGAAGTTTCTACATCGACAAAATTAAGACGTCTCCATAAATTTAAGTTTGAATCTCGTGTACAGAAAACAAAACCTCTCATGGCTGCAAAACAACAGCATATAAGATTGAATTGGTGTAAATCAAGACGTTTATAGGGCGAAGAAGATTGGAAAAATATATTATTTAGTTATGAAAGTATGTTTTGTGTTTCATATGGTAATCACGGTATTCGAGTTTGGAGAATGAAGATAAAAAAAAAAAAAAAAAAAAAAAAAAAAAAAAGATTAGTATCATTGTTTGGGGTTGCATGAGTACGAGTACGCAGTAGGACCTGGAAAGTTATGCATCGTCTACGAAAAGGTTAACTCTCGATATATCAAGAAATTTTGGAATATTACTTGATTTCATTATCAGAAGGTTTATTTGAAGATGATTTCATCCTTCAACAAGATTTAGCGTCACCGTATATACCTCGGTGTCATCTAAGAATTGGTTCCGCCAACGCAACATTAAGGTACTTCCTTGGTCACCAAACTCACCGGACCTTAATCCCATTGAAATCTTATGGTGTATAATGAAGAAAAAACTCCAAGAAAATCCCCCTTCAAGTAAAACTGAGTTAGTGGCACGTATAAAATCTATTTGGGCTAATATTGATAGAAATGTTAGTAAACACCTTGTATATATAGTATGCAAGATCGATTGTACGGTGTTATGAAAGCTAAAGGGTATGCTACAAAATATTAACTACCATTTACTTCATATTCATAAGGTAATATTGTTGCGTAAAATAAAATATCCTAATATTGTGAACCAATCTAAATTTTATTCTAATATTTTGGTGTGTTTCAGAAAGCTGTATATCTAATTTATTATACTGTATTTTATATTTTGCAAATGTTAAAATCTTATCTAAACATTGCAGATTTAATTTATAAGAAATTTAGTTGCATTTACTTAGTATCAAAAATAAATACATGAAAAATATTTTTTTCTGATTACTTTTTCTCAATTATTCTAATATTTTGAATATGAGCTGTATACAGTTTGTCCACGTATAATCTGACCGACCTTTATTTTCGCAACCGTTGATCCTAGATGCATACTTCCAATTACAAAAATGGTTTAAATAAGCTAAAGAATTATTTTTAAAGCGATTTGGGTCAAGAAAAACATTTATTAAAAAATTACGAAATTAAAATTTTTATACTGTCCCCTGGTCCTATAAGTGATATTTACTAAAAATTTACTGAGACACTAACAAGTAAGAAAAAAAAAGTTCCATGCACTAACATTAAAATTGACCGAGTTATGAAACTTTGAAATGCATGACTTGTACCACTTTTTTGCATATCAAAACAGACGATTTCGACCATGTTTTCGGGGGTCGTGTATTAAATACTTAAACTTATTTCAAGGTATCTGCGCTTTGAAAGAAACTGTACAAATATTACGACTAGCTTATATTAGTTAAGTTTCAGATTAGTTAAAAGAATTGTATTTTAACATATGTTTTATTTTGTAAGGATTTGAGGCTATGATTTCTTTTAACTAAAATTATGTTATTTTCATACGGTTTTATTTAATTTGCAATGATCGGCTTTCCAGTTTAAAATTTGTACTCGAACTTTAACATACTTTCAAATGTCCGATCGAAGTTAAATTTTACAGACTGACTTAAATCCAATGACAATGCAATATTATTATGATTTTCGACTCTTACCATCTTATACATACTTATATTAGAGGATAACACAAAAAAATTCGGTCAAGAAATTTAAAGAAAGAGTTTTAGATTAGATACATTAACCTGCGATGGTTGTGTTTTTTTAACTTTTATAATTACATTGTATGTATTTTTTAACGCTGAATCAAAAAATTACCTTCACTTTTAACCATCATGTCAAGATTTTTCGGAAATCGTAAATTTCAAGGTTAAAAAATAGCAAAAAATCTGATACTATAAAACAGATGCAAGACTTTTTTATTCAGTTTAATTTTAATTCAATAACCTATTAGATTTTTTGGCTTATACTGGATTTTTTACAGCTAAACAGCTCGGGGATCCGATGAGATTGGGAGGGGAGGGGGGGATCAATTTTAACTTTTAGCTTTTTAACTTTGAAATTTGCAATTAGAGAAAATTCCTGACGTGATGGTTTAAAATGAAGGTTATTTTCGGATTCAGTGCTAAAAAGTACATGATAATCAATTTTCAAAAGCTAAAAAACATGCCACAACCCAAAATTTGAAAGACAGTGTAATCTAACAGCATTTTAAAACTTGTATAATTTTGTAAGGAATTGAGGTTGTTGTTTATCATCCTTTTATTTAACAAAAAATCTGTTATTTTTATCCTCTTATAATGTTCAATACAAATTGTACATTTTGAAGTAATATGTCAGATTGATTAAAGATTTCAAATTTATATTGCAATGCTGATTTTACTCTCAACCATTTCTTTAATATATCTGAAGAAATTATATTTCTACTAAATTTGTGAATGACCCCTAATATGCAGCAAAAAGTATACTCCAACTTTAAACAGCTATTACTCGGTCAATTTTAATCGTAGAATAACGGGATTTTTTTGCCTTACTTGCCAGTGTAACAGGGAAATTTTACTAAATATAACTTATTGGACCGGGGGACCGTATAAAAATTTAGATTGTGTAATTCTTCACTAAATTGTTTTTTCGCTTCAAACTTTTTTCTATCTTAACCCTGCACCTAATTTTGACCATTTTTGTAATTGGAAGTATGCATATAGGACCAACGGTTGCGAAAATAAAGGTCGGTCAGGTTATACGTGGACACACTGTATATGAGAATGCACCTTTTATTCTTTCGAAAATGCATAGAAACATTTATAGCAAGATAAAGTATCTGTAAAAGAACAGACCAATTCCAGTTTCTATGATAAAGAATGATCACAAACATTGCTTTTTTTTTATTAAATTTGTTTTTAGTTTTCCAAATATTCTCGTGACTGAATTTTAACAGAAAAGTGCGAGTTCTAGCACCTTCTTTACATGTTATTCAAATATGAAGAACAATTCGTCTAGTACGTTTCTAGAAATTCTGGAAAATGTCTCAAATCGAAGGTTTATCTACCTTGCCCCAATTAATTTGCACACTACTGTATTATGTCCTTTTGTTATTGCACGATTATTATAATATTAATAAAGTGTAAATTTAATGTAATCACACACACACAAAGAACATGTTATTTCGAATGTAAATTCAGATTTTTAAAAGTATTGATTAAGATGCTTCTGAAAAAAAAAATCATTCTAGATTTCTTAAAAGAATTTCGTTAACTTTAAAATATTGTCATGTCATTTGAATGTTACTAGCTGGCATGGCATAGCAACCCGTTGTATTTCATTTGCATTGCAGGAGATCTTTATTTATATACTTGCTTTTAAATTAAATTTTTTCCTTTTTTTTTTGGGGGGGGGGGGGTTATCTTATTTTAATCTACATTTGGAAATGATTTACAGTATTAATTTTATTATCTTTTATAATAAGCCAAAAATCATATTTACAATGTAAATTAACTGAAAATTGCAAAAATTACATTTTGTATATATTCTAATTTCTTTCTAATTACGTTTCTGGCACTTTATTTCTCAATTTTCAAATATTCAAGTCCTAACGTCATCCAGCCCTAGCGTTTGGCACCGGGTATAATTTACTTTCTCAACTCTTATATTTTTATATTTCTTTTGTAAATTATACAGCATTTAATTGTTTGAATTTTATTATTGCATTTTATTTATATATAAAAATTAAATAAAAGTAATTCACGTTTAATCACCTTTACCAATCTGTCTTTAGTAAAATTAAACTTAATCATTTATTTCACAACGAGCAATGTAAATTTTCACTTCATAGTGTTAATCTAAAAAGTACTTTTAAATATCATATTAGTTTAGGTAGGCCGTAAAATTTTCAAGTATAATAAGTTTTCAAGAAATTTCAAAGACATTCATACTTTTACATGTAAATGCAGTGATCCCCATCTAAATACATATACACTATATGGCCAAAGGTGACCGGTCACTTGCGATTTTTGACGTTTTGTTAAATATCTAGAAAAATACATGAGGAATTAACCTGAAATTGCAGGTGTGTAAATAGTATAGTATAGGTCATACATTTCCGTGAAGATTTTTTCCCGAAATCCCATAGGGGATCGTCAAAAAATTGAAAAAGAACGAATATCTTTTGGATAACTCTGTAAAAACTAATGAAGCAAAAACGTGTAAACTCGAAATTATTAATAAGATTAATAAGTGGCTTATTGTAATATACTCTGTTCATTTTTATGAGGATAGCATGTATACTCGTAGAGAAATTAAGATTTTTATAAAAACAGTTCCAAATTTCACCAAGTTTTTTGCTTATAATTTGCAGAGTTCTTAATATAAAAAAAAGTTATTTTCAGAAAATATGACGAACAACATTGTACACAATACCCCGCAATCAGAATGAAATAATAATAAAAATTGGATGAAAAATGAGCAGGTTTTCTAAAATATGTTTCACTGCGCATGCGCGAATGCAATCAAAATATAATGTGCATAATGTTTTAGCTAACTGTATAGAGCAACTTTTGTAAAAGTCTCAAAAGCATAGTTTGAAAAGTCTGATAATAATCGTTTATAGAATAAGCTCAAAATCCGTTGTTCCCAAAATGAAGCAAAAAGATGAGGGATTGTATCCAAATACAGTATTACGTGCAATATTGTGTATGCTATATTGGCACTAATCAATGGATATATGGATACAACCCCTTATGTTTTTGCTTCATTTTGGGAACAACGGATTTTGAGCTTATTCTATAAACGATTATTATCAGACTTTTCAAACTATCTTTATGAGACTTTAACAAAAGTTTCTCTATTACATTTAGCTAACACATTATGCACATTATATTTTGATTGCATTCGCTCATGCGCAGTGAAACATATTTTAGTAAACCTGCTCATTTTTCATCCAATTTTGATTATTTTTTTCATTCTGATTGCGGGGTATTGTGTACAATGTTGTTCGTCATATTTTCTAAAAAGAATTTTTTTTATATTAAGAACTCTGCAAATTATAAGCAAAAAAATTGGCGAAATTTGGGACTGTTTTTATAAAAACCTTAATTTCTCTACGAGTATACATGCTATCCTCATAAAAATGAACACAGTATATTACAATAAGCCACTTATTAATAATCTCGAGTTTAAACGCTTTTGCTCCATTAGTTTTTACAGGGTTATCCAAAAGATATTAGTTATTTTTCTATTTGTTGGCGGTCCCCTATGGAGTTTCGGGAAAAAATCTTCGCGGAAATATATGACCTATACTATACTGTTTACACACCTGCAATTTCAGGTTAATTCCTCATGTATTTTTCTAGATATTTAACAAAACGTCAAAAATCGCAAGTGACCGGTCGCCTTTGGCCATATAGTGTGTTAATGCCCATCATGGACATGTTATGACTGGTAATTTAGACATTATCAATAATATTCGCTTAAGATCTTTGATGCGTCATGTACTAAATATAGAATTCCTTCACAGTGTAATATACACAGTGTTGCCAGATTGGGGACTTTTTTAATTCAGATTATTTGACTGCCACCACTTTTTTTAAATTGTATAATTCGGCTTATTTTTCAGAATTTTTAATCTATTTTTAAATAGGCCGAATATTTCTATTTCAAAAAAGCGGTGACAATCAACAATCTGGGGGCAAAAAAAGTCCCCAATCTGGCAACACGGAATATACAGTCCACCATTAAACAATTCACTTATGATTTAGATTTCTTCATTTACAAAATAGCTATCAACTATAATAAACAAATTGAATATTTTGCAGATTGGAAGCATAATGTCATCTTTCTTTTGAAACAACAGTTACTAAAACTGCATATTGCCAAAAATTCAGTCTCTTTCTCTACCCTTAAACCACATATCCAAGAACTTCAAAAGAATTTCGTCATTACATACAGATAATACTGCTAGATAAGGCTGCTGACAACTATGCTATCATCTGCAAATATTACTATCATCACCTTCTAACTAAAGCAGTTACTTCTAATAATATTTTAAAACTTCATCATGTTACGTTAAAGGAAAATAATAATCATATATTAACCCTTCCCACTCCGTTGGCTCCGCTGCGGAGACATTCTTAGTCGTTGCAAAATTTGTTTTTCGTACCAGTAATAAAGGAAAATAAAATTCACCTTATTTAATCAGAGCATTTTTGAAATTGTGAAATTGTGTACTTGAAGGAAACTGCTTTTTAAAAAGTGATGCGATCTAATAAAATTTGTATAAGAGACGCCGGAGCTTTAAGGGTTAAGCTATCATAAATTACTAGGCATAAAAAATAACAACCTAAATTATCCTTATGTAGTTATGATTCCAAAATTTCACAAAAAACTTTTTAAATTCCGCAGTCATTGTAGGTTGTAATACGTATAACACTCGTGCTAATACATTATTTTTAAATATTCTTACACCAATTTATGAGTTATCAGTTAAAAAAGACAACGCTTATTGTATTAAAAACAGTTTTGAATTGGTGGATAAAATAAAGCCATTTAGATTTCAAATACCTATTTAATAATATCATTCTAAAAGACTTAAAATCTACTATTGATGCGTTATTTATAGAATATTTCCCTTTATTAAATTTACTCGATAATATTGATTCTGACTATTTCAATACTTTAACTACTTTTCTACTATTTCATAATTTTATCTTCCAAAACAATGCTTTTTTAGGTAGCTTTCTTTACAAAAAGCTACCTATTGCAGCCGTTCGGAGGAAAGCGATTTCAAAAAATTTTGGTATATTTTCATCGATCATGACCCCCAGACCCCGAAACCACCCTCCGTTCAAAATTGATATATATATATATATATATATATATATATCTGACATATGTCACACTGTAACTCTCGTATTTATGAACCGATTTGGATGTAATTCGGTGTGTACATAGTGCATATCAATGTCTCGACCGAGTTCGTTGGCCAGCTTCATCCGCCATTTTGTTTCAAAATGGCGGCCATTTAAAAATTTTAAAAAAATTTAAAATTTGAAATGTGGTACCAAAACATTGAAAATGGAAAAATATTTTTTTCTTATGTATTTGACCTTTATACAAAGACTCCGTAGCAGTTTTTGTTTCGTCTATATCTTAAAAAATGGCTGAGTTATAGCATTTTGAATTTCTAGCGAAGCTGACATTTTGAAACGTCCTGAATTTTATCACGCGATAAAAGGCGTATTTATGAACCGATTTGGATGTAACTTCGTTTATACATAGTACAGACCAATGTCTCGACCGAGTTCGTTGGCCAGCTTAATCCGCCATTTTGTTTAAAAATGGCGGCCATTTAAAATTTTAAGAAAAATTTAAATTTGAAATGTGGTACCAAAAAATTGAAAATTGAAAAAATACTTTTTTCTTATGTGTTTGACCTCGATAAAAAGATTCGGGAGCAGTTTTTGTTTCGTCTATATCTTAAAAAATGGCTGAGTTATAGCATTTTGAATTTCTAGTGTGGCTGACATTTTGAAACGCCCTGATTTTTGCCACGTGATAACAGACGTATTTATGAACCGATTTGGATGTACCTTGGTGTGTACATAGTACATACAAATAACTCAACCGAGTTCGTTGGCCAGCTTCATCCGCCATCTTGTTTCAAATTGGCGGCCATTTAAAAAAATTAAAAAAAAATTAAATTTAAAATGAGATACCAAAAAATTAGAAAATGAAAAAGAGTTTTTTCGTATGTGTTTGACCTTAATACAAAGATTCCGGAACAGGTTTTGTTTCGTCTATATCTAAAAAAAGTCCTTCCGGCCAGTGCCGGGAGGAAGAGGTAGCTTTCAAATACCTTATTTTAAAAAAGCCAACTTATATTATTCAAACACACGAAGCTCAATTTAGTGGAAACCGAATATAGGAGATTCAATACTAATTTTTATCAATACTAAATCATTATGAATGAGAATTTCACGAAATTAGTCAGCTTTATCCAAGCTGCTTTTATTTAAAGTAACTTATATTTGGCTGAGATGATGATGTATACTATCCACATGCTTTCTCACATGGAAATAGGCGAATACGTGTGTTATCGTGTGACAAATACAAGATCGTTTCAAAATGTTAGCCATACTAGAAATTCAAAGTGCTATAATTCAACCATTTTTTAAGATATAAACAAAAGAACAAATTTTCAGAAACAAAATCTGCTCCGGAATCTTTGTATCAAGGCCAAATACATAAAAAATCTTTTTCATTTTCCAATTTTTTAATACCTCATTTTAAATTTTAAATTTAATTTTTTTAATGGCAACCCTTTTGAAACAAGATGGCGAATAAAGCTGGCCAACGAACTCGGTCGAGACATTGGTATATACTATGTGCAGACCAAGCAACATCCAAATCGGTTCATAA
The DNA here is from genome assembly GCA_963932465.1 of Maratus speciosus. Lineage (NCBI taxonomy): Eukaryota > Metazoa > Arthropoda > Arachnida > Araneae > Salticidae > Maratus > Maratus speciosus. Next base: position 361,845,984 of record OZ010796.1, on the reverse strand, counting down.
ATACGCTTGTTATCGCGTGACAAAAATCAGGTCGTTTTAAAATGTCAGCCACAATAGAAATTCAAAACGCTATAACTCAGCCATTTTTTTAGATATAGACGAAACAAAAACTGTTCCGGGATCTTTGTATTAAGGTCAAACACATACAAAAAAATCTTTTTCATTTTCTAATATTTTGGTATCTCATTTTAAATTTTAAATTTTTTAAATTTTTTTAAATGGCCACCATTTTGAAACAAGATGGCGGATGAAGCTGGCCAACGAACTCGGTCGAGATATTTGTATGTACTATGTACACACCAAAGTACATCCAAATCGGTTCATAAATACGCCTGTTATCACGTGACAAATATCAGGACGTTTCAAAATGTCAGCCACGCTAGAAATTCAAAATGCACCATTCACTCAGCCATTTTTTGAGATATAGACGAAACAAAAACTGCTCCCGAATCTTTGTATCAAGGTCAAATACATAAACAAAAATATTTTTTCAATTTTCAATTTTTTGGTACCACATTTCAAATTTAAAATTTTCTTAAAAATTTAAATGGCTGCCATTTTTAAACCAGATGGCGGATGAAGTTGGCCAACGAACTCGGTCGAGACATTGGTATGTACTATGTACAAACGAAGTTACATCCAAATCGGTTCATAAATACGCCTTTTATCGCGTGACAAATTTCAGGACGTTTCAAAATGTCAGCCACGCTAGAAATTCAAAATGGTATAACTCAGCCATTTTTTAAGATATAGACGAAACAAAAACTGCTCCGGAATCTTTGTATAAAGGTCAAATACATAAGAAAAAAATATTTTTCCATTTTCAATACTTTGGTACCACATTTCAAATTTAAAATTTTTAAGAAAATTTTAAATAGCCGCCATTTTGAAACAAAATGGCGGATGAAGCTGGCCAACGAACTCGGTCGAGACATTGGTATGTACTATGTACATACCGAATTACATCCAAATCGGTTCATAAATTCGAGAGTTACAGTATGACAAAGGTCAGATATATATATATATATCAACTTTTGAACGGAGGGTGGTTTCGGAGTCTGGGGGTCATGATCGATGAAAATATACCAAAAATTTTTTGAAATCGCTTTCCTCCGAACGGCTGCAATAGGTAACTTTTTGTAATGAAAGCTACCTAAAATGGCTGAGTTATAACCTTTTGAATTTCTATTGTGGCTGACATTTTAAAACGACCTGATTTTTGTCACGCGATAACAGGCGTATTTATGAACCGATTTGAATGTAACTTGGTCTGTACATAGTACATACCAATGTGTCGACCGAGTTCGTTGGCCAGCTTCATTCGCCATCTTATTTGAAAAGGGCTGCCATTAAAAAACAATTTAAAATTTAAAATTTAAAATAAAGTATCAAAAAATTGGAAAATGAAAAATATTTTTTTTATGTGTGTGACCTTGATACAAATATTCCGCAGCAGTTTTTGTTTCTGAAAATTTGTTCTTTTGTTTATATCTTAAAAAGTGGATGAATTATAGCACTTTGAATTTCTATCATGGCTAACACTTTGAAACGATCTTGTATTTGTCTCGCGATACCACACGTATTCGCCTATTTCGATGGAAAAAGGCATGTGGATAGTATACATCAATATCTCGACCAAGTTCGCTGGCCAGCTTCATCAGCCATCTTGTTTCAAAATGGCGGCCATTAAATTAAAAAATATACATATTTAAAGTGAGGTGCAAAAAAATTAGAAATTGAAAAAGGTTTCTTTCTTAAGTATTTGACCTTGATATAAGGATTCAGGAGCATTTTCTGTTTGTCTTTATCTTAAAAAATGGCTCAGATATAGCAGTTTCAATTTCTAACGTGGGTGACATTTTGAAAAATCTGATTTTTTTGCCTGCGACAGCACTCGTATATATCAACCGATTCCGATGTGAGTGAGCATGTGCACAGAAATTACTAAGGTCTCGACCAAGTTCACTCGTTAGCCTCATCCACCATGTTGTCTTAAAATGGCAGGCACTTTAAGAAATCGCCGAATTTGGCAGCCAAATATAAGTTACTTTAAATAAAAGCAGCTTGAATAAAGCTGACTAATTTCGCGAAATTCTCATTCATAATGATTTAGTATTGATAAAAATTAGTATTGAATCTCCTACATTCGGTTTCCACTTAATTGAGCTTCGTGTGTTTGAACAATATAAGTTGGCTTTTTTAAAATAAGGAATAGGAAAGCTACCTCTTCCTCCCGGCACTGGCCGGAAGGACTTTTTTATTCAGATATCAGGGCAGCTCAGCTGTAAATGGGCAGCTCAAGGAGCTGCTTCATCAAGCACGTTATCAGATTTATATCTTTATTTCTATGAAGGAAAATTTATTAATAATAATATATTGCTCTACAGATACATAGATGATATAATTATTCTTTCTCTTAATGATAATAATTCTGTATCTCTTCCTGTAAAGTATCCTTCTAATCTAGAACTTAGTACTACTTATTCAAATAATTCTATTATCAATTTTATGGATGTTAAAGTTAATATTCTACCTAATAACACCCTAACATTCAATATTTATGATAAACGTAACGATTTTTAATTTAATGTAATTAATTTTATTAACTTCAATTCCTGTTTACATATTTCAGTTTATAGAAATATTCTACAATCAGAGTCTTCCTATCAAACTTTTATGCTCCTCCCAATTTTTACGACCTAATATTTTTTTAATTAAAGCAATTAGCATTGTCTCATAATCCCGTCTCTTTTATTTCTGCATGGATCAAATCTTAATATTCATTTTTTCTACTTTTTACCTGTATGGGTATATAATATGTAAAAAAATTAAAAAATCGAAAACACTATTATGGAGGGTGGGATGAGGATTGATGAAAAAATTATAAAAACATACATAAAAATTCATAAAAAATATGTGTGTATATGTTTTACATAAATGATACACTTTCATCAAAAAAATATATAAAAAATCAAAATACCATTATGGAGGGTTAAGGTTGGGAATGCTAAAAAAAGTTTAAAAACCTTATATGGATATATGTGTGTGAGTGTGTATATGTGTATATATGCTTATATATTGTATAGATTAAAAAAACAAAACAAAACTGGGGTATCATGCATTTCATGTTATAAATTTTTCATTAATATTTCGCATACTAGCATCTAATACCAAGCTATACTTTACTATCTTAAAATAATCCTCATATTTTTTAAATGTTATTTATATACTCATTTTTTATTTTATAATATTTGTTTTAAAATAGTCAATTTAATCAATGCCCTGTTGTTTATTTATTTTTATTTTTTATTTACTCAGTACTTTTTAAGTTTATTCCTACTTTTCATTATATTTTAAATAAATGTTAATTTAGTCATTTCTTGATTACTGGATATAGATGGAAGCACTAAAAATCATTTTTATTAAAAATCTAGTTACGATATAGTTTTCCTTTTTCACACCAGATGGCAGCAGTATTTGTGTCTTTATTGACTATCTGCTGGTTTTGTGGACATTTTCATACCACACGTTTTAATATTCTTTAATCTTATTGCGTCTTTGCATGTTATACTTTCGTGGTTCAATTTTCTGGAGTTTTGGATTTTTGGTTATAATTGAAGAATAAAAATCTGTCTATAATTGAATAAATTCTAATCATTTTTCATTTTTTAATATCTTGTGTGTGGTGTATCTTTCTTTAGATCTCTTGGTTCTTTATCATTTATTTTCATGCGCTATAAGGAGCTAAATTTTGTCATTTTAGGCCTAAAGCTGACAAAATTGGAGGAAATAACGTATCTTCACTATGAATTGAACCTGCAAGCTCCTCTGATGATTCTGTAGGTTATTCATCGTTTCTTACTTTACATATCTGGTTCCCAATGTTCATGTCTGGAAAATCTTTAGAATTTTACCAATTTGCTCATATATTTGTGATTTCATCTTATATATATATGTAGTAGTATGTACATATGTAGTATATTCTCTTTCATTAGGAAAACTTTCTCCTCCAAAAGAAATTTAAAATGCAATGTAAAAAAAGGAATTAGAGGCTCACATTTTACAGACATTTTGGAGCTTCCGTTAAATTTTCCAGTGACTGCAGCGTTCCCTGGTAGTGAAATTTGGAAGTTATCCAGCCTATCTCGAAAACTACGAGAGATAGTAAAAAAAAAAAAAAAGGATCAAATACAAAAGTGTAGAGCGTCCTTGACTTAGTATGAAATGATGCTTTGCAATCTTTACACAGGCACACATTGCACCTTTGCCACAATTACTGCTAAGGAAGGTAAACTCATAATTGGCTCGACTTACGCAGCACCTAAGTCAGATTTCGAGGAAACCCACGAGGAGTGGCAACATCTCATTACACAGAGGCATTTCTTCATTTGTGGTGGTGATTTCAATGCTGCATCCCCACTCTGGGGCTATGAAAACGAAAACGCCCATGGAGAATGCCTCATTGAACATCTAGTCGCTCAAAAACTTGTCACTGCCAACATAGACAACACAATTCCTACTTTTCAGAAATTTAACAGCAAAGGAGAGGAACCAGCTGAAGGTTTCCCAGACCATACTCTGGTAACCCCCCCCCCCCCCAACACTTCAGAAAATTTGGCAATGGAAAGTTTTAGATGTTCACAATGACTCAGACCATAATTACATAAGGTATTCTTTCGAAATAACACCACTTTACACATCACAAAGAAGGTTCAATACCACTAGAGGTAACCTTCGTAAATTCACACAAGTTATTAAAACACACAGATCACTCCTAACTCAACAACTAAAAGACGTAACAAACACCACACAATTAAACGACTTTACCATTAAATTAATAGAAACAATGAAAACAGCAGCGAAAGCGTCTTTTAGACTAAAGAACTCTCGGAGGCAGCAAACATTTTCGTTTTGGACCTCCGATCTTAAAATTAAACGTAATCACCTCCCGGTACTGAGGAAAAAACTTAAAAAACTCAGGCAAACAGAAGATATTAACACGGATTACTATCGCGACCTCAGTGCCAATTATCGACTTCTCTTCGCTAAATATAAGCGTAGTGTTCTGAATGCGAGAAACGCTGCGTGGCATAAGTTCTGCACAAATCAAACAGACCCTTTTGGAGCAGCTCAAAAATTTTTCACGGGTAAGTTTTTCACTCCTGATGAAATCAAGCTCGAACTACCACCCAGTCGATCATCCAGACAGGAAAACATGGAGCACCTCACCAAATGCCCTTTTGGTCCCTCCGCATATCCATCAGGAGATAACACTGATATTACTATTGATGCACCTCCCGACAAACCCTTTTCAAAAGCTGAGGTAGCTATCGCGCTACGAACATTTAATGACATGAAAGCCCCAGGTCCGGATAGCATAGACTTTAAAATTCTGAAATTAACTTTCCATGTAATTCCCGAAATTTTCACTAGTTGGACTAATCTCTGCCTCACCCACCACTACTTCCCGCTCACTCTGAGACAAGGGGAAGTAGTATATTTCCTTAAGCAAGGGAAAGTCGCCTCTGAACCCTCGTCTTACCGCCCGATCTGCCTACTTCCATCCCTAGGTAAATTACTAGAAATATTACTCGTATTTCGGCTTAACCACTTTCTTGAATCAAATAACTTACTTCATCACAGGCAATACGGCTTCAGAGAGGGCAGATCATGTGACAAGGCTTTGTTTGCAATCCTCACTTCCTGCACTCTTAGCATAGCTGAAGGAAACTACACAACACTTGTCTCCTTAGATATTAAAGGTGCTTTCGACAATGTAGAGTGGCGAGACATCTTGTTATAACTACGCGAAATTGGCTGCCCGAGCAACATAGCTGGAACCATTGCAACATACCTAAAATTTCGTACCATCCTTATCAACTGGGGATAAGGCACATCAGTACACCCATTAGAAAAGGGTTGCCCTCAAGGTTCGTGCCTGGGCCCAATCCTCTGGCTACTTATTGCCAAATGTCCTAGTAAAAGAATTAGAGAAATTAGGTTTCATCCTTTATGCCTTCGCGGATGATTTCAACTTTGTTTTCTCGGGCCGCCGTCGTCTGGATCTCGAGCTGCAGGCGGCGAGAGCTTTCCCTGCATTTTGCCAGCTGTTGGTTCATCTTCATCTCCAGCTCTCATCAGGGAAATCCCAAGCATTAACATTCATTAAACCAACAGAACTCAAACGTAAACCCGTTATGCGAGTCAATGGGGTTAGCGTTCATCATGTGCCAACTCTTAAATTATTAGGCATAACCATTGATGAACACCAGAGCTGGATTCCACATATCAAAGCACTTAAAATTAAACTTCTAAATTGCTACCATAACTCCTGCAAATTAACATCGAAAACTTGGGGCATCAAGTCCAGCATGTTAAAAACTTGGTACCACACAATTATTGAACGCATCATTTTCTACTGTGTGGGCGTCTGGGGAGGTTCGCTAACCAAATTGGCTAAGCAAAAACTTGCCTCTATCCAGCGGATATTTCTTTTGCAGATGGTTAGAGGTTACAAAACTATCTGCACGGATGCACTCACAGTACTTACTGGTATTCCACCCATACACTTAACACTCACTTACGAATACCAGAAAAACATAATACTACATCTAGAACACGAACCAACACAGTCAGCACTCTTCCCAAACATACTTTTACAAAGGAAAGTCCATAGCTGGACTATGCATCCGGCGGATGAGACATCCCATCTTCAAGTAAATATTAATAAGCATTCTTATACCCCCTCGAATAACCCAGCCATTTTCACCGATGGGTCACCCAAGACTACTCCGCCATTTGGCAGAAATATTTCACTTCCTGATGGACCTGACCAATCTTACTTCCTAGCTGTTCTGCATCTGCATTCCTGAGACTCGCCCTTTGTCGCGTTAGAGCCTTTGTCGTGCTCCTGGCAGTCCTAGCACCCCTTGTCGTGCAGGAGCAGCTCTCCGGCGCACATACCATCTGGACGATGTGGTCCGGAATCATGATACAATCCTCAAATTTTCTTTTTTGATTAATGGACTTTTATCTCCAGGATCAACCCACCGCTGCCTGTCGCGTAGGAGCTTTGTGCTCCAGCGGCTAGTTTTTATGTATATCTATGTGTTAATGTATTTCTTTCCTTCGTTGGCATGTACCTTTTGTCCGAGGACTGGAACTATGTGTAGTGAATACCCGCATGTCGGGGAACTTACCGGGTGGAGCAAATAAGATCTACACCAGATCCTAGTGATCTGGTGATCTTGCTCCACTTAGGCATAAAATAAAATAAAATTGTCACTATCAGCTTAAACTAATTGAAAGCAAATGGAGACATCATAAAGCAGAGGCACATTTACTGATAAAAATAACACATGTAACTAGGGTAGAGGTCTGGACGGGATCTCGCCCGAGGCCAGTTCCGGTAAAATGAAGGCAAACTTTCAAAGGCCGGCAGAATAAATACAATTTTTTTACGTTCCGGGCTGGATCGACAAAAAAATGGAACGGGCCAGCCGGGCCGATAAAAATTAAGCGGGCCGACCGACCGATATGAAAATTTAAAGAAAGCCGATATAATATGAATCATTTTCAATGGATATGACTTTCACGAGAATCAGTTGGAATGTGCTGCACGAGCCGATGCTAGTTTGACAACATAAATACAGAAATATGACATGTCCAGCTTAGAGATCGGCATCGGAAAGTTACATCATGCCTGATCCCCAGCTTAATTTCTTCCCAACCTCGGACCGGGCCAGGACTGGACTTAATTGTTACCAAGACGTATCGGACAAGCAATATGTTTTGTAAAAATATTTATAGCGATAATGAACTTCTGTTAACGAAATCATTGGAAATATATCTTAATAAATTACAGAGATGTATTTTGAAAAATCTACCTTTTATTATGCAGCTTCAAAGGTTATTATTTTTTTACAGTCTTTTTTTTCTTATATTCTAAACTACATTGATTTTTACAATGAATCTTTATTTGAATGTTGAAAAGTAAGACTAAAGAGAGTCTAAGAGTTGAATCTGTGTTATCATTAATGTTGCTGTTGAGCATTTGGTGTCTTGCAAACACATAATAATACAAAATATAGCGTAAAAGTTTCCCATATATGTATGCAGTATCTTTTAAAAGAATTTTAATTGTATGTTAAGGAAAATCGAAATTTTTTGTAGAAATTGAGTCGGGCTGGCCCTGACTTAATTTTATTTTTGCACGGGCCGGACCCGGCCCTGAAAATTCCGGCTCGTGCAGAGCTCTAAAGTGAAGTACAATTTGTTTTAATAAGAAAACGAAGTTACGTGTATGCATCGTGGCTTGCGTATTGCAAATAGCAAATCTCTCCGACATATGACTCCTTTTTGGTTGATTTCGTATGAAATACTACCTATTGCGATCTCCCCTATGTTGTAAATTCTGAAAAATTTTTACAGATCTACACTGATTAAGACCACTAGAGCCCAAAACCACCCTCAGTAAAAAACTATATATATATATATATATATATATATATATATATCTGCGTATCTATCTATCTAAATAACTTTTTTATGGACACGTTAACTTCCATAATTCTGCACAAATCTCTTCCAAACTGATACTTAAAATCAAGGGGCATAAAATCTCGGTCAAGTTCGTTAATGGGCAAAATCGGACCAAGGGGGTGGAAATAGGGAAGGGTTTTGTGAAAACTGAAAAAACCCCGTAACTTTTTAATTATGATACATATCGAACAGTTTAAAGTTATTATTACTTCTAAAAAATAGGGCCAAAAATTTATGTATTACAGAGTTTTGATAAAATAAAGAATGGGCTCAAGGGTGAGGGGGAGGGGGAAATAGGGTTTTGGGGCGAAAAAAAATTCACAACTTCGTCAATTCTCAAGGTATAAAATCCAATTACATTTATTATAAATCTACTTATTATTATCTACAACTTTTATATTGACAAGTTTTTGATAGAACCAATTCGTACCGAAAAAATAAAAACGAGAACAAAAAGGTGGTGGTGGTGGTGGTGGGGGGGGGGGGATGTTGAGGAAGAAAAAAAATCCATAACTTCGTCAATTCACAAGATATAAAATCTGCATAAATTTGTTATATATCTTCTTAATATTATTTACAACTTTTATACTGACCAGTTTTTAATATCACCAATTCTTACAGAAAAAAAAAAATAAATAAAAAATAAAAATACATAATGGTTGACGAAAATATGATCGTATTAAGGGTGTACTCAAATCCAAGCTGCTTATTTTCTCGCTTATTTTTAAATTCATTTTTGCTCTCAAACGCATCCAATTGGTAAGTTTTCTTATTCAGAAACTATATAATGTACCGTAATTCTCGATTTTTTGATAAAGGCAGAATATATTTTTAAAAATTATGTATAACTGGGCATTTTGAACCGAATTTCTCGAAGCCAACGAAAAATATCGTCACCAATTACTGGATCCTTTTCGGGTCACTGTGGGTCAAGCTAATTGTATACAAAAAACGGCTCAAAACATTTTGAAAAACTTTTGTATCATATCGTTTCTGAGCATGAGAAGACCATTGGGCTAAGTCACATGTTCCAGAAAATTCGATTAGTGTGTCATTTTTGGGTCACGGTCAAACTAAATATCTAAAAAATCTAAATATCTTTGTATCTAAAAAACGGTTCAAGCAATTTTGTCAAAAATTTTTATTACATCGTTTCCCAGCACAAGAAGACCATTGGGATAGGTCACATGTTCGATAAATTTAGATTAGTGGGTCCCTTTTGGGTTACCGTGGGTCAAGCTAATTTTATTTATAAAACGACTTTAACGATTTTAACTATATTTTGTATTCAATCGTTTTCGGATTAAAGAAGAGCATTGGTTAGGTCGCATGTTCGAAAAAATTCGGTTAGTGGGTCATTTTGGGTCACTATGTCTCAGGATCATCCAATTGTATCTGAACAGCAAGAATGATACAGTGAGAATTAAATATCCATTAGAGTACAAGGCTAATTTTGACCGAGCTAAGCTCCGTCATCCCTGCTAGTTAAAACTTATGCCCTAATGTGTCCCTCTTGGATTTGAGAATAGCCTTAACATGATTCTGATAAAACCAGCTCTTATATAAAAATGAAATTAAAAACGCGTCAAAAGCGGCCATATAAAATTGTTAAATTGGGTTTATCTCTAATCATGGTTTAGTTTTAGTTTTTTTTAATTATTATTATTATTATTTTAAAATCAGGTGTTACTTTTGTTCCGGACGTTTGAAATACTCGACATAAGAACCGCACTCCAAGATAATTTTTATTTCAATATTTTTTAAACATTTCATTACAGTAAAACCTCCCAAGATTTGGGAACTTTTAGGAGAGCAGAAGGTAGCACTGTACAAAAAAAAAAAAAAAAAAAAAAAAAAAAAAAAAAAAAAAAAACCCTCCTAAGATCCAATGTTTCTATTATCAATACATTTTCTACATCCTTCTCTTGGAAAACATATTTCTTTTTAACAATTGAAGGATTTACATTCGAATAATGTTGATGATTAAAATACCTTAATATCCTAAAAGCGTATGCTTATAACATAAATACAAATGTTGTATCAGATATTTGCATATTAGAAACAAAATTAACAAATAACGAAAAAAGCAAACAAAAGTTGTAATTTGAAATTACCAAATATTTTAAATGTCGATAGTTGCATTTACTTTTGATATTTAATGATAATTTATAAAGATGTATGCCCTTTTTGTATTTATTACCGTTTCTTATGTTTAGATTTTCATTACAAAACTAATTATTTTATGTATTTAAACAACGAATGTTTAATTATATTTTATTTATAAGTCATTAATATAATTAATGCTTAAGAAGCATGCATATACACTTGTAATTAGGCTCAAAAATGTATAAGAACATCTATAAATTAGTCACCTCCCTAAGTTAAACATTTTTTTTCTACGGAATCGTAGATGTTCAATCTAGAGAGGTTTCACTGTATAACTAAATGCATGAAGGAGGAAAAGTCAAACATGTTTTCCCCGGTAATTTTGTTTATCCTATGCATTTCTGGGGAGGGTGTGCATATGAGATAATTCTGGATCTTTTTACCTATGACACAGTTTCTACTACAAATAGATAAGAAAGTTATACTTCATACAGCAAATAACCCATTTTTTTTTTACTGAATAAATTTTAAGCTGAGGATTCTCAAAGGAAAAATTTCTAATTTTCCCGTGACATAGAAAGGAATTATTTTATTTTTAGCCCACACAAAAATGAAAAAATACCTTGCTCAAATACGCAAACACGGAAAAAGAAAAACGTACAAATGGTACCCCGCTTTAATTATTGCATGGACTAAATTCAGAAAATTTACAGAATAGAAATATTTCCTATATATATATATATATATAACCATTAAATAAACATTACCGACCACCATCAAAAATTGCGATAATGAATGAAATGACAATAATACAGTTTCCCCCAACACACTTATATATATATATATATAAGCTCAAAAAGGTTAAAGGTAAAACTAAAAATGAAATATAAAAATAAAAACAAAATCCATGCGATAAGCGCTACAGCTGCAAATAACCACACAGATTATATATAGCACATTATGTATTAAATGCATTTGTCAGACCCAGAATCTTGCACCATAAATAAATTAAGTATAACCATAAAACATCCAAGAAATTTAAACATATAACCTGAACAAGAAAAAAACAACAAAAGGCTGTGGCCTCTTCAGCGGTGGGCATTTTGAAAAGCACAGCAATGTTTCAGACTAATTACAATTTACAACAAAATATTATTATTCAGTAGTGGCAGTGGGTTTCGGCCAGAATGTCGCAAAGCATAAATCAAATGCATAAAAACAATTGAAAGCATATCGCGAACACTCCCCCACCGGACCCAACGCCACAATAAACAGTGCATCTCGAAGATACAACTGATTCAGAACGTATATGTAATGTATACTGAAACAATAAAATTATTTTACACAAATCCGAGCCACACAGCCACAAAAAACAATAATCAAATTCCAATGATCCATAATCTGCCCATGCACGTTCCATGTCTGTTGCCACACAATTGCAGACATCCTTGTAAAACCGTCCAAAAAAAGGCTTTAAGTTATACAAATCATTAACTGTCAATCACATAGCAACTCCTCAAAAATGAAGACTGTCTGTAAAACTAGTATATTTATTAATGAAATTCAAAGGTATATTATTTTTATAATACAAAATGCTGGTTAAATTAAAAAGTTCTTTAAAAAATAAATTTTTATTCGAACAGAGTTTATAGTAGCGAAAAATCTGACCTATTATGATATTGACGTAAAGGCGTTTATGGATATTTGAACTCCAATTAACTAAATGGTTAACTTCAAAATTAAAGTTATCCCGTTTATTATAGATTGATATGTGTATACCGTTTGAAATGTTTATTTTCAAATCAAGATAATCTGCAGCACTATTATTTTCATTTGTTTTTTTCAAAACCAGCATATCAGGATAAATGTTACATGATATCCCCAAAAAATCACGATCACAGTTCAAAATTATTAAATCATCGATATATCTGAAAGCGAGAAAATTAACATCGTTATTGACACTACAAAATTGAAATTCATAATAAAATAAAAATAAGTTAGCTGCCGTTGAAGAATAACTTGTTCCCATTCCTATTCCATTATTCTGTAAATAAATATTTGATCCTGTATAAACATAGTTGTTATATGAACAAAAATTGCGTAATAATTTAAATAAATTAAAATCTAAATCGGTGTCAGCTATAATTAAATCGACAACTTTTAAAAGGACATCATTTAACCCTGCAATTGGAATATTTGTGAAAATATTCTCAAAATCATGTCTGGACACTTTGTATATCATTTTTAATTAATTCATTCCTGATCTCATAACTGTTCAAAATAATCCAATACATATTACTATCTTTATACTTAAATTTTAGGATATTCAAAATCTTTTTTAACATTTCCTCAAATTTGCGATTAAATGCATTTCCAATGCTGTTTACATTACTACAAATAAATCTGTACTTAATTGGTATCTTATGGAATTTAGGTGTTACGAAAAGAAAAGGAAATGACAAATTTTTTACTTTAGGCAGAGGAATATTAACCTTTTTTGAAAAGGCCAGATGTTTCTTAATCAGTGTCTGAATAGTAGATTTATACAAACTGTAGGTGACATTATTGTTAAGCTCAGTAAATATCATATTAGCATAATAACTTTTTCAAATAACTGCAAAATTGTTAGATGCTTTATCGACTGAACAAAAAACAAAGGTATTTTTCAATTTCGATATTTCCTTCTCTAAATTAACACTTACCATAGTATAAATGTTAATTTAGAGAAGGAAATATCGAAACTGAAAAATACCTTTGTTTTTTGTTCAGTCGATAAAGTATCTAACAATTTTGCAGTTATTTGAAAAAGTTATTATGCTAATATGATATTTATTGAGCTTAACAATAATGTCACCTACAGTTTGTATAAATCTACTATTCAGACACTGATTAAGAAAAATTTGGCATTTTCAAAAAAGGTTAATATTCTTCTGCCTAAAGTAAAAAAATTGTCATTTCCTTTTCTTTTCGTAACACCTAGATTCCATAAGATACCAATTAAGTACAGATTTATTTGTAGTAATGTAAACAGCATTGGAAATGGATTTAATCGCAAATTTGAGGAAATGTTAAAGGAGATTTTGAATATCCTAAAATTTAAGTATAAAGATAGTAATATGTATTGGATTATTTTGAACAGTTATGAGATCAGGAATGAATTAATTAAAAATGATATACAAAGTGTCCAGACATATGATTTTGAGAATCTTTTCACAAATATTCCAATTGCAGGGTTAAATGATGTCCTTTTAAAAGTTGTGGATTTAATTATAGCTGACACCGATTTAGATTTTAATTTAATTTATTTAAATTATTATGCAATTTTTGTTTATATAACAACTATGTTTATACAGGATCAAATATTTATTTACAGAATAATGGAATAGGAATGGGAACAAGTTATTCTTCAACGGCAGCTAACTTATTTTTATTTTATTATGAATTTCAATTTTGTAGTGTCAATAACGATGTTAATTTTCTCGCTTTCAGATATATCGATGATTTGATAATTTTGAACTGTGATCGTGATTTTTTGGGGATATCATGTAACATTTATCCTGATATGCTGGTTTTGAAAAAAACAAATGAAAATAATAGTGCTGCAGATTATCTTGATTTGAAAATAAACATTTCAAACGGTATACACATATCAATCTATAATAAACGGGATAACTTTAATTTTGAAGTTAACCATTTAGTTAATTGGAGTTCAAATATCCATAAACGCGTTTACGTCAATATCATAATAGGTCAGATTTTTCGCTACTATAAACTCTGTTCGAATAAAAATTTATTTTTTAAAGAACTTTTTAATTTAACCAGCATTTTGTATTATAAAAATAATATACCTTTGAATTTCATTAATAAATATACTAGTTTTACAGACAGTCTTCATTTTTGAGGAGTTGCTATGCGATTGACAGTTAATGATTTGTATAACTTAAAGCCTTTTTTTTTGGACGGTTTTACAAGGATGTCTGCAATTGTGTGGCAACAGACATGGAACGTGCATGGACAGATTATGGATCATTGGAATTTGATTATTGTTTTTTGTGGCTGTGTGGCTCGGATTTGGGTAAAATAATTTTATTGTTTCAGTATACATTACATATACGTTCTGAATCAGTTGTATCTTCGAGATGCACTGTTTATTGTGGCGTCGGGTCCGGTGGGGGAGTGTTCGCGATATGCTTTCAATTGTTTTTATGCATTTGATTTATGCTTTGCGACACTCTGGCCGAAACCCACTGCCACTACTGAATAATAATATTTTGTTGTAAATTGCAATTAGTCTGAAACATTGCTGTGCTTTTCAAAATGCCCACCGCTGAAGAGGCCACAGCCTTTTGTTGTTTTTTCTTGTTCAGGTTATATGTTTAAATTTCTTGGATGTTTTATGGTTATCCTTAATTTATTTATGGTGCAAAATTCTGGGTCTGACAAATGCATTTAATACATAATGTGCTATATATATATATATATATAACCATTAATTAAACATTACCGACCATCATCAAAAACCGCAATATTGTGAATGAATTGACAATAAAAATTGATGCCACAAGCCTATAATATATAACTGTATGTATAAAATAAAGTGCCTTATACTTCATTACAAGAATTAATATGGAAGAAATAAAGAAGAATATGGATTCCGAAAAAATTGAATATATATATATATAATAAAGATGAAATCACAAATATATGAACAAATGGTTAAATTCTAAAGATGAACAAGATATGGACATAGGAAACCAGTATGTACACTAAGAAACTATGAATAACCCCATATATATAGCCAAGATTGTTATAACTAAAGTTCGCCTATTCAGAATGCTCTAGAGCCGGTTCTATGGCTCCAAATGAAACAAAATTTCACTAGTACGTAGTTGAAGAGATGCGCTCTGCGAAAATCGAAAAAAAATTATTTACATTTTTCGTCAGTAGGTGGCGCTGCGCCAATATTTAAGGCGATGTTTTCAGATTCATTATATCAATTTCAGCCAATCCAGACGAAGCACACAAATTTAAAAGTTTCAACAAACTTCGAGGAACTGCGAATTGTTATAATTAAATTTCTCTAATCAGACAGCTCTAGAGCCTGACCTATGACTCCAAACAATACAGAAAAATGAATATAATTTCATGTGATGTAATCTGCATCAACAAAAATAAAACATGTCGCTCGGCAACGGGGAAATAACGAAGAATAACATTACGCATGCTCAATGAATCCTCCACCAATTTCAATAACGCATTCCATTCTCGGAATTGTGCTTTCTACAGCATTGCGTAAACTGTCCCGTGACATTGAGCGAATATGAAGTCTAATACTGTCTTTCAGATCAGAGATTGTCTGACATCTGTCTTTAGATACAGAATCTTTCAAAAATACCCACAACCAAAAATCGTATGATGTTAGATCAGGCGATCGTGGTGGCCAGACTGCTTGAAAATAACGACTTATGATGCAGTCTTCTGTAAAATGGCTTGTTAAGAAAGTCCGAACTGCTCTAGTAATGTGCGGTGGTGCACCGTCTTGCATAAACACGATATTTTGAAGGCAGCCTCGCTGTTGCAGCTCGGGAATCAGAAAATTTGACAATATATTGAGATACCTTCTCCCATTTATGGAACATGTAATGGGTCCTGTGGCTGTTAGTTACTCAAAAAATATAGCCCTATCATAAACGTAGCTGTGAAACCGCACCACACCGTCACTTTAGCTGCATGCAATGGAACTTCTTGGACAACATTAGGATTCTCTTTCGCCCAAATTCGACAGTTGTGTGTGTTCACTTGTCCATTTAAATAAAAATGCGCTTCATCAGTCCATAGAGTATTCAAGGGCCAAGAATTGTCCACATTCATTCGTGCAAGAAACTGTAGTGAAAATGATAGCCGACTTTCGGTATCACCCTGTATTAGTTGTTGTACCCTCTGAATCTTGTATAGATAGTAGCGCAAAATTTGACGCATCACTTTTCTCACAGTGGAAATCGGCATATCGACTTCATTCACAATAGCTGGCACACTTGCATTACCAAATGATGACTGGCTTGCTAAATCCACGGCAGCAGTAGCAATATCTTCAATGCTAGAAATGTCTACCTTTTTTCGTCCTCTGCCAGGAGAATGTCGAGTTTTCCTGTTTCCTCGAACTTTTTAATCATTTTGTGAGCTCCACGATCCGACATTGGTCCCCGTGTAACATCTTTTAGTTTCCGGAATTCTCGAAGAGCTGCAGCTGCGTTGCTGTTATTTTGATAAAATAACTTTTCAAGAAGTGCTTTTTCTTTCAAAGTTACCGTTTTCCACGAAGCGTAGATTCAAATGCTTTTCAGAAACAATCAACTGTTCCAGTGTCAAAGAAATCACAGACACACTTTATCAGCAAGTTTTCAATCGTCAGGTGGTTAGAAGGGTATTTCAAGTTTTCGAAGTTGCGACGTCACTTTGACGTCGTTCGTCGAAAATTTGAATAAAATGTGATCTTTTTCAAGCGTTGGGTGAAATTTTGTGATATTGTGTGTTTCATCTGGATTGACCGAAATTGATATAACGAATCTGAAATAGTTTACTTTCTCCAACTGTTAAATAAAATTTCCTGTATTTTGTTTTTTACAAAATAAAGGAATCTGCAAATATCGGCTTAAATATTGGCGCAGCGCCACCTATTGACAAAAATTTTAACTATTTTTTTTCGATTTTCGCAGAGAGCATCTCTTTAACTACGTACTAGTGAAATTTTGTTTCGTTTGGAGCCATAGAACCGGCTCTAGAGCCTTCTGAATAGGCGAACTTTAATTATAACAACCCTTTATATAGCTATATGACCATTAAAAAACATTACAAATTACCAGCAAACATAATAAATAAATAAATAAATAAATAAAATGAGCAGAGAATAAATAATAGATATTTTAAAAATGTATTTAGCAATCTTATAATATGTTTATATATATATATATATATATATATATATATATATATATATATGTATGTGCGTGTATGTGTGTGTGATCTAAATAAAAAAAAAATAAATTACGATAATGACAATATATCTTCATCAGAAAAATGCAGTGAAGGTTATCCAGTACGCAGTTCTGTTTTTTAATGTCAGCACATGGACTTCATATAAGAATCTGAAAATCTTAAAAGAGTAAGAAATCAGAGCGAAAAAAAACAAAATTGGACACTAGTAATTATAATATCTTTTATTTTTTATGACAGCAAGAGTGCTCTGTCTAATGATTATCGTGATAAGTGTGACAAACTATTTAGTATAATAAGTCTGACTAGAACTAAATCTACTTTTAATTTATGAGTGATACTCTTATCTTATTATCGCTCTTATGTAGTTGTTTTTCGTCTTCTCGGCCCATTAAAATAAAACTATTTTCTTATCTCTACAGTACGCTTCTTTCGGAAGAATATTTAAGCTATGAATTGCTCTTCGCAGCTAAAATAATGAACAGAGATTGGTGAGACAATAGTCAATGGAAAAATGTTTCTCGCCGTCTGTGTTCTAGATTGTTTGAAGTCTGCATTTCTTCCAAATGTATTCGAGCTCATTCGAACTACCCAAGAAAAAAAAAATTACCACTTTGACTCATGGGACCCATATGATAACATATTGGATTACCAAAATATAAATGAACTACTGCTTTATTATACTAATAAATAATACAACATTATATATATTTTTTATGCAACACAAAAACAAAAAAATACACATTGTAATGATTAGACACGTATTTTTATTATCTTCAATTACTGTGCCCATTGCGTACAAATGAGAAAAAATTGCTTTCCGGTCCAATGTATCAGACTTCGTAGTGAGAAGATTAGTTAGAAGAAAGGGTATTAGTGAAGCTATGTAGAGAAGCTTATGTGATAGCGAAGTTATGCAGCAGCTATAGAAAACCATAGTGCATACGAAACAAAAAAAAAAAAAAAAAAAAAAATGAGTGAGCATATTTTTAAATAAACTGTCAAGTGCGAGTATTACTCGCGCTCCCAGGTTTCCGTATAATAAATATGTGAATTGTTAACTATATTATTAAAAAAATCGCTGCTAAAGGAATAATAAAACTTTGTAAAAAACTGTACAACGTAGGGTTGGGTATAGCTGTATATACTAGAAAAGTATGAATGGTTAGGTATACCATAAAATTTCAAAGAGATGTAATAATATCAAATATTGCTATCCTGTATAACTCTTTTTTTAATCTTATCCTAATCCGTTTACGATGATGAACTTAATTCGGTACTGACAATAAAAGTAGTGCATATTCAAACTTCATTTGGCATTTTATAAAATTAAATTCAGCGTAGTAATAATCTTTTTTTTTTTTTACAGAGTATCTAAAACAAAACCCTTGTTCAAAGTTTAAACTTGGTATTGTGCTAAGCGCGCTTCGAAAAGAAGTCGCAAAGTTGCAACGCTGGTTCGTACCGCTTTTTTCCAGATGGGTTTTTAATTAACTTTTAAAAACACGGTAGACGTATTGAGAGATCCAACCAAGGAAAATTAGTCGCGAATCCCATAGTATTTTATGTGATTAATTCAAATTAATTATACGTAACCAATTTGACGTTTATTGATTTTATACTGCTAATGGGCAGTACATTACACAAATGAATCATTAAAAGTTGTTATCTACGATTTAAAAGCCGATGGTACATACAGTACGCCGGCCCTGTCATTTTGTATGTTCAAACCGTCCGCGTCTTTAAGGGTTAATATCTCGGCTAATTACCAACTATTTTTTTCGAACATCGTTATCAACAATCTTTTATACTTCTGCTAAGAAAGGTAGCATCAGCGCTCCTCAACATTTTTGCTGAATACCCGCAAATCAAAATTTGTGTGTAACGGAAAAATGCGCTTTTCTCAAAAACTATGTGACGTAGGGTAATTTTCCTACAAGGTCTTCACGTCTACTACCTCTAATTTTTTTCATAATTTTAGTTTCAGTAGTTTCGGAAATTGATTTAGGGGGGGGGGGGGGGATATTTTTGCACTACATTTACGACGATATCTCTGAAAATAAATACCTAAAATTAAAAGAAATGTATTTTTGAGTTCAGCGTTACGAAAGCTTTCACACGATACCCGACGCGCTATACAAAGAAAAGATTTTTCTTTTCAAGTAGCTTAATTAGCCCCTCTACATTTTCCCTAAATATATTTGTGAATGTTTAATAATCTATAAATATGTGGGTCAATAGTCTTTATTACTTCCCCCAATTTGAACTTTCCACTTTCCATAGTTTATGACTTATGAGTAAAATGGCTGTGACAGACGGACAGACAGACACAGGAGTAATCTTATAATAGTTCCGTTTATACGTTTTAAGTATGGAACCCTAAAAATTAAGCTTAAATAATTTGAGCTATTATAAGTCGAGAAAATAGAAAGAAAAATGAGTATATTTTTCTTTTTTAAGCACTCATTTTTAACAGTGAACACGGTTTTAACATTTAAAATACGTAAGATGCATTTTAAAAAAAAACAGTTAACTCCATATCTCAATAAAATCCACAATTACTTAGTCAACTTAAAATTTATTTTTTCAGATATTCTATTTATTAAATTAGCACCTGGCCTGCCAAGCTGTCTGCATAACAGATCAGATGCTATTGCCAATAAGGTTATCTGAGTAAAATGTGCCACCGACTGTTGGTCCAAGTAGATCAATGGGCAGACCGATGGCAATTTAAGCCAATAGTCTTGGGTTCGACTCCCGACCTGGATACTTTTTCACTCAGCTGGAAAAATGCCATTGCGTACTTATTTAAGCTTCCTCATAGCAGGGGGATACAATCCCGAGTCTTACTTTGAATGCCCGGGTTTCGGGATTTAGCAAATAAGATTTTTTTATTGTTATCCTGCAATTTTTATACCCAGTAACTAAATGATGAAATTTAAAAATGATAATTTATATATCTATTTTAATATTTATGTTTCTGAATGATAAAATTCTTGCTTTTTAATAGCGTTACATTAAAAATATGATAAATATTTTTGTCGTAAAATACTTTATGATATACTGCAAATGTTAAAAATAATTTAGCTCTTTATTTTTGAAATTGTAGTGATAAAAACAAAAATGTATCCATGGTTTTTTCTCTAAGAAAATCAAATTTTATTTGCAATAAAGCAACATGCTGACAATTTTCATTCTGACTAAAAGAATTATAGGGTATAATGTTAAGAAATATTGTTAATTTATTAGTAAATAACGGTCTATTCAGTCTCATTATTTGCATTATTATATATTTAAAAAAATCTGTAATTTTTAGAGAAAAATATTGTATTATAGAAATAAATTGTTTTATAGAAAAACAGTTTTTTCTGTAAAAAAAAAAAAAAAAAAAAAAAAAAAAAAAATGTGGATTTTGTAATTTTTGCAGAAAAAATCTATATTTTTTACAGAAAAAAAAACTGTATTAATGAAAAATTACAGATATTTTCTCTAAATTAAACGGTTTTGCACTGGCACCAAAATTGACAGTTTTTTCTGACAATTTGAGAGATTTTTTTTTTTTTTTTTACAGTGACTTAAAAGTTGTGTGAATGTGTAAGGTTTCAGAATCTTCCACTACTGTTTAAAACGTCGATTCAGAGACTTCGAAAATGTCCATGGGAAGGCATTCAGACTGCATGGGTTGTGTACAACCGGAAATATCTGTTTAAAGTAAACCCGAAACCCATCCTAATACGACAAAAAGAAGAAAAAAATCGCCAGCCCGAAGACCGAACCGAACCAAAATATTTAAACACGAACCCGATCCCAAGTAAAAGGAAATTAATCCAAACTTTAGTACAATTATGGAAAAATAGTCTACTATTATATCTCTAATATTATTTTATCTATTTTCTACAAAAATGAACACATATACAATCATTAATATTCAAATATATCATTTTGAATTTGAAAAATAATCAGGATTATTCTTTTGAAAAATAGTCTCATCCCGACCCCGACCCGAAAGAGTCAGAAACTAACTGGAAACTGACCCGAACCCAAACCCTAACCGTAACAAATAAAATTAGCATCAACCTAACCCAATAAAGGATTATAATTCAGACATGTCAATTCTGTCAAGTTTGACTATTGCCAAAACGCATTCACATATATGTACACTGTACAGCTCATATTCAAAATATTAGAATAATTGAGAAAAAGTAATACGAAAAAATAATTTTTCATTTATTTATTTTTGATACTAAGTAAATGCAACTAAATTTCTTATAAATTAAATCTGCAATGTTTAGATAAGATTTTAACATTTACAAAATATAAAATACAGTACAATAAATTAGATATACAGCTTTCTGAAACACACCAAAATATTAGAATAAAATTTAGATTGGTTCATAATATTAGGATATTTTATTTTACGCAACAATATTACCTTATGAATATGAAGTAAATGGTAGTTAATATTTTGTAGCATACCCTTTAGCTTTCATAACAGCGTACAATCGATCTTGCATACTATATACAAGGTGTTTACTAACATTTCCATCAATATTAGCCCAAATAGATTTTATACGTGCCACTAACTCAGTTTTACTTGAAGGGGGATTTTCTTCGAGTTTTTTCTTCATTATACACCGTAAGTTTTCGATGGGATTAAGGTCTGGTGAGTTTGGTGGCCAAGGAAGTACCTTAATGTTGCGTTGGCGGAACCAATTCTTAGTTGACACCGTGGTATGCGGTGACGCTAATCTTATTAAAAGATGAAATCATCTTCAAATAAAACTTCTGATGATGGAATCATGTAATATTCCAAAATGTCTTGATATATCTGAGAGTTAAACTTTTCGTAGACGATGCGTAACTTTCCAGTTCCTTCTGCACTCATGCAACCCCAAACCAATTACACTAGCAGCAAATTTTACGGAACGTTTAAGGCATTCTTTATCAAATGCTTCTTGCTTCATTCTCCAAACTCGAATACCTTGATTACCATATGAAACACAAAACATACTTTCATCACTAAATAATATATTTTTCCAATCTTCTTTCCCCCATAAACGTCTTGATTTACACCAATTCAATCTTATGAGCTTTTGTTTTGCAGTCATGAGAGGTTTTGTTTTCAGTACACGAGATTCAAACTTAAATTTATGGAGACATCTTAATGTTGTCGATGTAGAAACTTCAACTCCTTTTTTCCATTTTTAGTGCAAGAATTGCACACTTTTAAAAGGGTTTTTCTTAACTATACGCTTCAGTTTCCTGTTATCTCTAGCAGATGTTTTTGGTTTTCGGCCGACATTTCGGCGATTATTTTGAAATTTTCCATTTTTTTTTAATATTGTGTTAGTATTTTGCTAACGCTTGATTGCGAACAATGTAAAT
This sequence comes from Maratus speciosus, assembly GCA_963932465.1. Lineage (NCBI taxonomy): Eukaryota > Metazoa > Arthropoda > Arachnida > Araneae > Salticidae > Maratus > Maratus speciosus. The sequence goes on along the minus strand of OZ010796.1, from coordinate 361,822,959 downwards.
AATTCGCTATATAACATAAATTTTTACCGTGTCGATAGAAATCAACCATACAAAGTTTAATAGATTCAAGAATATCACTCACACGACCCATTTTAAGACGAAAAAGCAAACAAACTGCAAAAAAATAATTGAATAACTGAATTTAATTAATGATGCCACCAGTTATGAATTGGTGATAATTAAAGGAGAATTAATGTGAAATATTGTAATATTTTGATCCACTTGAATAAATATTCTAATATTTCGACTTTTCAAAATATTTTTTTTGTTCAATTAGGGGAGACTAGGGATGGTTGACCAAAGAGGAGGCTTGGCCCACCTTTTACTTTTCATAGTTTAAAGAAATTCAGTGTTTTGCCTATAGGTGTCAACTCGAGCTACTGGAATGCTGAAATAATTGTCTTTGTTTCATGCAGATAATTTAAACAGGTGTAGAAAAATAATTTGAGAAGTGTTTTAAACCTAAAAGTTGTGTTTTTTATAAATATTTTGTAAGCTTTTTTCAGATAAAATATATCATAGAAATTTAAGTTAGTAGGTTTTAAGTAATGCAGAAATATCGAGCTTTCATTCCAAGCATAAAGATTGTACATTAAGTTAGGCTTAACATAACAATGTTCTATTCTTTAGAAAAGAGCTATGTGGAGAGGCTTGATCCAATCAATGTGAGGGACGGTTGACCAGATGCGCAAGGCTATCTTATTTAAGTGGTTTTGGAAATCTTTTTATTCTACACTGTGCATAATGAAAGGTTAATGGTTATACATAAAAAAGAATGTAAATTTATTCTGTAAAGCTAAAGAAAAAGAAAATGTTTAAAACTGATTAAAGAAAGACGTGAAAAAATGCTATAGTATCCACTGCAAGAAAAAAAAATAATGAAGTATAAATAGAAAAGTTGATAGGAACTGTTTTTAATTTAAATATTACTTATACAGGGTTCGTACGCTTCAAGGACTTTCAAGGTCTTTTTACCAGAATTTTCGTAAAGTAATATTTGGCTTATTTAATGAAAAAAAATTCTGTGATCTGATATAGCGACCAGTACTTTACGAAATTTCTGGTACTAGAACCCCTAAAATCCCCTGAATCCCCTGATGCGTACAAACCCCGTTATAATAGGTAAATAGACACAGTGGAAAAGACTAGAAAGGACAAGAAAGAATGGAAGCAGCAGTTTTAATTCTTTCAGGGGCAGTGGTATGTTTATGAAATCATTTAATTTTAATTCACAAACGCCACAATGGCACCAGAATGTTACTAAAATCTTTTCCATTTAATATATATGTGAAATATAGCCTTTTCCTTATTTCCTAATAAATTTGCTCGTAAATTCCGGTGCTAGTTATTTATTTCAACATTTTAGTACTGAAAGTACTTTGCCCCTAAAAGGGTTAAAATACGTTAATGATAGGTTAAATGCTCATGCGTCTGCAAAAGAACATAGCATTTATCGAAAAACTTTAGGAAGGTATATAGAGAAATGTCACCAGGATGAATACAGTGAGATGAAGCCAAACTATGTGACAACTAGAGTTGTCAGGTCGAGTGTCGCAAGAAGTAGGACAAGGAGTCAAAAAAAGCGGGACGGTGGCTCCTAAATCTGAACATAATAATACATGAAACCCTAAGAAAACTGAACCTGTCTCTAACGGCATACTGTCTTAAATGTTAAATTTCATTTTCCCTGCTGTACAGTTATACCAGCTCGACAAAATCCTGTTTAAAACAAAAATTTTCTCCCCTGACTTGCGATTGCGTCTAAACAGGTTTGTTTAAGCATCATACTTTCAAAAATATTATTTTATAATAATTAAAGCGCGTAGCATAAAGTTATTTTGCTTTTTTTTAAACTGATTTTGTATCTTTCGCAAATATTTCAATATAAAACAAAGTGGGCCAAGCCTCCCACATGGTGGGTCAACCCTCCCATATGTGGGGAGCCTTGACACATTATTTTCTCATGATTAAATTAATCATTTTTCAAATTCCTTATATATTATACTTATGTAGCAATTTTATTTTGATAACTGATTTTATGTCGAATAAAATGATATATAAAACTTTATTCTACGTTCAATATTAAAAAAATTAAAAATCATTTTGCAAAAAGTGGGTCAACCCTCCCTAGTCTCCCCTAATCTTTTCAAAAGTGATATTAATTTTTAAATAATAAATAAGTTTAATCAACAATAAGTTCTTAATAAAAATATCGTTCGCATATTTGAATTAAAAGGCATTAAATTATCAAACGATATTGTCAATTTGTAAAAAAAAAGTAATTATTCTAATATTTTAAATATGAACTGTACGCATTCATAGTCTAAATAATGGTTACCGAGTTATTCATTCTTAGGAGCCACCTACACCGTGTCTAGTGGAGAGGAAATTTCACATAGCTTCTGTCTTTTTTTTTTCTTTCCTGTGGGAGGTTTCTTTTAAAATAGTATTTATTGTGGTAGTCATTGCTTCACATCAGTAGTTTCTCTTTCTGTTATTTATATATCCTCTTTAATACGTTTTTCTTAAGTTTTGTTTAGATTTTTTTTAGTTAATATTGTTATCCTTTTAATAAATGTTTTCTATTTGCAAATAGAAAAATAGGTTGTCAGCATATCTTAACTGTTTTAAAATTCTGTTTATGTACAATTTTTTTTTAGGACTTATAATATTTTTTCAGGCATTTAAAAGATATAAAGTACTAATGCGAAATCTTGCCATAAACTTGTCATTACTATTTTCCAAATATTTGAGAAGCTTTATATTTTTAATGCCAATGCATTCATAAACCACTTCAAGCATATAGCCTTTACATAATTATCCCGTAGGATAGCTTTTTCGAAAGTTTAGATAATAATAATTTTATTTTTCGTGATTGTAGGTTGGTAGGTTTTTTCCATATCATCGAACTTTTATCAATCTCGAAAATACCGGGATTTTGGATGGAGTAATCCCGGAATTTCAGGATCTGGGATTGTAATCGATCGGGGAGAATCGCAAAAGGATTCCCTTGTACCATAGTCATATATGATAAAAAATTGCTATTCAAAAGCCAATATTTGGCATGCGAGTTTTGAACTTTAGTTGATTAAGGTGGCAACCACAGCCTGAAACTAGTGAAATCTGCTTTATACAAACCGTTTTCTTCCTACCTTTGTTATATTAGCTACTTTTTATAAAGCAAAAAATAAAAACGAACACAAATGGTCACATTAACCGTAAAATCGTAAAAAAAATGAGGTATAATCGCCAATTTGTCCATCGAAGGTTTGAGTTTGAATATAGTCAAATGTATATATGGTCGTCTATTTAGGACTGACGGCAAAATCTTAGATGATAACCAGAAAATTTGCATAAAACATTATATTAATAAATTAGTTTTTATTGTATTTAGATTTGATATATAAATTTTCCCGTTACTAATTGAGATCTACTTACAAGTCCACAAAAATTAGACGGCCAAGTGTAATGTATTTGAAAATGGTTAAAACATTTTATTTTTCTGAATAAAAAAAAATTAGATAACATTTTACATTCTTTTACTTTAAAATAAACATTTCTTTTATACTTCATTTTTATTTGCGTTTTAGATAAAACTCTTATTTTGAAGTGGAACTATGTCAAATGAAAAATCCATTATTTTCACTTATATTTATATCAATATTCTCCTTCATATTTAGCCTAAGTTTTGAATTTATCAAAACGGAATGACATTTTTTTGTATTTCATTTCATATTACGTGATATTTTGTGATATTATAACCCGAGAGCACACATGCAGGTTTACGAAAAGTAATCTCCGACTTATTTTATCACAGAATTTGAAACAATTGTCTGGGATTGAATAAGGCGACTATAATTAATTGGAAGTGTTGGTAGTAAATTAAAAATTATACGGACCCTGGGTATGTCATACCTTGTGCGAGTGCTCCTGGTTAACTTGTTAATTTATAACACAATATTTATTCTATTTAATTAAAATCAGTAATATGTTTCAGATAAAAGAACAAACTAATTACATTATTCATCGATGCTACTTCTTTTTCACCTCGCTTGCATATAAATTCGGATATCGCAATGAATTAGTTGCAGTGGCGTAACTTGATTAGGTTGTGCCCAAGCATAACTGAAAATATTACGCACTTTAGAGGTAAAACTTATTAAGATGACATATGTTATAACATAAATCTGGCCTGTAAAAATACCATAGAACGGACAATGAGTTTGGTTTCTATTCGATTTCCAATACATTTAACCCCTTAAGGGGAGGTGGAATATATTATATCCTAAATATTTTTAATCAAGATTTGCACCAGAAACATTTAATTAAATTTTACTTTTTAAACTCTGGTGGAAAAAAGTTGTAAAATTGCTTTTCATTATTTTTAAATATACTTTTCAAAAATTCCAGTGTGAATTTAACGTGTTGGGCACGCTCACAAAAAAAAAAAAAAAAAACAAAAAAAAAAAAAAAACGAACTAATTTAAACTCAAACTCAATTTCTCAAAAGTGAGTCAAGTTCACGTTCAAATTAAACAATTTTGAAATGAACTCGTTCAACTCAAACTCATCTAAGAAAGTGAGCGAAGTTCACTAAAAACTCGTTTATTTTTCTTTTTAAAATTTTGCTGTCCAACTTTACAGAATTTTCGGAACTAATCTTTGGGTTATTCGATATAAGGGTCTTCATGGGCTCGGCCCAATTTTCCTTCCTGACACTCGGTCCGAGCTTGGTTTGGGGATTACGTTTTTCTATAGGTTTGGACCGAGATGGGCCGGGACTGGATTTATATTCCGACCCAAGCCGGGGCTTGACTGCATTCTTCTTGAGGTCTGAACTAGCAGAAATTTTCAGTCCCCGTTCCAACCCAGTTCATTTGAAAATCACTGGACCGGCACGACCCTGGCCTGTCTACTAGAAATATCAGTAAAATTTGGCCTGGCCCAATTTTTTTTAGTTTAAATGCATGCATTTTTAAATCGCTATTATTCCACAATTAAAATTCATGTATTTATTTTGATTATTCTTTAAGATGGGTAGATGGTAGATGCATTTCTAGGCAATAAAATTAAATTACCGTAAAACCCGAGAAAAAGAACCTGCCTATGACGCAATCCCGTGTTTAACCCCCCCCCCCCTCCTCCCCTTCAAAAAAAATTTTTGATCGATTTAAAATGAGGATAACAGTACTTGTGAAAAGAATGTAATGCATTTTAAACACATGATGAACTTGCTCATAGGGAAAACAGCTCACAACGGATTTTTCTTCCTTCTTATGCAATTCCAAACATTTTATTGTATAGAATTTTTTTATTTTTCAAATATTCAAACCATAGAATGTGGATTAACGATATTAATGGTAACAGTGACATTTATATATAATGAGATGCATTTAAAAAATAAAAACCACAGCTCAGAACACTTTTTTTTTAAATCGTACACTTCATTAAAGAAATCGCACACTTCATAAATGATATTTATTTTGTTAGTCTTTAAAAAATGCGTTTTGCAAACAAAACAGTTTTATTAAATAGAAAAAATTTATCTGACGAAACTAAAGAAATTAATGTTTGTTTTGTTCAAATTTTATATTTGAGTAAATGGTTTCATCTTTCGTTTCAAAATGCTATTTTTCATAACGATGTAATACAATTCACAAAAATAACTTTTTGATTTTCACAAAATATGGTAACCCCCCCCCCCCAAAAAAAAAGGAAAAAAGCTTCATTGAATGCCGTCTATATATTTTTTAAAACTAATTTAAAATTTATTAAATCATAATGTATAATTTCCCATTTTTTGAAAAATAATCTTATATATGATGGTGATTTTGTTTAAATGCCTGCGTCAATTTTAAATGTGAAAAACCTTTTTTAATGGAAAAATCAGGTTACACGTATAAAGAATGTCTATGAAGTAAAACCTTTCATTGATCAATTGTCATCGCGTTATACAGTAATAAAATTACATGTATAAACTATATTTATACATATAGATTTCCTATTCTAATAAATACATACAGCACATTGATGCTAGAACGGTCAGATAATTAAAAATAATTAAATAATTAAATCATTGTATATTTAAGGATTTGTGATTCATCCCAAAATTCAAAGCTGATAGCATTTTTCTATTGAAAAAAAAAATCTCTGTAATTTAGGCAAAATCTGCATGAAAAAGTTACTGCTTCTGATTCAAAAGAAGAGGGAAGATGCTTCCCAGCAATTGACAAATTGATTGAAAACGTACCCACTCGTCGGTCTCTTGTCGTTCCCCTGGCTTTTCAAAAACTTTCATCAATAGTTGTTGTTTATGACGGCCAATTATCTACACGAGGGGTATGGGCTCGAAGGGGAGGGGGTCTTTTTGAGGGAACCTAATCCGTATTTACATAAGGAAATCCAAGGTTCGAAGAAAACCACCTTTCATCAATAGAAAGATTTTTTATTCATACCATAGCAATTACCGATATACGATTAGATAATTGAACTAGCAGCGACACTAGCAAGACTAGCAGCGTTTTATCTCAAATGATACTTCAAATAAGCCGTAGGCTTTTTTCGTTTTTTTTTTTTCAACCTTTTAAAATGGATATAATAAGAAATTCACAAATTACTTATAGTCTGTGCAACAAAGCACAAAAAAAGTCTCTGGCGCCTCCTCTTGTAACGGTATTGCTTATATAATCTAATTGAACATGATTTTTTGTCCTAGTGTGGAGTTTTTCCTTTATATGTTTTCTCTATTCTTTTCTTATATTAGTCTGGAACCTGGGACAAAGATACTATCTGTTCCACAAATTCTCCTATTTCTAACCGAAAAATAATACTATTTTATTTTCCCGTTGGGGTGTTTATGTGGTCTGGGAAAATTTTCGATCCCAATTATAAGTGTTTGCGGTTATCGGGCTTTTATATTTTCGACCCGGGGCGTTATATTTTTTTGTTGCGAGTCGGGTTCGGGTCTTATTTCACTTCTACTTTTTTGCTGTGGGTCAGTTTCGGGTCGAGTTGACTATTATTTTTCGGGTTCGGATTGGATTTTAACTCTTGTGATTCGGATTCGGGTTGACCGGAATTTTCAAAAGAATATCCAAAATATTTTTTCATATTAAAAATCTATATACAAAAAGATCTTCATAATGGATACTCCCGAAAGTACATATCTAGTCAGCGAACACTTTTGAAATTCCTAATACTTATATATTTATATGCTTTTATCGCTGAATATGGGCATCTCCCATTCTACACACATGTAGCATGTGTATGTGTGTATAAACTATCACAAGTATCATACATGCTTTTTAAGTGTATCAAAAATTAAATGTTGGCAACATTTTTCATATTCCGAGAGAAGAAAAAATGTTCTTAACTGTACCGTAAAGAAGGAATAATCTATGGTCACATTTTTTATAAATTTTATTTCTTATGCAGTAATATGAATATATACTCATTCATACACTAAAACATATTTATTTTCATCTGAAACATACTTGTGCTCAAACTTTTTGCGAAAATGCAAACAACCTGATTTCCAAAAGATCTAACTATGACTAGCAAGGGTTATTCTAGGCAACCCAACCTGCAAAAAGAATATTAGAATCATTAAAACCTGGAAACATAAATTTATATACAACCTGACCCGATGCAAGACTCTATTCAGATCCCGATGTCTCTACTATTCAGAGGTTTTACTATATTTGAATATTAAAAAATAAATTTTATGAATATTTGAATATTAAACACTCGTCTTTTTTTCTAAAAAGCATAAAACTGGTAGTAGAGATATAAATGTTGGTTAATTTTCACAATTGCATTAAGGGTGTTCTCAAATCCAAAAGGGAAGCTTTCAGACATAAGTTTTAATTAATTTTTGTTCGAAAATGCATCAAACTAGCTGGTGCTGTTGTTCAGAAACTATGTCATCGAGCTGTTTTTTCCATTTTTTTTTTTTTTTTTTTTTTTTTTTTTTTTTTTGCAAACGCAATAGATCTTTCAGAAAATATCGTCAAAGTTGGTATTTTGAACCAAACGTCCGAACGAAAGATTGGTTGTATTTATGACGGCCAATTATCTGCACGAGGGATATAGGCCCCGAACGAAAGAAGAAAATCCAGTCAGAAAGGGAAGAAAAATACCATGTCACGTGATCAAAATCGCTTATAACTCAATAGGTAATTTATTGATCAAAAAATTTAAAAGACAGTTCGATTCCAAATCGCTTCCATGACCAGGCTTTCCAATTTTATATCTTTCCGTTAAAAAATGAATTTGTAAATGTGTCAAAACGTTTTGAGCTTGTTGAGCAGAGCAGTTAAGAATAGCCTTAAAACATAATTTACTTTCCTTTCATTTCGGATTCGGATCGGGTTGCTGGTCGCCGAAAATTATTTTGGAGCGTTCGCGTCCTGTTACGGATCGAACTTATTCTTTTTTCGGATTCGGGTCGGATTGCGGGTTGATTTCAAATAGAATTTTCGTGTTCGGATCGAGCTCTCGACCAGCGCAGGGCTCTATGTCTGATGATCTGAAAAAAAATACTCGTCGTAAGTGGCGAAAAAAAAAAAACCCTCCAAGAACAAAGATTGAGAAATTTGAGCCGTGAACACCCCGTGGGAAACAATTTTTAATTATATGTTTTTCTTTTTACGTTTAGAATAAAATTTTCAATACTAATTTTCTTTTATTTTATTCACGAAATATTTATACTTATAATAATAAAAAAACCTATTCAAACTTTCTGAGAAGAATGTGGAATTTCTTAATGATAGTTTTTATAAATGATGCATAATATGCACCAGCAGCCTGTATAGTGTTAATTGTTGTGTACAGATATTTATTTTTACGTCTATATGTTTAAAATTTTATCTTGTGCGAGGAGTTCTGACAAAAAAAATATTACAGTCTCTTTTTCATGTTTATAATGTTCATTTTAAATAAAAGTGCCATAGATCAGATATCTGCACGGGCCGGGACCAGGCCCGAAGACCGGCCCGCGAGCCAGGCTTGGGCCTATTTTCATTCCCGGCCATACTTTTTTCTTCTATGTATCGGGACGGGCCCGGGTCTTGAAATTTCGGCCCGTGCAGACCTCTACCATAGGCTGCATGTACAGGGACCTCTGTTCCAAAATACTGTTTGTACTACATTTCTTTCTATATATCTTATTGTAAGCTATACTGATTTTTTAATGGATCTCTATTAGTATGTAAATATCTGAATTATTATTAATACCATTAATCCATTTACACTACTTGGAGACTTAAAAATCTGAAAAATTCTATATCGAAAAACCTTCTAAGACGGAATCACATAGGAGAGAAAAAAATCTTTATAGTTAAGTTACTTTTTACCAGGTCTGTCGTCTCTAGCAAGTGTATTATTTATTTTCAAACGGATTATTATATCCATTTAGAAGATCCAGATCCACCGATCAAGAAATTTTTCCGTTTAAAGCTGGATTTCGTAATACACAGATTCATATAACAGGTTTTTCAGTACTGTAAGCCCCCCCCCCCCCCCCCTAGAAATGTATATGTACTCTTTAAAGAGAATTCTTTAAAGAGAATTTTAATTGTAGAATAGTGGTAATTTAAAAATATATATTTTTTCGGAAAAAATTGTTGACCAAAGGTAGGTTGTTCCTTAAACAGATTTTTGCATGAGTCAGACTGGGACGGGGCAATAGTTTTCATACAAGCAGGAGTGAACGGGGCAAAAAATTTCTGTCGGTGCAGACTTTTAGAAATAATAAAGCATAAGACCAGAAATAAGCCCGGTTTGGCCCAGCCCGAGCCTCTAGAGAGAGCAAGACCCGAGCACGACCCAGAAAAAGTGATGATCACACTCGACCCGTCCCGAGTCCGTTTAAGCCTCTAAATGGCATTTGAATGGGAAAAACGTGATCTTAACGGCTGGAAAATATTTAAATGAGTTATGAAAAAAATTGAGTTTGAGTTGTAAATTTCGTTCAAACTCACGGATGTTTAGAGCTTTCGTTCAGTTCACGTTCGTTTATCAAAAATTGAGTCAAGTTCAGCTCAAAGTTCACAGAAATTGAACTAAGTCCGTGAGTTTTCGTTCAATGAGTGCGTTCATACCCAACACTTACAGAAACGCAATTACTTACCCCTGAAAGGGTTAAAGGCACGTGAGAAACATTAATTTATATCTTCATAAAAAATCCACCGATTTAAAATTTTTATTTTCAGTGAGATGCATTGAATGGACCCGAACATATTCTAGGAGTTTTTTTTTTTTAAATCAAAAGTACAAATTAAATTCTGAATATTATTAATAAATTCATATTAAAAATAGTATGAATTATGACCTACATAATTTTTTAAATAAACAGAATGGGCATCGTAAAATACGTGGATGTGTAAGTTTACAGTTCATATCATTATTTTTCGAGATACAGAAGTTTTAATTTTCGAAAGTCTAAAGGGAACTTATTCTGCTACCGTTCAATCACATAGAAGAAAATCGGATACAGCAACCATAAATTTATGTAAAAAGTTATCTGAAATAAAATTTGGGAGATGAAATTTTCTTTTAGTTTATTTTATACGTAGATTGCCTCTAAATTTTTACTGGTGTGTTTCTGGAAGTTTTTCTTTGAGATTCCAATTTGATATTTCTAAATTTGTGAATTTACCCTTATCAATTTTCTTTTATTCAAAGACGATTTAATAAAAAGTATATAAACTATATCTCTTTTTGAGTTGCCTCGATCCAAGGAACTGAGTCAAAAGTGGTTGTTAGAATATGAAAAATCAAAGTTGGTACATTTTTTAATATCTAGTTGACCCCTATTTCAAAAGTCGTATTCATATTGTGAACTAACACAATTTACTGAGTTTAATGACACCTTTGGCATGTTTGTTTCGTAAAAGATCTATAAATAAAAGCTGACGAATCTTAAAAAAAAAAAAAAAAAAAGACAGACTGTACATAAACACTCATAAAAAGAATTCATGTTTTAGAATGAGAAAAAAAAAGATGGCTTAAAAAAGCGTAATTATAAATCTCTGTTAACAAAAAAAGTAGACTTTTAAACATATTTCTATGTCATTTATTAATCCAAATTAATTTTTTAAAGATTTCTTTAAACAAAAATGGACAGTCCTGAAAAAAAAAGAAGATAAGAAGAAAACGCACCACCCTATGCTACATATTTTAAAACCAAATTGTCGCATGCGGAGGCACAGTCGTGGAAAAAAAAGTAAATACCCCCTACTAACTCCTCAACAAATTATCGTAGACGAAAGTTACTGGTACCGAACGATTGGAAATAAAGTCTACTTTTAAATGATGTATACAAAATTTGCTTAGGGGACCTTCTACATATTAAAACGAACCCAAACTTAATTTTTTTCAATGGCAATACCCAATTTTAACGAGATATTTCGAATTTTCGGTTCAAACTATACCTAGACACCAAATTTCAAGTCATTTGAATGATATGTGTTTGAATTATAAACATTCAAAATTTAGTGCTTCTAATGTTAAATTACATTTTCATATTTTTATTTATATCTCCTAAAATTATGCTTCTAATGTGCTAATTTTTTGTGTAGCAATAATACTAATTTACCCAGACATAAATACGCTGAATTCGCAATTTTTATAATTTTATGATATGAATTATGAATTATGAAATTAATATTCGAAAAAATTATGAATTGCAACCTACAATTTTTTTGATGGATTTAGATTTATTAAGTCCTGCTTTATGGAAATCCAAAATTTCACGTTTTTCTTCCAAGTAGTTTTCAAAATATGCTTAAAAAACGGCAAAAGGATGGTTTAAGGGGGCGTCTATGATAGAAGTGAGTAGGTATTTTGAAATTTCTTGTGCTATCCTGTAATCTAACAGGCTTCATTGTTTGCTTGAGTGGCACTGAAAATGCCTTGATCAAGAAAGTGGCTCTCTCGGTTAACAATCCAGTACCGAACTTCAATTTGGATACAGCCCTTAAAATACCTTTGTTTAAAAATAATTAGTTTCTCTGGAACTTATGGTATGATTTGCATAAAAATTTATTTTTAGGCTAATTGAAGGGTGTAGAGTTCATTTATGCAGTCATAATTGTGTACTGCTATTGAAAAAAAACAAAGTTATGGTTCGTTGTATTATGTAGATGGCCCCCTAAGCAAATCTTATATGCATCATTTAAAAGTAGACTTTATTTCGAATCGTTCGGTACCCGTAACTTTCTTCTACGATAATTTGTTGAGGAGTTAGTAGGGGGTGTTTACTTTTTTTTTCCACGACTGTACCTTCTACTGGAAATTGTGTCTACCCACCGCAAAAGAATGCAGTTTTGGAAATAGCGGCCGTCTACGCATTAGAAATTGTACCAATTTTTCTTTTTCAAATGGCAACACCCACCTTTGGCACCTTTTCAATCCCTTCGATTAAAGCAGCCCAGAGAAAGTTATAGTATATATGCTTTCAGTAAAATCTTCATAGAGTTATAAAAGAAAATATGTTCGGGGTGTATCTGTAAATAAAAAATAAAATAAAATTAAGACCTTAAAATAAAAAATACCTGGAACACACAATAAGTTACGAGAAAAATTATACTGAATTTCTAAACATAAAAAAGTCATTTTTTTATTAATAGAAATTATACAAACATTTCCCGATTGCTTATAATATTTTCTTTTCTGTGGGTTTTTTGATGACAAGAGATTGTCCCTTTAAACCTTTGAAAAATAAAATTTAGCTATACCTCAAAAACTAATTATTAGAATGAACTGTAAGCTTACACAGTCATATTTTTTATGATTATGGTTCGTTTTATATAAAAATGTATGTAGGTCATAATTCAGATTTTTTTAAAAATATATGAATTTATTAATAATTTTCATAATTAAAAAAATGTTTTTGAATTTAAAATATGTTTTTGAATTATGGTCTTGGACACAGGTCTGGAAAAATGAAGTTCATGTCTGGCTTGGTCCAAATTTGCAAAAAAGTAATCCCTTATCCGTTCCGACCCAAGCAGAATGACAAAACGTTGACCAAATCCCAGCCCATGTACATGCTGGGCTTGGGTTTCAGGCCAGGACCGGGTCCGTGCAGACTTTTGCCTCAGATGCATAAACGAAAACCAAGTTTATAAAGAAAAATCGTCTCTTTCATTTAGGAGCATCTTATGGTGCATATTGAAGATGCTCCATATGATTGAAGCACATCACATGTGATGTGCTTCAATTCACTGTTAGAAATAAATGGCAAAACATGAAGAGTTTTGGAAATAAACAGCATCAGCTCTAGACGTCTCTCAATGGTGCTAATAAAGTATTCATTTTTTCATAAGAAAAAAGTGTAAAAGCATAGCCACCAACTTCCAATTTTTCCCTATTGATGGTCGAACTAAGTCAAATAAACATACTTTGAATCATAAATTTTACTTAAATGAAATTAAATAAAAATCTTATGTGTCCGCACAGCATCTAGACAAATTTTACTAAATACATTTTCAGATTCGAAACATGATTATTTGACTTAGAAAAACATCGGCAGTTAGCAGCTATGTAAATGAAGATGAATGAAGAAATTGCCTAGGGTCGCCGCCATATGTCTTATAGCAGGTCCAGTACCCATAAAGTTTGTTTTTATAAAACAAATGATAAAGGATTAAATTTTGGATTCTTTTCTAAAATTACCTTCTTTTAAACTTTCTCACCCTGCGTTGTTTTATTTGTGCCTTTTCTCCCCACAGATGTTGTGTTTGCGGTTTCTAATTACGCCACTACTTAATTGATTTATAATACACTGGTTATCAAAAATTAAGGAAAAGTCACAAAAGTCAGTTTTTAAATACGGGAATACTCAAAAGGAAGTAATATAATTCGAATAATTACTATTCCTGCAGAACAGCTAGTCCATATAACATCTCATTCAGGTCACACATGGTCACAAGAGTCACAGTCACTACGGCGAAACAAAAAATAGGAAATTCCATACGTCTCTTTTATGAGTCTCAAATGACTACTATATGTGACTCCACTGACAGGTCACTGTGACTGCTGCTTTGTGGCGAGTCACAAGGTGACTTTACAATGTCATTTCATTGAGACTCTCGTGTGACTCTCATCTGGAGACTCAATTTCAAAGTCATTGTAAACGTTGCATTATGATAAATCACCAAATACTGTCAAATTAAAGTCACATGGTGACTTTTCACCACTTTTCACAGTGGTGACTTTACAGTAGGGTCTCTGTTACGATTTGACAAAGTCATGTGACAGAATATAGTCATGGTGACTTTAATGTGACATTATTTGGTGATTTATCATAATGCAACGTGCACAATGACTTTGAAATTGAATCTCCAGATGAGAGTCACACGAGAGTCTCAATGAAACGACATTGCAAAGTCACCTGGTGACTCGTCAAAAAGCAGCAGTCACAGTGACCTGTCAGTGGAGTCACATATAGTAGTCATTTGAGACTCATAAAAGAGACGTATGGAATTTCCTATTTTTTGTTTCGCCGTAGTGACTGTGACTCTTGTGACCATGTGTGGCCTGAATGAGATGTTATATGGGCTAGCTGTTCTGCAGAGATAGTAATTATTCAAATTATATTACTTCCTTTTGAGAATTCGCGTATTTAAAAATTAGCATTTTGTGACCTTTTCCTTAATTTTTGATAACCAGTGTATTATAGTATATCGAATAACCGACTTTCCAGTAGCTCTGAAGATAATCCAAGTAATTCTTCTGAAAAAAAAAAGAAAAGAAAAGAACCAAAGATAAAGGGATGAGGCTTCTCAATTTTCACATTATTTCATTTCTTTTCAAATAGTATTAAGTGCTATAGAGAGGTCGAGACGTCTAAGAAAACCTTTGGTCAGCTGACGCCAAGACCTCACTGCAAATAGAGGCGTCTAATTTTAGACATATGTGTGACTGAAAAAGAGTTTCAGTCACTTAAGTGTCTTAATCTGAAAATTCAGGCATAATAGATATTTAAATTTAAGACACATAAATGTCTTACTATGATCATGGTATAAACGAACCGAGAAACATGTGTAAATTATCCAGGAACCATCTTATTTTAAGACAATAAGTTCTAAGAGGTAGTTAAGCATCTCTTTGGTACTATTCTTAACAGCCAACAGGAACACTGATTTCCGCACATGTCATCTACGGCACCTTCATGAGATAAGAACAGAAATAATTAAATTTTCATCGCCGCCATTGCTTGGATTAAAAGAAAATATATTAGTCTGATTATTTATTGAACAAATGGGTAAGTCATATTTAATTTTAATGTTTTATTCCAATAGGTTTGTATCATATGAATATGAGTTAAATCGTTTTTAAAAATTGATCTCTTTTCTGTAGTTTAATATTAAATTTTTGATTTCACAAACGATCGTCTGTTATATACCTTCTTCATGTAACAGTATGAAACATAATTGTTTTGACAATTAAATAGCAATGCTTTAATTCCATTTGCTTGATCTTTGTGAGTAAACGAATGGGTGATAAACAGTTTAATGTTCATTTTCGATACGGTGATGTGAAATATTTATAATTTGCCATTGCTCAAAAACAAAACTTGCAACAAAGGCTTGAAAAGCTGAATGATTTATTGCTCCATCTATGAGAAATAAAAACATTAAATTGAAGCCGTTTGTAACTGTGTTTATTCCATGTTGTATTTCTTCTGTTTTTTATTGTTTACTGATTATCAGTATATGACATCAGTATTTATTTTATTTTTTGTTATTATTATTATTTTGGAGCTAAATATGATATTCATATGATTATGATATTAGGAAAAGTTCTCAGATTGAAAAAAAAAGGCATCAATACTGTGAAAATTTTCGTTATATATTGCAGATTTTTAAAATCTCAGAACTGAAACTTTATAAAGATTTATTCTTATTGTTGATATTTTAATTTATTATTGAAAATCGTAAATTTTGATATCCAAAGTTTCAGATTTAACATATACCAAATTTCTAAAAATAATAGGAATTTCTTATATCTATCCGTAAGATTTTTGAAACATTAAACAAATGCAGAAGCATTTTATTCATCTCTTGCAGTTTATGTTGTTGTTTAACAGTATAATTATAAAGTATTAATTAATATTTTTTGTGTTTTTTAAATTGGTATATTATTTTATAAAATTTATATGTAAGCATTTTTCTGCGATATTTTGTTCATGATTTTAAATTTTCAAAATTGAGTAATACGAGAAATAGTTACCTTCTACTGCAATCGAATTTGCAACGTTTCTGATACAAATAATTATTCGCACTAAAAAATTAAACATGATAATTTAGGCATAAATAAAAAGTTGTTTATGCCTGATATGAAGTTTATGTATAAAACTGCCTTGTACTTTTAACCGTTCATATTTACTTATGTAATACAATATTGAATATATTTTTAAGCGATTTAATAAGTACTTTTTTATATTCGAAATGTTTTTCAAACAATTAAGAATAGTATATATAGGGTAGATGCGCCAGTAATGGACACCCCTGATGTTTTTGGTTAATAAAAAAAATAACTAATAAATATTTAGCTTTAATTATTTTTTTTATAATTCCCCCTTGCATGTTTTATAAAACTGGGTTATTGTTGACACTTTTAATCAAACCAATCAGGAAGCAGAAAATAACGTTTCAAAGTTTCGCTGTTTTTCTGTGAAAATCTTAATGAAGAGACTAAGAACTGGCTTCGTTTAATTAATCTATATATTATTTATTTTCTTGCAAAATTTGAATGTTTTTGTTTGAGTAGCAATAGAAAACTTAGAATTTTATATACTAACGGCCATTTACAAAATTTAAGTTATTTTTAAGGTTTTAAGAGGGGGTGTCCATTACTGGGATGGCCAATTAGTCATTTTCCAGTAATGGACACCCCATGTAGACATTGCTAAAAATGCAATTTCAGTAATGTTTATAGTGCATAAAATATTTTCACTTAACTGCAAACCTAAATAATCAAATTTAATTTTTAAATTACACTTACCAAAATGTAATAACACCAAAACTTTTTGTTTAAGAGAGCAGTCAAAGAGGGGCTCATAGGGCTTAATCCCCTCGCCGTTGAAATAAAAACAATTGAGTTACAGAATCTATTAAAAATCTATTTTCTGTCTTAAATGTTTCCTTAATCACCATTGACAAAAAAAGTAATGTTAATGAAAGTTACAGGTAATATTCATGAAACTAGTAAATCTGCAGATCAGTGGCCTCAAACATAAGTTCTATATACAGGGTGCAATATATTATCTATCACCGACCTTTAATTTCTCTACCGTTTGTCGTAGATAGTTCCAATTACAAAAACGTTTCAAACGAGGTAAATATTCATGTTGTGGCATTTTTTAAAGTAAAAAATCAATTTTATAAAAATTACGAAATCTAACTTTTTATACGGTCCCCCAGTTCATATAGTTATGTTTAGTAAAAGTTTACACATATCATATCAGATATAACACAAAAAGTTTGACATTTGTACTACAAAAATTGACACAGCTATTAAATTTATAAGTTTGAGATTTTTGCACATCTTTTTGTCTTAATTTGAGGGATCAGTTAAAAGATGAATTAAAAATAATTCGAGATCAAAATCAGGGTGCAATGTTCATTTTACGGCGAAACCACCTTTAGCTGGTATCACCAAATCGGGGAATCATGAAGGAGGGTTATTTCATCTAAAGATTTGAGCTAACTTTTAGGGGCCGTATACAAAGCGAAGAATAAAATATTGAAATTAAACAAAAAAATAGATATCAATTTATTATAATATCAGAAAACGGTCTACTATTAAAAAAAAAAATGAATACATCAAACGCCGGAATCTACTAGAGACACTGCTCAAAGTTTTCTCCATTGGTGGCAATGCACAATTGAATGCGTGACAGTACTGAGTCCTAGACACGTTAGAGCATATCAGGTGTGCAAAATGTGCGATAATCAAGGATGATGCGCTGCTTCAGATAAACCGTAGAAGTAGTCTTAGCCATATAGACGTGCCTTGGTCTAATCGCAGAAGTAGAAGTCCAGGGGAGTCAAGTCCGGTGAACGCGGTGGCTACACTAGCAGACCACCATATCCAAGAATCTGTTGACCGAATTCGGTGGCCAGATACGCCCGGACGTTTGACGTTTTATGCGGAGAGGTCCCCATCATGTTGAAAGCCCACACGGTATGCATGTCGGACAGGCAGCTCTTTATACCAGTCACGTACCGTGTTTTGTAGCAGATGCAGGTAACGATGGCCCGTAAGGTCCCATCGTCGAAGATGGGTCCAGCAATCTAGGTTCCCTATATACTGCAACACATGGGTCGTATTGTCCGGGCGGTGTGGAGGTTTCCAGGTCGCATCATCCTTTTGATTGTCGCACAGTTTGACACCTGCTATATGCTCTAACGTGACCAGGACTCAATACTGTCACACATTTCAAATTGTGCATTGCCACCGCTGGAGAACACTTTGAGCAGTATCTCTAGTAGATTCCGGCGTTTTATGGTTGGTTGTGTTTATGACGGCCAATTATCAACACGAGAGATAGAGGCCCTAAGGGGGGGGGGGGTCTTTCTAAGGGAACCTAACCCATATTAATGCTTGAAAGTCCAAGGTTCGAAGAAAACCACGAAAACTCCGAACGATTACGCCGACGGGCGCGATTGGGTTCGAACCCAGCACCTCCCGTCTACCAGCTTCGAGAGCATAACCTCTCGGTCACTGGTGGGCCCCGGCGTTTTATGTATTCATTTTTATACTAGACCGTTTTCTGATATTATAATAAATTGATATTTATTTTTCTGTTTAATTTCAATATTTCATTCTTCGCTTTCTATACGACCCCTAAAAGTCAGCTCAAATTTTTAGATGAATAACCATCTTTGGTAAGAGACTACTTCAGTCAAGTGAAAAGACCCGTTCGCTAATGCTAATCCTATGGAAGAAATTTATAACGATATCTCAGTTGCATTTTAATATTTTTAAATGATTTTTTTTTGCATTGGATAGATGAGATCGATCTGTATGCAGGCCGTTTTTTACTTTTTCGATTTCGATTGCAGATTTTTTTAATGAGGATGCTTTCAGTTTCGAAACCGGTTCCCAAAATGAAAGTGTCCTCATAAAAAATATCTGTAAACAAAATAGAAAAATTAAAAAATGCTCTTTGTTTAGATCAATCTCAGCTATCTAATGCAAAAAATATTAATTAAAAATATTAAAATTCAACCGAGATATCGTTATAAATTTCTTCCATAGGATTAGCATTAGCGAAAGGGTCTTTTCACTTGACTGAAGTAGTCTCTTAAGGGGGTTTTGCCATAAAAAGGACATAGTACCCTGATTTTGATCTCGAGTTACTTTAATTCATCTTTTAACTGATCCCTTAATAAAAGACAAAATCATGTGCAAAAAACGCAAACTTTGAAATTTAATAAGTATGTCAATTTTTGTTGTACAGATGTCAAACTTTTTGTGTTTTATGTATTATGATATGTGTAAATTTTTACTAAATATAACTATAGAGACTGGGGGACCGTATAAAAAGTTAGATTTCGTAATTTTTATAAAATTGATTTTTACTTTAAATAAGGCCACAACATGAATATTTACCTCATTTGAAACGTTTTTGTAACTGTAACTATATGTCTATGACCAACGATTGAGAAATTTAAGGTCGGCGATAGATAACATATTGCACCCTGTATACTCATCAGTTTAAAATATTCAACTCACAATATCATTTCTTTCATACTTGTAATGTTAATTACTATAAATGATATATCAAGTAGTCTCTGGAAGATTAATTGTTAAAAATAGTGAGACAAAACTAAACACTAATACTCCAAAACCTTTCTTTTATTACCTTTTAAATCCCCTATTATTTCAATAATTTGATAGCTGTAATTGCCTGATATTTAGTATTTTAAAGTATGCATAAAAAATAATTGAAACATCGATCTTCTGATAATTACAGTAATTCATGCAAACAGATTGATTTCATAAATTGCTTGAAAACAATTGATTATCACAAGTATTTTATTAATTACTGGTATCCTAATTGTTAAATTTATTTGAAAATAACTATTTTGTTTCATTAGTATGTATTCAATAAATTCTGGTTGTAAATACAGTCATAAAAACAATTATAGTATTTATTACTTTTTATGGGGTGTCCATTACTGGAACAGAGGGTGTCCATTACTGGGCATTTGGGTGTTTAGATATATTTCTGTTATTTAAAATTAAATTTCGATTCATATTGGGAAAGGAGACTATAGGAGTGGTTAAATATTGTTGATAGGTTAATATAATATTGAAAAAACTGGAATATAATAATTATAACTATTAATAAAAAATAATTTAAAAAAATCCTTAAGGGTGTCCATTACTGGCACATCTACCCTACTGTCTGGTATTTCTTTTCTTTTTCTGTTTCCCCCTTTTTTCCCTATTTCTTAGATCAATATTTTCTTATCAAATATATAAAATCTATTTAGCTCATATTCAAAGGATACAAAGTTTACAGGAATAAAAAATATAATAAATTAAATATGACTTATATCGTGTTGTTCCATAAATAAGAATAGTAGTGATATCCATTTTTAAGCAATAGCGGGTGAAATTTTTAAAGATGAATAAGGAATACGTTTAAAAAAATTATATACATATTCCGAAGAATGTAGTATAAAATTTAGACACCAAACCGTTGTTTACTGTGTTTTGTTTTTATTTTATGGTGATTTTTTACAAAGTTTTATTACTTTAATTGCTTCATATCGCCAGTTTTCGGTGCTGTTTCGCTTCACCAAACCGGTGTTTATTTTTAACAAAACAATGGCAAAACACCACGCATTTAAAAAGAAAAAAAATCTGACACATTTTTACTACTTAGAATGAGTGAACTTGTTTATTTTTATGCACTTAAATGACAAATACAAAAAAGACTATTAGATGCTACGCATATTTAAGACAAAAGGAGTAATTTTGAAACTAGAAGTACTTTTTTTTCACAATGTTTTTAAAATAGAATATTTATTTATTTTATTATTTACTCATAGTTAAATAGCTGTTGTGATTATCATCTGACACATATGTAAAATTGCCTATGCGGCAATATAAATTTTTAAAAAATCTAATTTTTAAGTTATATAATTTTCATTTTTTGGGGCGGGAGGGGGGGGGGGGGATTTTTTTTGCAATTTTCGTACACCTGATATTTTAAATATCTTTCGACATTCCACCGAGTATAATAAATATTTTGAACTTTTGGAGTAGGACAAGATTATAATATATATATATTTATCCATATACCTTAACCCCTTCGAGACGGGAGTCTTTTACGAAATTTTTAATCTTTTGTCACCGTTTTTTAAGAACTGAAATTTGTGTCTTTTTGAATCGAGAAAATGCGTTGTTTAAATAAGGGAAATTTTACAGTAAAATTTTACTGGTGAGGAAAAACAAGGATTCTGAGCGCTTCATGCGGCACGTATACGGGTCGCTCGTCCCCAAGGGATTAAAAGCCCTTAGTAGCGGACACTTCGGAATTTGTCCGATAATCGGAGATGTCTGCTTTTGTGAGATAAAAATATACAAATATGTATGCTTTGCAGATTAAAAAAGTATTCGCTAAATAGAGGTATCCTCTATTCGGGAATGTCCACTAATCTCCGTAACGGGTACTGCCAAATACCAGACATCTTTATTTAGCTAACCATAATGCAGAGTTGTATTTCTTGCAAAAAGACTTCTTGATTAAAGCATGAGCATACCGGGCAGTGCCCGCCCCCTTACGATTTTAGTGCCTCCATATTTGATGTGCAATATATGTGAAGCTTATATTTTAAATCTGTTTCGAAATTTGTGCTGATAATAATCAATATTTTGAACTTTTAAAGTAAAATAAGATTAAAAACAAAACAAATAAAAAAAATCTAATATTTAGATAAATATTTTTTTTATCTTATTCTACTCCTGAAGTTCAAAATATTGATTATAATCAGTACACTATATGTCGTAAAAGATTTAAATTATCAGCCTCACGAAAATTGCATACCAAAATTGGAAGCACTAAAAAATCCGGCTGTATGGGGGTAGAGGAGGGCAGGACCACGGCCAAATCTTTCCCCTGTATTAAACGTGGTCAAACATGGCTATGTATAATGCTTCAAAAAAAAAAAAAAAAAAAAAAAAGAGGCTGTGATTTAGACGTTTGAAGTGCCTGAAATTCAGACACAAAAAGTGTCTGAAAAAATTAAGACATTTTAAAATGTCTGAAAATGGAACACTCCATTTCAGACATTTTAATTTACAGTGCTGCATTCTACAGATGAGTTCGGGCTTTTTTGGGGGGAACTCGAGTTGGTCTGGTGATTTGAAATCCGAACCCGTTCGAGCAACAATTTTTTTTGCGTCACCAGAATCTGAAACCGAGCCCAATACCGAATGCTGTAGAAAATTGTTAACACCATTTAAAAAAAATGTTTCAAGATTACTTTTCTCATTTCAAAAGCGTTTCTAACATAGAAATAATTATTAATCAATACACCCCCACGTCAACGTTTTCTGGTTTTCATGTCTGAAAATCTATTTAAAATAGCAAATTTTTTATATATACCTAACCACTGGCAGAAATCTGCAAAAGTCAAAATTGTTATTTATTTATTTTTAATATCATTGTACAACTATATCAGAAATACATGAGTTCTGTTTCCCAGTAATTTTTGAAAAAAGGGAGGATATACAATAGATATCCCACGGTTCTTTTATGTTACCAATACTGATCGTGCCAATGGTTCAAAATCAAATAGAATATTTTTATTTATACGAATTGAATTTTTCCAACTGAATGAAAAGATGCCTCTAAAAGTTTCAAAAATTCAGTTCGTATGATATCTTTACCAGCCAGTATGATTGAGTCAAAAAATAATAAAAGATTTCTCCTTATATTCCATCAATATCAATTCACTTCTCTTTCAAACTGATTTTTAGAGAATTGTGAAACCTTTCGAGAAACTAGAACTACTTCCTTGTTTCTCAAATAATAGTATCTGGTAATTTCTATTACCCTTTTTTCAATTTCCGAATAAATAAAATTTTCACTTTGAGTTCTAGTCCACCCGAGCCCGATGACTGATATAAAAATCGAGCTTAAGTCCGTCTCATCACTACTACATTCCCAAAGTGCACTAATAATTAGTTTACAATTAAATTATAAATTCAGCATGGAAAGAATAATGAATTGGCAACAAAAATCCGGCCCCGTTAAAATAAGCTGCTGTAACATATGTAACTCATATCCACCATCTTCTACGATTTTCTGTCACCGCTATTTTCAAATAGTAATCTTTCCCTTAAACAAATAGTAATCTTTCCTTTTCGCAGATTTCTGCGATTAAGCAAGACAAATATTATTACTCAAAAACAGCGGTGACAAAATACCGTAAAAGATGGAAGCTATCTGCGATTAAATAAAGGGAAGATTACTGTTCGGGAACAGCGTGGTGAGGAAATCGTAGAACATGGCAGCTGAGATTTACATTTGTTACAACGACTTATTTCGGCGGGGGCTCTGTTTTTCGTGACCCACTCTATGTTTAAATTAAAGAACACATTAAAAAAATCTAATTTAAACCCATTTTGTAACAATGAAAATTCGGCCCTTTTCCCCATTTATTGAAAACATACTCGAATTTTGATACTCTTTCTAAGTTTTAAAGACGCTTGGTCACCTTCAATCTCATCACCGAAAGAATAATGTATTAAGGATAGATAAAAAAGAAAGCATTGGTGAACCTGCTTTTATCCACCCCTGCATTAGTTTCTAAAAGCTACTGTCAAGAGCAATAGAGGGATGCGACAGAAGCGAAGATGCGTAGCAAGTTACGCGGCGACAGGAGAGACCTGTTCCGCAGAGAGAAAGCACTGCGCGCTAACGAGAAACAATAAATGGGTCTTTTGATTGAAACGAGCTGCGTGGTTTGACAACATAAACGAATCCGCTGTCGGAGCAATCCATTGCCGCTTCTCAGCTTCAGGATTAGCCGTTAATAAAGAAGTAACCCATCCGTTAAATTCTCACTAAAAACTCTTCTGACTTAAACTAAATAAGGAGAAAATAATCCATGCGAATAGAAGTGAAATCAAATGGATGCTGTCTGGTGACTGAGGTGAACCCGAATTAAGTTGACATGAGTAAGGCTTCCCTCAGTTTTTCGTATTTCATTTTTATTAACATTGTGGAGATGACTTTTGTCATCAGGCTCGTTTGATTGGATTCGATTACATTCTCGTCTGTTATGCATGGTAGATGATGGCTATATATTTCATAAAATTTTGTCATCTAATTATCATATGTGTCTTTTAGATTAGACAAATACAGGTGTTGGTCATTAAGCGGATTCGGTGCTTGAATTTTGCTTCAAAAATGAAAGTAGTTTCTGTTCAATAATACAAAAATTCTGTTTGTAATAGAGAAGGTTGAATTATGTGCAGCTGAATTATGGGCAAAATGTCGAATCCCTGGCTTTAGCAGTCCTAATAATACCCAGAAAAATTTTATCCCATATACCAATTTCCCCCCAAATAAACGTCCACATTTTAACTAAGTCTATGTATGTCAGACGATGGCTATACATTTAAGACAATTTTATCAAGATGTTGATTATTAATTGGAAGCTCAGTGGCGTAGCGGTCAGAGGATATGATTGTCGCGCTGCAGGTCGAGAGCGACTCCCGACTGGGCAAGGTTCTCTCAGCCTTTCATCCCTTTGGGATCAATAAATCGAGTACCAAGCTTGCTTGAAAACTAAACACCGAGGGTCCCGCGTTAGGCTGACCATCTGGCCGGGACGTATGCTGTATAGCACCTCGGGGCCCAGGGTCAAGAAAATAGGGATGGACACTATCGGCCCAGATCCTTCATGGATTCTACAGCTACAGAGTTTAGTTTTGATCATTAATTGGATTCGGCATTAGCTTTCTGTTTCAAAGCTGCTAGCAGTTTACGTTTAATGATTAAAAAATGTAATAAAGGTTATAAAGGGGGTGGGATTTTTTACTAGATTTTTTACTACTTTAAGAAAATATGTAACTCAGTGCATGCAAACTTTCAACTACTTGTATAAAAAGTCAATGCAGTAGTCCTTTAAGACCTGACCTACATAATTTTGTAAGTGATCCTAAAGAAAAAGAAAAAACATTTTTCTTTTTTTGTGCGATTTGAAGTCGAGCTTGCAACCATAGAATTGCGCGGATCTTCTCTTGGCATAACCTGACATCGGGCATATTCAGAATATTTTGGAAAAAAAACTAAATAAACTACTTATGTATTTAACAAAGGAGCAGTCAAATTTAGCGGCGGAATTACTGTAGAAAGTCTGTAAAAAAATAAAATACTTTCGAATATTTGGCGCGAAAAGCGTCACGCGATTTGGCGAGCAGTACTTTTCCTCGCCAAAAGCAAACGATTTTAATGCATCTGAAAATGGCTTGTTGATTGATTTTTTAGAATGCGTGTAAATAGTAATTAATGAATTTAAACTTAAACGATGTGAGCGTTTAATAAATAAATTTTTTGTATTACATATTTATGCTGCTTGTTATTTAATTTTATTACTTTAAAAACAATTTCATATATAAAAAAATATTTTCATATATTTAAGCGTATTCTAAAATAAAGGAAAGATGTAGAATGCTGCAGTTATTCATTTATCAAAGAAGTCGCTGTTTCCATAGCAACAAAATTAAATCGACAGTACTCAATTGGACTTAATTTTGAGATTGGAACAATCTTAATTAACTTAAATTTTGTTTTAATTCATAAAATTTTATAGTTAACTTTCATTGCAAATATATATATATATATATGATAAAACTATAAAATCAAACTAAAACTAACAAAAATAAAGTTATTTACATTAAATATATTTAAACAAGTTCAGTATGAAACATTTTTAACTTAAAAAGTATATGACATAAAAAAAAACATTTTTTGAAATTTTATTCCATCGCCAACTGGTGATAAATTGCCAAATATCGAAATTTTCATTATTTTTTTACGGACGATCTATCAAGTTTCCGCCGAAATTTTTTTATAAACATATCTATCCTCATGAGTAGAACATTCTATAATTTTTTCAGATTTTTCGGTGTATGGTCGCATGGAAACTTTCCTTGTAAGTACATTATATTTCGATTTCTACTTGTTTCTACGCCAAACTTACCTTTCTTTCATGAATATAACTTTTATTTGAAGAAGTAAATCGCTGTAACTTCGTCTACTACGCTTTTATATGAAGAGGAGGACGTGAGTTTCAAAACTCGCCTTAACCAAAAAATCAAATTTTGGAAAACCGCGAAAAATCTCAAACTGCGTCCATTGGTTTTCATTGTAAACCAAGATTTTACAAAGGCAGGAATACAGGATAAAATTAGTTTTTTTTACAGATTGTTGTATTTTTTTCGGTTCAGGTTTACAAATAGAATAGATTGATAGAGAAAACACGGCATTTTAAATTTTGGACAAGGTGAGTTTTGTAACTCACGTCTTCATATTATAGATGCAGATTTACGGTCGTCAGTCGCCACGTGGCGACTAACTTTAAGTGTTTTAGTCATTAGAGATCAATTTCTAGTATTCCCAATCTTCGTCGCGGAATTTTGATACTTTTTTTTTTTTTTTTTTTTTTTTTTTTTTTTTTTTTTTTGCAAATAGAAAAGCACTTGCTCTTTTCACTGGCCGAGATCAATTATGACCTTGATAAAAAAAGGACAGGGAATTTTTTGCGATCTCATTTACTGTCGTGAACGCTGCCCCTGTGATGTACTGCTTTCTTGCCGAATATTATGTTCGAATATAATTCTGAGCATGTCCGCTCCACTACAAAGCTGCGAAGCTCGGCAAATGAGCGCGCTAATGGTAAAGCTTCTTTGGACACCGGCGAAAGCAAGCATTTCTTCGAAGGTTTCGTCCGAAATCCAGAGTTGAAATAAATACTCCTTTAGTGCAGATCGGCTCACGAGACAGTCCAAAGTTCCCGATGCGATGGAGACTATTTAAGGGCTTTGGATCATGGAGTCGCGAGGATAGAGGATTCCGAACTCTGGAGAAAAAAGAATAAAAAGAAAAAGAAACTCGTGCGAAAAAATACTTAACTCGAGGTATATTCTTGCTCTGTAAATGTTTTCTGCAAGTGCGAGATTTTTATAGTGGAAAATAATCTTACACATTCCTAAGTTTTTTTATATGTATACTTTCATGTGATAAAATCAAAATAAGAAATATAGTTTTCCTAATATTTTCCATTATCATGATTGCTTAGCTTATATATGTTTTGTTATTCAATTGAATCTTCTCCAACTTTATCTTCTGATTTTTCCAGATTTATATTATACTTTTTTAATATCAAAGTTTCAAGAATTTTAGGATTAAATTAAATACACACATTTGTTGTAATTAGTGTGCGTTTTGTTGTACATGTGTATTTATTAACTAAACTATTTTTCATTTTGAATTCCTGTGTTTTTTTGTCAAGTTTTCTTTCATATAAACATTATTGTTTTATGAGTTTATTTCACAATGTGGCCACTAGATTTTGGGTAGGAGCCAAAGTGGCGACTGTATTTTTAGTGTTTAGGAACCACTGGCTCCTTAAAAATTTTGGGAATTTGCACCTATACTTCATATAATAATTGAGAATAGTACATTATTAGCTCAGCCACACGTCCAATAGCTGAAATACAATAAATCGGGCAACTTACCCGCTGGGGCATCTAAGCTGATACCCTGTTTTCACTAGTCAAATTTTAACATACGGGCTGTCACCGGTCCCGGTGTCAAAACCTCCTTATAAAGCTACTTCTAGTTCGGGTAAACTGAAATGCTTTTTCTTACAGCATGCGTTTTTATATTCTTATAAATATTATATTATGATTCTTATACATGCAACATGAGAATTTTCCGTGCAGTAAATTAAGGAAGAAATTGAATAACTGAACATTTGAAAGCAAAAATTTTATGATATATTTATTTCTCCCATTTTTAATCTAACAAAAAAAAAAAAAAAAAAAAAAAAAGAAAGAAAGAAAGAACAAAGAAAAGAAAAGAAAAATAAAACAAATTACCGTAAACTGATCTATAATAATGTACACCTGAAACAGGAAAAGTCTCTATTTTTAGTATTAAGAGAACGTTGGAGTTTGAAATGAGCAAAAATCGACCAAAAATACGAATTTGTGTTTATATTTTGCCATCACTATATGGCCAAAGGTGACCGGTGACTTGCGATTTTTGAAGTTTTGTTAAATATCTAGAAAAATATATGAGGAATTAATCTGAAATTGCAGGTGTGTAACAGTATAGTATAGATCATATATTTCCGGGAAGATTTTTTCCCGAAACCCCATAGGGGACCGTCAAAAAATTGAAAAAAACGAATATCTTTTGGATAACCCTGTAAAAACTAATAGAGCAAAAACGTGTAAACTCGAAATTATTAATAAGATTAATAAGTGGCTTATTGTAATATACTGTGTTCATTTTTATGAGGATAGTATGTATACTCGTAGAGAAATTAAGGTTTATATAAAAACAGTCCCAAATTTCGCCAAGTTTTTTTGCTTATAATTTGCAGAGTTCTTAATATAAAAAAAAGTTCTTTTCAGAAAATATGAAGAACAACATTGTACACAATACCCCGCAATCAGAATGAAAAAATAATAAAAATTGGATGAAAAATGAGCAGGCATACTAAAAAATGTTTCACTGCGCATGCGTGAATGCAATCAAAATATAATGTGCATAATGTGTTAGCTAAATGTATAGAGCAACTTTTGTAAAAGTCTCAAAAACATAGTTTGAAAAGTCTGATAATAATCGTTTATAGAATAAGCTCAAAATCCGTTGTTCCCAAAATGAAGCAAAAACATAAGGGGTTGTATCCATATATCCATTGATTAGTGCCAATTTAGCATACACAATATTGCACGTAATACTGTATTTGGATACAATCCCTCATCTTGCATTTTTATCAAAACAACGTTTTTCGCAGTCTTTACACTTTTTAAATGCTCCATGCAGTCTAATATTGCTTCAAAATTACGAATACATCATATCAAATGGACAATCTTCTTACATGCTTAGAAAAAAATTCGTGCATCTGTTTTGAATATCGGTTTATTAAGGTCCTCAAGTTATAGTAAAGTATTCACTCATTCCCTGCAGCAGTAACTTTTTATTAAAAAATTCTCTTCGTGTTAATATTTTATAATATATAGGTCATACTATTGGCCAAACTACAAAGACAAAAAAAAAAAAAAAAAAAAAAAAGCTTTAATAAGAATTTTAAAACGGAGCAAAAATATACCATCAGCAAAACATTAGATGCAAACAGATATTATTGATAAAACAGAAAAACAAAAATATGACTTACACGAGTTCTTTCTAAAATGATTTTTTTTTTTTTTTTTTTTTTTTTTTTAGCAGAGTCAAAAATTATAATTTCACATTTGAGTAAGGGAACAAAATTACCGATTTCTTTTAAAATGGAGGCTATTAAAATGCCCGAAGAGATGTCCACTGTGACGAAAAAATATTTAGCAGGAGAATTCAAAATTCCTATTACAACATTAAAAGGCATTTTGAAAAACAAGGATGCAAGTAAGGGAGCAAGGTTAATTATGATTACTTGGAAATAGTTAATTTAACATTAAATAATTGTCACATTACTATTACTGCAAGTCAACTGAGATTGTTACTGTGCTTATTTTGTGTGTTTATATTTTTTTGTAATATTGTAAATATGTGTCTAATATATGTTTTGTTTTTAATAGGGCATACTTGACTGTAAATAGTGAAAAAAAGGACAAAATTCTTCCAAAAGACAGACAAGTACAAAAGAACGGAGACTTGGAAAACATTGTCATATGTGCAACCTTTTTATAGGCTTATTAATTTTAATAAATATATGTATTTAAAATTGTATATGTATGTGAAATTATATATGTTTAATAAATATATATTAAGATTCCAATATTCTCTTTCTTTATTGAATGATCCTTAATGATAATAATAATAATAGATGCAGTGTGTGTAAACCCATAAAGCTTTCTAAAATATATTATTTTCTCGTTGTTGCAGATATCTTATGTTTATTGCGGGATACTTAGTATTTTTCTGTATTTAAATAAGGCAAAATATTGAAATAAATGTGCATCCTAGAAGATATTTAATGTACATATATATACATATTTTCTACTGCTGATTCCGTTTATTTTATTGGATGAACAAGTTTTGTGAAATAGCGTAACCTGTGGAAATTTTTAAAAGTAGGATTGCATTTATCTCACTTTTTTTTCAGCATCAGAAACTTACATTTTCAGAATTTCTTTTCTAGCTTGTAAAAATTTGGATAAAAATTTTTAAAATGAAAATTAAATTTGAAAAAAAAAAAAACTTTTATAAACTAAGGATTAGTGAATATTTTGGTCAGGGTATTTTATGTCTCTTAAAATGTTACATAAACATGCTTTATTAATGCTAAAAAAGGGAAAGCAAGTCTGACTGATCAAAGCAGGTTATTTTATAATTCATTGAAAATCTAGTGAGTTTATGATAAAGCATCATTGAGAATCGCAAAGATGCAACATTTTGATTTAACGATGTGACTGTACCTATATTTTCATAGCTGACAACTTTTATGTTTTTTTTTTTTTTTTTTTTTTTTTTTTGTCAGAAAATATTTTGAAAAATAATCTTTGTCTTATTTAGTCACAGAAATCTGAAATTAAGTAAGATGAAGATTATTTTTAAAATATAGTGGTAACATAATAGGATTATTAAAGTAATTTCATGCGGCATTGTTGCGCAATAAAGTTGTAGATCATTGTGTTGGTATATGTTCCATTTAATCTGATCAGTGTTACTAGTTACGCAATATTTTTATTCAAAATGCTATAATTTTTCCAAACAGTAATATTTGCCTACAACACATTAAATAAGGCAAATATTGCCATTCAAAAATATTGGTAGCAAGCTGAATAAAAAAATTCTGCCTAATTGGCAATACTGTGATTGATGCCCACTCTCCCTTTTTTTAAATCTCAAAATGAACCCATAAAAAAGTAATAATGCCTGAGGTCACGTATTTACGGGCAATTGTACTTTTTTAACATTTTTAAATTTCTTCTAAATTTACGGTCAATTCTACTTATTTAACATATTAAGCTGTCTTCTAAATTTACGGGCATTGTCCATTCTTTCACGGTATAATCCATATAAGCAGTTGCGTTATTTTACGGCCAAGATGCTTTTTTTTACGGGTGGGTCATATATTTGCTACAATGTAAAATTACGGGTGGTTTATGATTTACGGTCTAAATATTTTTTTACGGACGTTGTCTGGAATCTCTGCTGCCGGAGTTTGTCCGTAATTTTACTTGGAATTTTTTTTACAGTGCTTAGCATACAAAGTCATGTCACATTTTTTTTTTTTTTTTTTTTTTTTTTTTTTTAGCAGAGTCAAAAATTATAATTTCACATTTTTTTTAATCCCTTGAAGGGCGGTGGGGCTATTACATATCCCACTTAATTTTAATCCTCAAATGCGACAATGGAATTTTGCTTTTATAACCTGAAGAAAAGCTTTTTCTTATTTTCAAATAAATTTGTTTGTAAATTATGGTGTCATTCAATCATTTCAACATTTTAGCAAAAGAAGTGTACTTGTCCCCCGAAAGGGTTCAACAAATAGGGGAATAACTAACAATTCAACAGGGATATAACAAATTCCGGTTAGCAAAGAAAAAAATAGTTAGCTAAAACAAACATTTTAGTTTTTACAAGCAAAAAACTTCTTACCATAAAAATAAGAAATGCGCAAGGCTTTTTGAAAAAACTTTGCCTTTCTTTTCATCAGGCGCAAAGAAGACGTGCTACCAATTTGAAGACAGGAACAAGACTAATATTAACACATTCCCTACCGAATAACATTTTATTAAATATATCTCTTTATGCTAATATTTTAAAATCTTGTTCCCGCCTTCAAAGTGGTAGCATGCCTTCTTTGCGCGTGATGGAGAAAGACAAAGGTATTTCTAAAGGTCTTTCATATTTCTTATTTTTATGATTAAGAAGTTTTTGCAATGTTTTTGTGTATTACACCACCTTTCCATCATTTATTCTAGTTTTTATTGAAGAAAAATACTGTCGTTGATCTAAGCATATATTTTCATGAGAAAACAAAAACAATTAAGAAAATGATGTGTTTCCGCACCATCAGTAGAAAACAGGTTTTAGCATGCGAATTTTCAATGAAAAATCAGTTTCGCGCCAATTTATTATTATATTTTGAATAACTGTCTGTCGGATTAAAAAAAGCAGGTGCACAAATTGTTAAATAAAAAATCCTTTTAGGTAATAAAATGAAAGAAAATGAATGAAATTTAATAATAATAATAATAATAAAAAAAAAACTAAATTATGGTTTTATATCTTTATTTTCTTTTCAGTAAATTGAAATTTATTTTTTCAAACATTTATTGAACTCATTGTGAAAAACACTTCTTGGAAGATTTTTTTGTTAGAATAACATAAATAATGAAAAATAATTTTTCAAGTCCACCGCCCCGTAAAAAAAGAAGTAAAAAGCAAGGGAAGCAGCTCCGAAATAATATTGCTATCTTCTTCTGAAATCAGTCACAAAGTCGTCTCAGTGACTGTGTAAGACAGCAAAATAAAACAGAATAAGAGGTCTGATATGAGCTCTCAAGGTACTTCAGCTAGAGATTCTGACCTTCAACCCTCAAAGGTGATAACAGTAAAACAATGGCGTCATCTAAAAAAGCTATTTGAGTAAAGAGGAGGAGGTGATCTTCCCAAGCAATAACTCATGCGACGCGAAAAGTTGTCTCTTGTTTTATCGACCTGTAGCATCTCTCAGGTTTGTAACAAAATGACCTCAGGTTTCAAGAATAAAACAAGGGAAAAGGAACGTTATTTACAAAGACTCACTCTGCATCTAAGCAGATTTAAAAACTCTTCTTAGTGTCTGAAGACAAGGAACACAAATTTATAAATAAAGGGTGTCCACGCAAGAAGAAATTTTGATAGAAAACACAGGTTTATAATTAAAAATTGTAATTTTTGTATTGATTCATAAATTATACAGTATAGGGTTGTGTATGGAGCAGCATATCGGGTAAATGGCCTCCACGGCTTTGCTGGGTGTCCCAAAATTCATGCAAGATTTGAATTTTGCACTATTAGTACCTAACTTGCAATATATGACAGTGGACGACATGTGGTTTCAACAAGACGGTGCCACATGACATGCAGCCCGAGAAAAAATTCAATTACTGCACATGAGTCATTTCTTAGATGTGTAATTTTCCGTTTTGGTGATCAGAATTGACCACCCAAAATTGTGCGATTTAACGCCGTTGGACTTTTTTCTTTGGTGTTTTCTGAAGTCTAAGGTTTATGCCAACAAGCCCCCGACCACCCACGCCTTGAAGGAGGAAATTGAAAGCTGTATCAATGAAATTCAGCCACATTTATGCAAAACGGTCATGGAAAATTTCAACAAAAGTGTGGGTGCGCTAGCAAAGCCGTGAATGCCATTTACCCGATATGCTATTCCGTAGATAACCCTAATACTATGTATATTTTATGAATCAATAAAAAAAAAATTACAATTTTTAATTATAAACCTGTGTTTTCTATCAAAATTACTTCTTGCGTGAATTTTGGGACACCCTTTATAAGGAAGATCGAGGCTTTTTTAAAAAGCATTTTTAAGGCTGATCCATAGTTTGCTACTTTCTGACACATTTTTAAATTCATTTTTGTTCGCAAACCTATAAAATTGGCAGGTACTTATATTAAGAAACTAATGTAATCGAACTTTTTTTTTTCGTTTTTCGGTAAAGGCATAGAACATTTTTCCGATAATGCTGCTAAAGTTGCGTTTTTAACCGAATTTTCAGAAGCGATGGCCCAGGCAATGAAAAAAAAAAAAAATGAAAAAAAAATGCCGCTCTGAGATTGCTTATAACTCAAAATGTAAGTCATTTATCGGAAAAAGAAAAAAAGAAAAAACTGTTCGATTACAAATCGCTTCAATAATCATGCCTCCAAGTATCATGCCTTTATGTTTAGAAATAAGTTTAAAAAAATGTGTCAGAAATTTTCACGTTGTTGAGGGAGAAAAAATATTTTTTTGAGAACTGCCATAAATCTTCTCATGGACTTTGGAGAATAACTATTCGAATGCATGAAAATTCTCGATATTTTTCTTCATGCTCCAAAAAAACCGAGCCGCAGCCAGATTAAGACACGGGCACACGGGCACTGGTTCAGGACGTCCTAAGCTTAAACATCTCCAAATCAGTAGACAAATTTTTTTAAAATTGGAAATTGAGTTTCATTATATATACAGCAAATACATTAACAAGATATTAATACTAGATTGTGAAAATCACGTTAAAAAAAGGTCCAAGGTCTTCCGATTTTTGAATACCACTAATTTCTAATAAAAATATTATCTTTATATAATCTCAGAATCTCGCGATTAATAGAATGAATACCTATATAAAATTGTGGTATTCAAAAGTCGAAGGACTTGGCAGATATGCTTTAGGATTAAGGGTGTTTAAATTTATTCTTGTTCAGCACTGTACAACTCAAATCTTTCCAATACATTCACAAAGTCATTTTTATATGTTAGAGCGTAAACTTTGTAGATATTAACTCTTTCAGTGCCATAGAATAGAACAGAATTTCTCTTATACATGTTATACATCCCGAATAATAATTTTCTTTATAGAAAAATCTGAAATTCTTTTCAGTTTTTTGGTATTTGAATAAGGATGTCTGCTAATTTCGTGCATTTATGTATAAAATTGATTTTGTGAAAATGCCATGAACATAGCTGCCAACTTTTACGCTTTTTTACTACCAATAAAATTTAATGAAGATTTTCGTCTTGTTTAATCGTAAGATTTCGACAATTAATTAAGACAAGATTTTCTATAAAATTTTAGTGTGGTAAGAAGAAAGCGTAAAAGTTGGCAGCTATGCATGAAGTAACGACATTTCAAATTTGGTATTTAATTATTTATGCAACTACTTTCTAAACAAATACCCTATCTAAAATCTATACTTGATTTGTATACGTTTTGTAATGGGAAGTATGTTTCTATCACATAAACTTTTGTCCAGTGGGTGTTTTGTCCGCAGAGTGTTTCTCCTGTACTCAGCTCGAGTTGACCCGATCTTTGACAAGAAATCTGACTTTTTACACGTTCATTTTCCTAGAAAAAAAAAACTGATATTAAAGATATGATTGTAGACTATTTTTCCATAAATGCATTAAATCGTGTGTAAATTTCCTTTGGTTTCGGGTCGGGTGGCGGTTCGAAGATTTTTTTTTCTTTTGTCGCTATCGAGCCGATTTTTTTTTTTTTTCCGGTATCGGACCTTTTTTTTTTTTTTTTTTCTTTTTTTTTTTTTTTTTTTTTTTTTTGTCGAATTCAGGTTGTGTTGCGGGTTGACTTGGAGTAGAATGTGTATGTCAGGGGCGGGTATAATCCAAACTGCTCAAGACTCAATACTCATTTTTTAAAATAAAAGTTAAATCATATTAGAGTTTAAATTGTGGGCTATTTTTCCATAATCTTTAAGTAAAAAATAAGTTTATACTATAATAAATTTTTTATGAAATTTAAAATTGCTTCCTTTGGGTTTTCGGGTGTTGACCCCAAACAGAATCGCAGGATTCTGTTTGGGTTGACCTCGGGTTCGGGTCGGATATAAATCAATCCATGTAGAACTTTCCTATGATCTGAGAACAATCTTCGAGAAAAAATTTTTCGATAGACTTTCATACATTCTGAGATATGCTATAGCATCCCTCCTCTACCCTGTAAAAAGGTGGAAATTTTCAAAATATTCCTTGTTTTATTTTTCTTATGTCCTGATACCCACCATCATAAAAAATTCATCTCTAAATTTTTCATTGTTTTTGCGATGTATTTTCTGTCCCCAAGCGTGGCAAAGATGCGAAAATTCTTTATTGTTGCTTCTTATGTTCCGATAAACATCATCATACAATTTTTCAATGCTACAGCTTTGATTGATTCCGAGATACGCAGTATAGCTTGTTTCACGATAGCGGCAGTGATGAATTTTTGAATTTTCAGGCCGGCTTGTATGAAAGGGAAAGCTATTTTGGCCTAGCTCGATCCGTTGTAAAAGGTAAAAGTTCTGTTATAAAACTTTTTCGCTGTTCGCCTAGTCAGGCATGATAAAAATAAAAAAATAAAAAAAAATAAAGCAATCCCTACCCGTGACGTCCAGACTTATTTTCTACGAAAAATGTTAACATTCCTTTACAAACATTTTATGAATTAAAAAAATTTAAAACAATATTGCATATATATTTATGAGAAAATTTTAAAGTACAGCATTTTTTGAATTACATGTTCGCAAGGCATTCAGAGTAGAATTAGACCATTAATGATCCCTTTTACAGAATTGCATTCAAATAAAGGCAGAAAAAAGCAGTTCAGAAAGAAAAGAAGAAGATCATTAAAAAAATCATAACTTTAACTGTTTTTTTAAAGATCTAGAAAGTAAAAAACTATTTTTTAATTTATTTTTGAAATAATTTTTTAAAAATCAAAAGTAAATTTCTAAAGATTCTGTTATCAAGTGTGCAATTATTATTTTAGCAGAACAAAAAATCCGTCCCGACAGGGCCTGGAAAGAATAAAATTCAGACCCAACCGGCCCGAGTCTGCTGAAAAAAGAGCTAACACAAGCACACTCCGCCTCAAGTCGAATGGTGGAATAACGGTCCGATCTTGTGCAGAAATAAGAAAAAAAATAAAATAATAATACAAGTGCAGCCGTTACCTTATTTTCATCGCTACCTCAATCTGCTGCAAATTGTTCCTATTGCAGAATAATCAAGCAATTGCCAAATGCTACTATCACATTTCTTATCGGAATAATTGCCGTTTTTAACTACAGTAGAGCGGCGATTATCCGAACAAGTCGGGACCGACCCTAATTCGGATAAATGGACAGACAATTTAAGGGATGTTCCTGACTATACTAAAACCTTCACAATTTATCCAGGCTTAGGACTGGCAGCACCAGCTAGTGCTAGCATGTTTAAAAACTTGTTTTTTTTCTTTTGTTTGTTTACGTTTTTATCATTTAAAATTTTCTTTTTCTCTTTTTAACATTTTCTGAACTCCAGAGATTATAATTTAAGCAAAAAACTTTCGATTGTTGGTTGCTTCAAAGAAGACGTTCTTCTCAATGCTGCCATATCTTGGATTCTTCTTAAATATGTTAGTTGAATAGGACAGAGTTCTTCTGCCGTTCGATCCATTTCATAGCTTTTTCCAAACATTCAAAAGCTTCGTTATGTGACGGACCTGGGTTATTTTCAGAGCATTCGTTTTCATTTCTTCAGTTTCTTCAATTTCTTTTTCATCTTAAATCTCATCCACAATCTCATCATCATTAAAAAAAATTTTGAGAGAAATATAGGCTGTTCGGATAATTGGAGTTCCGATAATCGGCCTCTACTGTACTCGGTGAAACGATCGGCAGCAAAACATCTCGATTTTAAAATTCGGGAACTAGTAGATGGCTGTCTCGATTGTTATTTCTACGATGGCAATTGTTCTCGATCGTACAATTATCGAATTCGGCCATGCATCACTAATCTAATCTAATCTGATGACTTTCCTCCGTCTCTAAGATATGTGCTCGCATACACAATGGTCAAGCACAATATTGCTTTAAGGCTGTCCTCAACGGCTCTGCTCAACAAGCGCAAAACGTTTTGACACATTTACAAATTCATTTTTTAACAGAACGATATAAAATTGGAAAGCCTGACCATGAAAGCGATTTGGAATCGAACTGTTTATTCCATTTTTTGATCAATGAATTACCCATTGAGTTATAAGTGATTTTGATCACGTGACACGACATTTTTTTCTCCCCTTACTGACTGGATTTTCTTCTTTCGTTCGGAAGTTCGGCTCAAAATGCCAACTTTGACAGTATTTTCTGAAAGATCTATTGCGTTTACAAGAAAACGGAGAAAACAGTTCGATGAAATGGTTTCTGAATAACAACACCTTCTAGTTTCATGCGTTTCCGAACAAAAATGAATTAAAACTTATGTCAGAAAGTTGACCCTTTGGATTTGAGAACAGCCTTAACTGTAAAGCAAACAGTTCCATACAATATTTTTTGTAATTATCATGTATATTATGGTTATGTATACTATGATTCATGTATGTATGTATAAACGTAGTGCTACTAGCACTACGTTTAAGGATTATGTAATGCACAAGAATAAAGAAATAATTAAAGAGAAAATACATTATATTGAATTTTACAGATACGAAAATAGAGACTGCTGCAGCTCCACAGTGCCTAGCACGCACGAGCCGCCACTGGTTAATGTATTAAGATACTCAGATTAGTATTAAAGTCTATTAACATGTGGATTTTTAATAAAAATTCAGTTTCGTACCATTTTATATATATATATATACATTTAAAATAAGTGCCTGTCCTATTAAAAAGTGTATGTATATATGTATATGTGTGTATGTATGTGGTCGTGTTCGTGTATGTATAAATAATAAAATAAAATAAAAGTCCTTCCGGCCAATGCCGGGAAGAAGAGGTAGCTTTCATAATCCTTATTTTAAAAAAGCCAACTTATATCATGCAAACACACGAAGCTCAATTTAGTGGAAACCGAATATAGGAGATTCAATACTAATTTTTATCAATATAATGAATGAGAATTTCGCGAAATTAGTCAGCTTTATCCAAGCTGCTTTTCTTTAAAGTAACTTATATTTGGCTGCCAAATTCGGCAATTTCTTAAAGTGCCTGTCATTTTAAGACAACATGGTGGATGAGGCTAAGCAGTGAACTTGGTCGAGACATTAGTAATTGCTGTGCACATGCTCACTCACATCGGAATCGGTTAATATATAGGAGTGCTGTCGCATGCAAAAAATCAGATTTTTCAAAATGTCACCCACAATAGAAATTGAAACTGCTATATCCGAGCCATTTTTTAAGGTAAAGACAAACAAAAAATGCTCCTGAATCCTTATATCAAGATCAAATACTTAAGAAAGAAACCTTTTTCAATTTCTAATTTTTTTGCACCTCACTTTAAATATATATATATATTTTAATTTAATGGCCGCCATTTTGAAACAAGATGGCTGATGAATCTGGCCAGCGAAATTGGTCGCGGTGTTGATGTATACTATCCACATGTCTTCTTACATCAAAATAGGCGAATACGTGTGTTATCGCGTGACAAATACAAGATCGTTTCAAAATGTTAGTCATGCTAGAAATTCAAAGTGCTATAAATCAACCATTTTTTAAGATATCAACAAAAGAACAAATTTTCAGAAACAAAAACTGCTCCGGAATCTTTGTATCAAGGCCAAACACATAAAAAAAATCTTTTTCATTTTCCAATTTTTTAATACCTCATTTTGAATTTTAAATTTAATTTTTTTTAAATGGCAACCCTTTTGAAACAAGATGGCGAATGAAGCTGGCCAACGAACTCAGTCGAGACATTGGTATGTACTATGTACAGACCAAGTTACATCCAAATAAGTTCATAAATACGCCTGTTATCGCGTGACAAAAATCAGGTCGTTTTAAAATGTCAGCCACGCTAGAAATTCAAAATGCTATAACTCAGCCATTTCTTAAGATATAGACGAAACAAATACTGCTCCGGAATCTTTTTATCAAGGTCAAACACATAAGAAGAAAATATTTTTTCAATTTTCAATTTTTGGTACCACATTTCAAATTTAAATTTTTCTTAAAAATTTAAATGGCCGCCATTTTTAAACAAGATGGCGGGTGAAGCTGGCCAACGAACCCGGTCGAGACATTGGTATGTACTATGTATAAACGAAGTTACATCCAAATCGGTTCATAAATACGCCTTTTATCGCGTGACAAAATTCAGGACGTTTCAAAATGTCAGCCACGCTAGAAATTCAAATTGCTATAACTCAGCCATTTTTTAAGATATAGACGAAACAAAAACTGCTCCGAAATCTTTGTATAAAGGTCAAATACATAAGAAAAAATATTTTTCCGTTTTCAATTTTTTAGTACCACATTTCAAATTTTATATTTTTAAAAAAAATTTAAATGGCCGCCATTTTGAAACAAAATGGCGGATGAAGCTGGCCAACGAACTCGGTCGAGAGATTGGTATGTACTATGTACACACCGAATTACATCCAAATCGGTTCATAAATACGCCTTTTATCGCGTGACAAAATTCAGGACGTTTCAAAATTTCAGCCACGATAGAAATTCAAAATGCTAATACTCAGCCATTTTTTAAGATATAGACGAAACAAAAACTGCTCCGGAATCTTTGTATAAAGGTCAAATACATAAGAAAAAAATATTTTTCCATTTTTAATTTTTTGGTACCACATTTCAAGTTTTAAATTTTTTAAAAAAATTTAAATGGCCGCCATTTTGAAACAAAACGACGGATGAAGCTGGCCAACGAACTCGGTCGAGACATTGGTATGTACTATGTACACACCGAATTACATCGAAATCGGTTCATAATTACGGGAGTTACAGTGTGACATAGGTCAGATATATATATATATATCAATTTTGAACGGAGGGTGGTTTCGGGGTCTGGGGGTCATGATCGATGAAAATATACCAAAATTTTTTGAAATCGCTTTCCTCCGAATGGCTGCAATAGGTAGCTTTTTTCTAAAGAAAGCTACCTAATAGAGGAAGAATTTCGAAAATTGGACTACATGAAGCATTTTAAATTAAAAAAATATTAATAGCTTTAAAAAAACTTAAATTCTTCAGTAAATTGATTTTTAAAAATATTTATTGAATTCATGGTGCAGAACACTTTTTTGAAGAATTTCTTGTTGGAGTAACATAAATAAAGAAAAAAAAGTAATTGGCGGGAGCAGGAGTGGCACACAATATGTTGGTCACTAATTAAGAAT
Source organism: Maratus speciosus (assembly GCA_963932465.1). NCBI lineage: Eukaryota > Metazoa > Arthropoda > Arachnida > Araneae > Salticidae > Maratus > Maratus speciosus. The sequence goes on along the minus strand of OZ010796.1, from coordinate 361,781,874 downwards.
CGAAGTAATTAAGCCTCTACTTTTTGTATGGATAAAATTGCTAGGAAAGAACATAATTTTGTAGTTGAATCGGAATGTTGAAACGTAATAGAGTAGAATAAAATATAAAAGATCTGAAGAAGATATTTATACAATACGTACATACAAAGAAACAAAGTGTATGAGACAATCTAGCAAAATGTTCGTTATGTTTATAATAAACGGTAATGGAGCATTACTATTTTAAATCTTCCCTGATATTCTTTGCTGCTTTGCGACTGATTACCCCATGTTTTATCTCGTCTTTTCACCCCGCTTGAGTAAACTTCATTGAGGAACGGTATCTAAGGGAGCATGGCCAAGCATAAAGCTTCCTACCTATAAACTAAGCCGCTATGCAAACAACTGGAGAACTTTCGATAAAAAATGAGCAAGCTTCACAATCACGGCTTTCTGAAAAGGAAGGTCTCAGTTACTCAATCAGAAAGACTTCAGTTAGTAATTAAAAATACAGGCCTGTACGGGCCGAAAATTTTAGATGAAAATCTTTTGTTTCATTTTTTGCGAAAATAAATCAAATCAGGCCAACTCTTCCAGGCCCGAACCACGAAAACGAAATAAATTACACAGAAATATATTTTCAAATCTAATTCTTAAAACTGGTGTGTTTTTGCGCTATCAGCCGAGAGGAGTTAATACATATCTATGCAAGAGTTTTAAAGCATAGGATTTTTCAGTTTATGTACAATATCCCATTTACATATATGAAGGGTCACAAAAAAAAAAAAAAAAAATAATGCAGTTTAGAATGGAAGAAAAATGTGGTTTTATAAAATCATAATTTTAAAATTCTGTAAAGAAAAAAAGTAGATTTGAAAATATATTTCTGTGTAATTTATAAAATTACAATGAATTTCGAAAGATTGCGTTAAAAAATATAAAAGGACTGTATATTTTTTACCACATAAAAGTAGATAATTGTTTGAAATAGTTTCACGCAAATAATGTGTGTATCCATAATTCATCCCTATACAGAACAGTGATTCCCAAACTTTTACGCCTCACGTACCCCTTGAAGAAATGCGCGTACTTAACACGTAAAACCCATTTTTTTTTATGTGAAAGCATCATGAATGGAAAAATTAAAAGAAACGAATGGATGCAAATAAATATAATTTTTTTCTATATTTCATGTCTTTTAACATAACCTTTTCACCATTGCATGTTTTTTTTTTTTTTTTTTTTTTTTCCCTGAAAAGAGTCATAAGTCATATTTAAGATTTAGTGTGTTTCGAACTTTCTTTTTAAAACACTTAATAAGCTTGACTTATTTAGCTCCCCCGCTTTGTATGCTGATTGTGAACACAAACTTGTCGCACACCCCCTAGAACGTCATAACGTACCCCCAAGTGAAACGCGTACCACACTTTAGGAAACCCTTATAGAATAATGTTTGTTGATCATTTCAGTGAGGTAAACGATATTATCTGAAGCTTCCTTTTTAAATTGAAACTGACTTTAAAAGTCTTGATTGATTTGATTTAAAGAGATTTTTTACCTATCATTTTTTGAAATATTATTTTTTGTTGAGATTTTCCCTTTTAAAAGAAAATTGTTGGTTGGATAAGCCAAATTTGTTTTCTGTATCTGCATAATTGTAATCCTTAACCCCTTAACAGTGACATTTGTTTTCTTACAAAAAAAATTAAAAATGGTGCTGGACACCACTTTTTCCATATTAAAATATTTACCTTACTTAATCGAAAAATATCTGACAATCAATAAAGATAAATTTACAGTTACAAATTAGTGGTATCAAAATGCTTTTAATAACGAAGCAAGCAAAGAGTTCTTGCCCGAATCCAGTTCGGGCCACACTGTTAAGGGGTAAAAAAAAGCCGGGGGGGGGGTTACTATCAATAAAATCATTTAAAAACTGATTTTTAATTTTTTTAGGAATAAAATTTTTTAAAGCCGATATATTTTTGTCTATTTCTTTATTTATTTAAAGTTTCATCGGATGTGACGGTTGTGCAGGGTGTCCCAAAAGTCTCTGACACATTTTAAAATTCAATATAAAATCAAGTAGTTGTCGTACATGACTACGGCTTGGACTAAAATGTTTCTCACGATGAAAAATTTTCCTCAAAATAATAAAAAAAATAGTTCCAAACTTCGATTATAGATTGCGTTACTTATCTCCATGTTTGTTTTCAAACATGCGTTTTTTCTGATTTCCATATTAGTTTCGATTTGCTTTCGAAATACCGACCTACGCAATTGGATTTTTAGCTGGGAGTCGTCGTTTCTGTGTCACAACGTCAAAACTAATCTGAAAATTATAAAAAACGCATGTTTGAAACCAAACATTCGAATAAGTGGCTCCATCTATGATCGAAGTTAGGAACTATTTTTTTTATTCTCTTGGCGAAAACTTTTCGTCGTGAGAAACATTTTAGTCAGAACCGCATTCCTGTGCGACAATTACTTGATTTTAAATTGAATTCTAAAACGTGTCAGGGACTTTTGGGACACCCTGTGAAATGAGTTCTCTCATTCCTCCTGTAATTTGAAATCTGGGTTACATTTATAACTAATAAATCATAATTTGAATATATTTTTCACTTTTCAAATTTTGACAGTATTTTGAAGCAACGTTATTCAAAGGATTTATATATCAGTCCTCCTACAGAATAATGTTTTTCATTGTATAAAAGGTGTACGATATTATCTCAAGTTTCAGTATTAAAATGAAACTGGCTTTAAATATATTGGGGATTTGATTTAAAGAATTGGTTTACCTTCCATTTTATTAAAATATTATTCCTCTCAGTGATTTACAAGACATTTTTTACTTCTTTTAAGGAAAACTGTTCAGCGAATAAACCTAAGATTTGTTCTCTTATATGCAAATTTGTAACATCTAAATTTTACAGTTGAACTCGGTATAACGAGAAGGAACAGATCAGTGTCTTTGCACGTTGTAACCAAGTTCTCACAGTAAGACAGTACAAAATCTGTCCATTTCTTATCTGGAATAATGAAAGTTTAATTAAATCATCACATTAACACACTTCCTAAGTGGTAATTTTGCGTCCTTCAGAAAAAAGTATACTAAAATAAAATTACCAATTATAATGCAGTGTTTAATTTTATCCTAAGTATTTTCCATTCTTAGGTATAAGAAAAGAAATATGCTTAAAATGCAATAACAGTATAGAAGTAAATCATTCATACACTGTTAAAAATTTCTGTAAAAACGCAGAAAAAAACCGAGACTCTCTGTAAATTTACACTCGTTCTCGGTTAAATGCATTTGATTGAGTTTCTCGGTCATCGTTTTACAGACATTTCCCTTATCTTGTATCTATTACTCTGTAGGTATTTCCATGTCTTTATTTAAAGATATTTTTAGCTTTGTTAAAACTTGTAATTCAAATACGCCCTTTTAAAATTCTTTTGCAATTTTATTAGAAATATTAAAGAAGAAAATTTAGTTTTTTTTTTTTTTTTTTTTTTTTTTTTTTTTTTTTTTTTTTTTAAGTTAGAATATTTTAGAAAGGGAAAATCCGTCTCCTCGGAGTTAGTGGGGATTTTTTATCGACAATCACTTTGTAGTTTTTTTCCTTCACCATATGTCATAAACATGGTAATATGGTAATATTAAAAGTAAACTGTGTAGTATTATTTTAAAGCTTTTATTATTATTATTATTATTATTATTATTATTATTATTATTATTATTATTATTATTATTATTATTATTTCAATGGTAAATGCGTTATAAAAAATATATTAATCTTCTAAAAACATATTACACAAAATGAATAAAATAATGAAAATGTAAAAAGCCATTTTAAATAATAAATTATATTTTTTTGTTTCTTTTTTTCTTATTTCTTACTAAAAAATTCTTTTACAAAATATTAGCGCATTAAAAAATAAATACTATACAGCGATTTCGAAAAACTGTCTAAAACATTATTGTAAAAACGAATTAGATTTACATTTTTTATTAAAAAAATCCATTGATTTTTTTAAATTTATTACTTAAACTAGTTAACCCTTTATGCACTGACGGTACTTTTATGTAAAGAATAGTAGTTTAATAAAATTTAATATAAAATTTATTTACTCTGTCTATTAATAAAAGTTTTTCTTCTTTCTACGCAATATAACTCTGCTCAATCAAATTTAGATAGAGTAGAAAAATAGTCGAAGCTAAATATTTTCAAAAAGTGGTAATTTTCTTAATCATTTTCTTTCTTAATCATTTCTAAACATGGTTATAATTTTTCTTTTAAAAAAAATGTTACATGAAACATTTTCAACTGCAAACGCCTTTCCATTTACAGAGAGGATCATAATGCATTTAAATACATTGCTTTTATAAGAATTGTGATATAACCATAAAAGTATTTTTGGTTAATTAATCTGATTATTTTTGTAAGTATGTTACAAAAAAAGTTATAACTACCGATATATTTAACCAGTTTTAATGAAAAAATGTACCTAAATTTCACATTATTATTATTTAAAAATTTCAGTATATCTTATTCAGATATTAAAGAAGATAATTATTGAGAAGAAGCTATTTCTTGATAAATAATTCCGCAAATAAAGGATTAAAAAATTAAATTTGATTAAAAAAATAATAGGTATTATGTATCGGTCCAAACTGAATTAAAATAAACCGTTTAAGAAATTTTCTAACGAATATATTTACATATATATCGCTTCAATTCAAGCGAAATCTTTGAAAAGCACAAGTACAATAAAATTTTCCGTGCTTCATTATAAAAGAAATCCTTTGTACAGAACAGCAGCAGTTCCTGTAGCTCACTCAGTAAGATGTTCTTCTCGTGACCAGAGGTCGCGGGTTCAAACCCCAGGCCGGCTAGAAACAAATTGTGTAAAAAATTAAATTATACAGCAGTTCAAATTTACTCGAAATATTCTGATACGTCGAAGCTAAAATTCACTAATTTCGAAAACCTAGTTAAATTATTTTCATTAAAAATAAATTAATTTATGAAGTCTTGTGTATTTTTACCGATGTTAATTTAGAGAGTTTTCTGTAAATTTACCGAATAACTTCTCTGTTATTTAACAGAATCTCTGTAAATTTTATATAAGACTTGTGGTGATAATGGATTATACCAGTAGATTCTCTGTAATTTCACAGAAAATTTTTTAACAATGTACCATTCATTTATTATTATTAAAGATTATAAGAAAAGAGTTATTTTACTGTCAACCGTTCTAGAACCTCTTTTGTCTCATATTTTTCATCTAATTAGATACATAGTTTGGAAAAAATCACCAATTTTCCATTTTGCTTCTAAGAATCTTTGAAGTTTTTTTGCAGCCAATCCTAAACAATTGCATATATGAGACAGGGAGGTAATGATGGCTTCACATTCATCTGTATCATACTCAACCTCCTCATCTTTATCACTTTTTCCCCTTTCGCACTGAGAAAGGGAAAATTCTCAAACGGGATTTTATTTTGTTCCCGGCAGAATCAGATTATGAAACAATTTCCAGCACATTGAGAATAGTCTCGATAGACATCGCCTTTAAATAACGTTAAATAGTATAAATGCGTAAACAAATTAAAAAAAATCACGCGTGGAGCACAGATTATGAAACAATTTCCAGCACATTGAGAATAGCCTCTATAGACATCACCTTTAAATAACGCGAAATAGTATAAATCTGTAAACAAATTGAAAAAAAAAAAATCACGCTTGGAGCATAGATTGTGAAACAATTTCCAGCACATTGAAAATAGTCTCGATAGACTTCTCCTTTAAATAACGCGAAATGGTATACTTGCTGAATATAAAGTTTACTCGTAATAACCAAGTTTCTTGCAGTGCATTTTTATATTGGAGCAACCTTTTATACTTACTAATTCTTCGTTAAATCAGAGTTCTCGTTACATCTGACCTCACTATGTTTGCATATTATTATTATTATTATTAAGCTTTTAAATTATTATTATTTAGCTTTTAAATCTTTATTATTATTCTGACTAATAAATTACAATTTTAACTTACTTTTAATTTTTCAAATTTATATTAATATTTTGTAATAATTTCATATATCATAATAATTTCATATCTCTTTTATATAATATAAATTTCATATATGTATCAGTCTATCAGTCATTCATCTTGTATGATTTTCCTTTTATGCAGGTATGAAATAATCTCAGATTTCCTTATGAAAATTGACCTCTTTTTAAACGTATTGACAAATTGGATTTAAAAGAATATTTTACCCGTCGCTTTTAAAACGTATCGTTATTTACATGATTTACATGGATTTTTATTTATACTTTTAAAGAAAAATATTCAGGGAAAACGCCACAATATTTCTTTTGTGAGGATAATTGTAACATCAATGCTAATATTGTAACATCTGATGGTAATATTGTAAAATCTGATGATAATATTGTAACACCTGATGATAATACCGTAACACCTAATGATGAGAACGATCATAATACTGAGTAAAAAAGAGGTTGCTATCCAATGTATACTTTATTCGTAAATTTAAACAGGATGTAAAAATAAAATCACAAAAATAAAAGATAAAACTAAGTTTCGGTGTTTAATCTTCAAAACCATCTTCAGAAGACAAACTTTCTAAAAACACAAATCGGCAGAAAACAATTTACTTGCAACATCGGCAAAGCTGTTTAAAGTTTATGTGTAAATTTACGAATAAAAAGTAGATTGATTCCTGCCGAATTGTGTTTTTAGAAAGTTTGACTCCTGAGGATAGTTTTGGAGATTAAATCGAAACGTAGGGGGTCAATCCATTTCAAGTGGTCCAGAAAATCATCAATTCGTTGCTTGACCATTTTTAATAAATCTGAAATTTTTTGTACAACAACCCTAACATGGATGGAAGTTCAAAATGACTATTATTTTAATTTTATTAATTTTTGTTTGTGCATGGCGGCCATCTTTGTTTCATCGTCTGCAGCAATTTTCTCACAAGAAGGGTATACGGAATTGTAAATAATTCATCGTTTATTTATCCAATTCAACTGCGGATTAAAGCAATTTGTACATAATACATTGGGCTAAAAATATGGTAATGGAGTAGTTTCCGAAACTAACTGCTTATTGGTAAAATTTAAGCATAAAGTTTCAGTTTTTTTCCAAAATTTGTCCGTTTACAAGAGGAAATTTTTCTAGCAAGGAATACTGTCAACATGACATAATTTTTTTTACAAATAGGCCGAAAGTACTTGTACTCACACGCCGAGTTCCAGATCTGGGACTTCCTTTCTCTTCGCTAAAAAAAATCCCAAATTTTTCAAAAATGTCAAAAATCGCACTTTTCAGGCTTTGATATCTCTAGTGGGGCAAGAGATAAAAATCTGAATTTTTTTTTTTATAGGAGTATTGTATGGTAGTGTTATGCACAAGAAATTTCAGGATGGAGATTTGACTACAAGCTGAGATATGGCAAGGGCAACATGACAAAACAATACTGCCAAACTATTGTTTTGTTGTAGTCACAGCTAAGTATTTATCTCAGAGAATCATTAAAATTTATGTTTTTGATTATCTTTAAATAATAGTAACAGAAAATAAAGCCCTTTGCAAAGCTTAGCAATTAATTAAAAAAATAATTATGCCTAAGGCCTACATTTTGTATGGTTTCAGTAATTTTTGTTGTAAGTAATTTTAGTAACTAAAAGAAACCTTAGCACTTTTACATAAAGAAAAAAAAAATTTTTATACAAGACCTGAGACAAAAACAACATAGGGGAAAAGAAAAGCTGTTAATGTTGTCATACTTGTTGAGACATGATCAAACGTGTCAAAACACATTCTTGCTTGTTGGTTCAAAAACCACAATTTTGATCTTTCTCAAAATTTTATTTGTACGAACCAAGTCTTGTCATCTCTTGATAACTTGATTGAAGATCTTGGCCCTGCTGGCTCATAGAAATATACTTTGAAATCACTATCTGCAAGTCTCAATTCATTAATAATTCCTAGCTTACTTCTTATCCAAAAATGTGATTTTTCTGCAGTATAAATTTTGAGAAGGCTTTGGATATCTTTACTTTCGGAAACTTACTTGAGGCTGATGCATGGTAACATCGCATAATGTTTCATTTACAGGAACATACTTATGGTAGGAACAAGTTTCAGGGACTGGCAAGCAGCATTAAAATTGTGGTTTTTAAAACAACAAGCAGGAATGTGTTTTGACATGTTTGATCATGTCTCAACAAGTATGCCAACATTAACAGCTTTTCTCTTTTCCTATCCTGTTTTTGTCTCAGTTCTTGTATATATATATATATATATATATATATATATGTGCGTATGTGGGTGTGTGTAAAAGTGCTGAGCTTTCTTTTAGTTTCTAAAATTACAACAAAAATTACTGAAACCATACAAAATGCAGGCCTTAGGCATAATTATTTTTTAAATTAATTGCAAAAGGCTTTATTTTCTGTTACTATTACTTAAAGATAATCTAAAAAATACATTTAAATGATACTCTGAGATAAATACCTAGCTGTGACTAGAACAAAACAATAGTTTGGCAGTATTGTTTTGACATGTTTCCCTTGCCATATCTCCGCTTGTAGTCAAATCTCCATCCTAAAATTTCTTGTGCATAACACTACCATACAATACTCTTATGAAAAAAAAACTTCAGATTTTTATCTCGTGCCCCTCCAGAGATATGAGAGCCTGAAAAGCAGGGTTGGCAAGTTTCTTCCAAAGTGGAACCGCGGAAAAAACCATGGAAAAAACCGGCAGGAAGAAATAGGTTTCTTCCAAGTGGAAGGAATGGAAGAAACTGTTATTCTTTAAGAATTTACCATACATATAAGTTTCAACTTTGTAAGATACAATAAATGTATTCTTATAACCTTAAGTAAATTCCATTAGATCCATTCAAATTTAATTACAATACTTACAAAATTACAATACTTACATCAGCTTTTTAGCCAAGGTCACACACGTGTCTAAAGCTTTTCAACCATTGTGCATCCGAAGAAAAGAAATTTTATCCAAAATACACAAAATCAATTAAAAGTTATCATATTTAATTTAACCAGAATATCTTTGCATTATTTAAACTTTTGAAACTAGTAGTAAATAGTACAGATCATTTACCAAGGGTAGAATGAAACTCATTTAAATAAAAGACAGTGATTTTAATCTATATCAATTTTATTAAGGTAAGTAATACAATAATTACTGTATTAAAAAATTTCATTAAAATCCTCATTTTCCTTATTACAGTGCAACATGGTATAAGGGGCTATGCATATATAACGTTATCACTTTTTTGACAATTTTGGACCCCCTCCCCACCTTACGATACCATTATCATCCCTCGAACCCCCCCCCCCCCTCCCCCGTAATGATATCGTTGTCAATGTCTAAAAATTCTTTTTATTTTTGAATTTTTTTTTTCTTTTGCTTGGAGTGATATACACATATGGTTACATTTATTTTTCGCACACTTCATTGATTTAAATGAAGAGAACTCTAAATATCATTTTATACATGAAATAACTTTTTATCAAATAACACTTAAAAGAATAAGTTACAATTTAAAAGTATTTTATAATAGCTTTTTGTTACATAATACATTCAACAGTAATAATGTTTTCTTGCACTTGCCCCGCCCCGGGGGGTGGGGGAGGCAGAGCTTCTTATCACCAAAACAGGTAGACAACATTCTTTCTCTTTTTTATTTACTAGTAAACACAGGTATCATTTGAAACATACTTCGCATATTGTTTTTCGAACAGCGAATTATATATGCATACACATATGACAGAAGAAATAGGAAATTTGGAATTAAATAATTTTATAATCATTTAATGATTTTAATAATAACTTTGTATTTTCATAAAAATAGATAACATACTAAAAAAAAGATAACATTCTATTTTGATGTAAAAGCCAAGTTATAAATAAAAAGAGAAAATTTTGGTTGGATAAAAAATGATAACGATATCAAAAGACGAACACCCCCCCCCCTTCCCTAGAGATAATCTAACGATATCATTTGCCAGACTCCCCCTCCCCCCTAAAATGATAACGTTATATATGCACAGCCCCTAACAAATGTCTTTTAGCAGTAGGATGCTACAATCAGTTTCTCAACTTAGAATGAATAAATGCAAAATATGAAAAAAATTCATTCAAATCCTACAGAACTTAAGGAGAGTTTAAAAAAATTTCGACATACTCATAGACATTTTTAGAACATTAGGGGCATCCCACACTAAGGCGACACATAAGACATGTCGCTTGAATTCGCTGGAAAAACTGGTTTGAAACAACTTAGTTCTTTGTTTCGACCGGTTTTTGCGCTACATTTTGCGGCTACATGTCGCTTGTCGCCTTAGTGTGGGATGCCCCTTAGTCTTTTAAAATAAACATTGAGATATGCATGGTAGATACTAGTATAAATAATTACAAATTTGTTTATTTACTGTGGTGCACAGTTTAAAATAATGCATTTTTATATGAAAATAATACTTTTTTGTATGAAAAATAAAGAATTTGTAGGTAGTTGTATCTCTTTTTACATAAATAGTATAATTAATGGAAAAAAAAAAAAACCTCTGCCTCTAAAGTTGTAAAATCAGTCACCTGTAAATGTCTGCTGGACCTGAAGTTTTATTAAAAATTTATTTTTCCCAAAATAATATTTTCAATAATAATTAAATTTTCTAATTTAGATTTCAAATAATTGTACTTTGAGTGTAATTGTTTTACAAAGTTAATATACTTTAATTTTGAGCATCTGTTTTGTTTTCTGTTGGTTTCTTCCATTTCTTCCAGTTTTTTCCTCTACAGATACTGGTATGACGCGGTTCAATCCCGACGAGCAGAAGCTAGCACAATAGTTCAAAGTATTCCCGGGTACTAATACACTTTAATTTCACTCTACGGACGCTGATGAGGTTCAATCCCGACAAGCAGAAACTAGCACAACACTTCAGCCCGGGCACTAATATATTTTAATCCACTCTACAGACACTGGTATGAGACTGTTCAATCCTGGCGCTGCCCTCATTGTTACGCTTTTTCCGTTGTCAATACGACGATGATGATTACGCAAACTCCGGTCAACCGCTTGTAAAGACTTCGAATAAACGATGTTTCGTTGATAGGCTGCCACCACCGATATATGAGTGATATCAGACACAATGTGAGAAGGATAATAATTAAATACTAACTTATTCAGTTAATATTAAAAAATAATTTATTTACGTAAAAAAACTTATTTACAATTACAGGCTCGGATATAGTAGATCCTGCCCAACATTGAAATAATATCTACGTACTGGCTAGTATTATTAAACTACGCACAATTCGCTTCTCAATTTATTGAACTCAACAAACCGGAGAACCACACATGTATCTTGCTTCGCATAACCGTTTCTCTCCGCAGGATTGTTTTTCTCAGGAACCCTTTCACTGGCAACCCCCCAGCCTCTCTCCACCAGACTCCAGTCAAGACTACCTAACACTCTCTCTCGGTTTTTACCTCGAGAGAAAAATACATGGGGCCTCCCCTGTGCAAACACGGAATCACCTTATCTCCCACTGAAATTCGCTTTCTCGCTTGGTCATTCAGTAAAAGTAACGAAGAACTTATTTCGTTCCTTTATCTATTTTCGTTTGGTGACCACATTCTCGTATACAAAAGAAATACTCGAATATAATTTACACAATGAATCTTTTCATACAATAAGATAGGAATATAATAGCTCATTTTGAACTTCAAGATAAGGAAAATGTTTCTCTAACACAATTACATATAAAACAAAATAAATAAAATAAAATAATATTAATTAACAGTAATCTTAATTAGTCACACGTTCATCAGTTTAATATATTTATTGTTATCCTTATTATGAGCATAAATATTTTATTCTGCGTAAATTAATTAATTAATTAGGTTCATAAATCGCAGGTAATAGAGCTCCAGTAAACGCTGGATACGTAATTGATTACATGATTAATTAAAGTTGTAATTTTTCCAAACCTTATGAAAAAGTGCCCAGGCTTGGTTTCGAACCAGGGAAGACACCAATGCTCTGCTAACTGAGTTATCCTGGACAAATCTGGCACTTACATAATTCACCCAGCACTTTTATACCATTACCAATTACAAAACCCCAACTCTCCCGGGAGGGGGGGGGGGGGTCTTCCTCGGGTCACCCCTTAAATTCATCATTGCATGATGCCCCTTTGGAAGACATGGCATAATATAACAATAGAATTATAAAATTAGAATAAGATGGTAGAGCAAATCCTTGCGTAAATGAAAGGAAGATTATTGCTATTAAAAATATAGGCATACGCCATAACATTTTTAGTCATTACCTCATTTATTCCGTTGTCAACAGCATATATTACCTATTCACAATTTATTTTGTAAAAAAAAAAAAAAGAATTCAATTGATAATCACTTTTTTTCTTGGTGCAAGGGAAGTAACTATTGTCAACAACATATATTACCATATATTACAACATATAACGAAGTTGTCAACAGCATATATTACCTATTCACAATTTATTTTGTAAAAAAAAAAAAAAAAAAAAAAAAAAAAAGAATTCAATTGATAATCCTTTTTTTTCTTGGTGCAAGGGAAGTAACTATTTTTTTTATTATTATTATTATCTAAAGATATGCTAAAGAGATCCATTACTGGCTACACCTCACGAAATCTAAGAAGAAAAAAATAACAAAACCAAAAAGGAACCCCCGAGACTAATTTATTTTGTAACCCTGATAACGCTTCCCAAGCCAAGGAAAAAAAAAAACCACTTAAACTAAATAAGCAAAATCAAATTTTCTCACTAATGGCGACTATTTTGACACACAGCATTACGCGAAACAGATGCACAACACAAGCCATGCCCCATTTTCAATCTACCCGCAAAATTGGGTAAAAATACGCTAGAGTACGTATTACGAGATAACGAAGGTTTTGAGGGGTAGAATATGTAATCTAAAACCATCGTGACTGGAGACAGCTGATGGGGTGGCAGGGATATTATCTAGTTCCGCGCGATTTCAAGCTAACCCGTTTCCTGTATTACTGAGAATGTTGAAATTCTCTTCACATACAGACAGACATACACGACTGATCTGCATGATCTGACATAACTATCTTACCGATACACTCATTCTGATACGCAGAGACAGACACTAGGGAGTAATCTAGCAGAATGACCCGTTCACTGAACTCAGCTACTGGGTCGAGTTTAGTCTAAAAATAAAGTACAGTGCGGCGTACTTGGAAAAGTACGAAACTGCAGACTAAATAACAAGCATATTATCTATCTGAACATGATTTCGAGCTTTAACTTGTTTCCTGCATTATTGAAGTTCTGTTAAAACAGATCATGCAGATCAGTTGTATGTGTTACACGACCAATCTTACTGATTCACTCATTTTTATATCAATATAGGCAGAGAAAAACACATAGTATCTATCAGCATAACCCGTTCACGGAACTTAGCTAATACGATAAAATAATGAGCAGCAATGAGTAATGTTTATTCTAAAAATAATGGACGGCATGCACGGCGTACTTGGAAAACGAAATATCTAAATTGCGGACCTCTGATAACGGTGCTGTTATCTAGCTCCACGTGATTTCTAGCTTGAACCCGTTTCTTGTGCTACTGTGAACGTTGAAATTCTTTTCACATATACACTACTGATTTGCATAATATGATATAAATGTCTTACTGATGCGCTCATTCAGATACTGGATACGCAGGGACTAAAACAGGAAATAAACCAGCGGCGTCACCCATTCAGTGGCGTAACTTGGTTCTGTTGCGTCCTTCCGCAAACTTAAAACTTTGCGCCCCTTAACTGTAAAATTACGCAGAGATTCATGATTTTTTTTTAGATCCATGTTGTAACATATCTAACTTATAATAAATTCCGAATTTAATGGAAAATGAAACTGGTCGCTCTTCAATTTCCCATAAATGTAATTTAATATCGTTACAACAAACCTCCTAAAAGTTTGAAATTTGATAATAACTGTTCTTTTTTATGATGTTTTTAATAAGTTTGTAAATTTTTTCTACTTAAAAAAAACAAAAAAAAAAAAAACCTCAATTCAGTGTTACAACTTTTACTCATTACTTTCCTTCATTCGTCAATAAAAATGTATCATGGGAGAAAAAAATTCGCAAGACATATGTTACAATTACAGCGAGTCGCTGTAGAGGTCTGCACGTTCTGGAATTTCCAAGCCCGGGTCCGGCTCGAAAGAAAGCTAACTTGGCCCGACCCATTTCAAAAACTAAAAGTTCAGCCCAGTTCGTTTCTATTTTCGTCGTACGCGGACCGGTCCGTGCTAAAATTGGTGAAAACAGGCCCAACCTGTGCAAAAATTAATGAAAACCGACCCGACTCAATTTCCTCAGCAAATACCGATTTTTCTTAACATACAATTGAGATTTTTTTAATAGACTACTGCATACATATTTATGGGAAAATTTTAACATTATACAGGGTGCAATATGTTATCTATCGCAGACCTTTAATTTCTCAATCGTTGGTCATAGACATATAGTTACAATTTCAAAAACGTTTCAAATGAGGTAAATATTCATGTTGTGTCATTTTTTAAAGTAAAAAATCAATTTTATAAGAATTACGAAATCTAACTTTTTATACGGTCCCCCAGTCCCTATAGTTATATTTAGTAAAAGTTTACACATATCATTACAGATATAACACAAAAAGTTTGACATCTGTACTACAAAAATTGACACAGTTATTAAATTTCAAAGTTTGAGATTTTTGCACATCTTTTTGTCTTAATTTGAGGGATCAGTTAAAAGATGAATTAAAAGTAATTCGAGATCAAAATCAGGCTGCAATGTCCTTTTTACGGCGAAACCACCTTTAGCTGGTATCGCCAAATCGGGGAATCACGAAGGAGGGTTGTTTCATCTAAAAATTTGAGCTAACTTTTAGGGGTCGTATACAAAGCTAAGAATAAACTATTGAAATTAAACAGAAAAATAAATATCAATTTATTATAATATCAGAAAACGGTCTACTATAAAAAATGAATACATCAAACGCCGGAATCTACTAGAGATACTGTTCAACGTGTTCTCGATTAGTGGCAATGTACAATTGAATGCGTGACAATACTCAGTCCTAGACACATTAGAGCATAGCAGGTGTGAAAAATGTGCGATAATCAAGGATGATGCGTTGCTTCAGATAAACCGTAGAAGTAGTCTTAGCCACATAGACGTGCCTTGATGTAATACCAGAGGTGGGAGTCGATGGGAGTCAAGTCCGGTGAACGCTGTGGTCACACTAGCGGACCACCATATCCAAGAATCTGTTGACCGAATTCGGTGGCCAGATACGATCGCACGTTTGATGTTTTATGCGGAGAGGTCCCCATCATGTTGAAACCACGCCCGACATGCATGTCGGACAGGCAGCTCTTTAAACCAGTCACGTACCGTGTTTTGTTGCAGATGCAGGTAACGATGGCCCGTTAAGATCCTATCGTAGAAGATGGGGCCAAGAATCTAGGTTCCCCATATACCGCACCACACGTGTCGTATTGTCCGGGCGATGTGGAGGTTTCCAGGTCGCATCATCCTTTTGATTGTCGCACAGTTTGAGACCTGCTATGCTCTAACGTGTCCAGGACTCAGTACTGGCACACATTCAATTGTGTATTTCCACCAATGGAAAACACTTTGAGCAGTATCTTCAGTACATTACGGCGTTTTATGGTTAGTTGTGTTTATGGCGGCCAATTATCAACACGAGGGATAGAGGCCCTAAGGGGTGGATGTCCTTCGTGGGGGTCTTTCTAAGAGAACCTAACCCGTATTAATGCTTGAAAGTCCAAGGTTCGAAGAAAACCACGAAAACGTCGAACGATTAGGCCGACGGGTGCGATTGGGTTCGAACCCAGCACCTCCCGTCTACCAGCTTCGAGAGCAGAACCTCTCGGCCACTGGTGGGGCTCCGGCGTTTTATGTATTCATTTTTATACTAGACCGTTTTCTGATATTATAATAAAGTGATATTTATTTTTCTGTTTAATTTCAATATTTCATTCTTCGCTTTCTATACGACCCCTAAAAGTCAGCTCAAAATTTTAGATGAAATAACTTTCTTTGATGATACTCCGATTTGGCGATACCGGCTAAAGGTGGTTTTGCCGTAAAAAGGACATAGCACCCTGATTTTGATCTCGAATTACTTTAATTCATATTTTAACTGATCCCTCAATAAAAGACAAAATCAAGTGCAAAAAACGCAAACTTTGAAATTTAATAACTATATCAATTTTTGTAGTACAGATGTCAAACCTTTTGTGTTATATGTATTATGATATGTGTAAACTTTTACTAAATATAACTATAGGGACTGGGAGACCGTGTAAAAAGTTAGATTCCGTAATTTTTATAAAATTGATTTTTTACTTTAAATAAGGCCACAACATGAATATTTACCTCATTGGAAACGTTTTTTTAATTGTAACTATATGTCTATGACCAACGATTGAGAAATTAAAGGTCGGCGATAGATAACATATTGCACCCTGTAGATTACTATGTTTTAGATTACTATGTTTTAGATTACTATATGTTCGCAAGCCATAGAATGCAGTATAGAATGAGTTATGCAGCTCTTTACTTATCTCTGAAACTGCTTATTGAGTCATCATGGTCAGACCCGCCATGTAGGCCCAGGACTTATAGGTCCGCATAGCATATTTATACTTATCCTCGTCTCAGTCACGTCGATTGAAAATTGTTCACATTTTATTAGTTTAGTTTGATCATTTTAAATTTTATATCGGGCTGAATTTTTTTATCGGCTCGGCTCAGCCCGGTCCGTTAAAAAAAAAAAAAAAAAAAAAAAAAAAAAAAAAAAAAAAAAAGTTTTTAATCTACCTGCTCTGCCCGTTGAAAATTTTCCCATGATTTTGCCGGCTCAGCCCGCCCGCAGACCTCTAGTTGCTAATTAGACCTTTGGGCCCATTCACTGATCTTTGCTTTTACAATGCAATGATAAAACCTATACAATGGATAGTATGGCAGTTTTTAGACTTTCGGTGGCCGTGTCTGACTGATTTTTGCAAGACACGTGAACTTATACTAACACATTTTGCACGTCAACTTATACTGACCTGTTGATTTTTCTATGCATATTCAGCAACAGAAAAGTACACTATCGTGTGATTATAAAATGCAACCTATTTATGCTTATATTTTAATATTTGATTGACACGGAGTAAAATCAACAGTAAATACATTGATATTCGTTATTGTGATGCAGAGTGGTATAATATTTAAAGTAATGCTGAGAATAACTCATTCCAGTTAAAAAATAAATCATTACATTTCGCTATGATTATCCTCATTTAATTATTATTATTTTTTAAATTTTAAATCTGAAAATTTATTTGATAATGTTACACTTTGTTGATCTAGAGCCACTGGATACAGGCCCTCCTGGTTCACCCATTAAAACGGTACTGGTGGGTAATATTTATTTTAGAAATAATAGACAGCACAGCGTATTTAAAAAACAGAAAAACTAAATTGCAGATGAATAATAAAATTGCAAAATAAAAAAGAGGAAACAATTGCCATTTAATAACTGTAACAAACAGAAGATATAAAAAAAATATTTTTTTTTTTTTGCTTAAAAACTGGATTCTTCTTTTTTCGTGTGTGTGAATGTATTTCTAAGAATAGATATCGATATTGTGTATATTACTATTATTATTATTATTATTATTATTATTATTATAAATGATCTCAGTTTGTCCGCTATGTCATCGCATTTTTTATGTTCTTTTCTTTAGATATACATACATACGACACGAGTGATCTGACATACATATACTGAACTCTACTGACTCTATTGAAACATTTATTTTGATACCTATATACGCTATTAGTAATATATAGTTTTCTGGGTACATTGGGACACCCGCTAATCTAAACTAATCGGGACCATTACCTGTTCGGATTAGCAAATTTTCGAATTATCCAAAATTCAGACATACATAGAATAAGAATAGGATAAGGAAAAAAAGATGTAAGTAGTAAAAGATATATATAAGGAAATTATAAGTTGATAATAGGCGATCCATTAACTCACGTGCAATAGAAAGAGAGCAACTCTCTCATTTTAAACTTCAAGATGACTCTGATCCTGAAGAAACTGAAGAGATAGCACATAGCGTTAGTATCACATTCTGATACTACAAATGCACTAAAAATACCCTTCACTTTGTAGAGTAGCATCCAGACACAACTCCAAATAACGTCATATTCATGGAACGTTGGCGTAATATTACTTCATTATTCACATTCATATCATTTCATCAGGAAAATCTAAAAAAAAAATCTTCATCCCATCAGAGGATCAGTAAACGTATGTATGAATCAGTTCGTATCGGATTCGTATGTTAACAATGCTTCTTTCATTCTTTTTTTTAAGCTAATACAATTATATGCATGCTAGAAAATGTTTTTACTTTTCAATAGTATTTTTCTTCTCCTTTTCCAAAGATTCATTTCATTTATTATTATTATTATTTTTTTTAAATTTCAAATAAATTTCGGTTTAGTTTATAAAATTTCCGGAATAGTGGGGATCTACCATAACTTATGTATACCTCCCTTCTTCTGCTGAATTAAAACATGGTCACATTTTAAAAGTACAAATAATCTATCGAAGGTTACACTCGAAATTATAATTTCGAATGTAATTTCACAACTGAAAATTAATTGAAAAATTAATTAAAATTATATATGTGTTCACCGGAGGCTGGGTTTGCTTGTGTCTCCTGTTTCGCCGCAGGATTGTGTGCTCATGAAGACTATTCCATCTTGTGCTGCAGTTGCAGCCTTACCAACATATGTGGGGAATGCTAAGCTGGGCATCGTCCTCGTAGCTTAAATGGTAGAGCACTTGGAGCGCTATTCCAAGGGTTCCGGGTCAATTCTCGTCTTGGACATTTTTCACATTGTTGGTTCTACGCTTCGTCAGCAATGTGATAAATCACGTATATTTAAATGTTTCTTTTTAATATAATAATTAAGATTATATTGAATAATGTGTGCGTATATATTGCTCCATCGTTGCCTCCAACAGAAATATACAATTATCCACAAATAATAGAGTAAACATCAATGCACATATTTTCAATTAAAATAAAGATTTAGGAAGTTTTTCAACAAACCTAGCGATGATGGAATACGGACGAACTTCACCCATGGCTCTTTCGGGCGGATCAAAAGAAGACGCAGGTAAGCGATTATCTTACCTTATTTATTGAAAAATGTACAAATTATTTAGAATATAAAAGGTCTTTTCGTTATGATAAATTGATTTCATTATGAAATACAGCCGAAGAGCATGTGCCTGCAATGGAACCGTCGGAAGTTGAACCCCACACTACCACCGTCCATGGCAAACGAACCCCTATAGGCGCCTATAGGTGCGTATATATACGCACCCGGCCATGGGAAGCTCTTTTTAGTTGATGCATTAAATTTGACGGAAAAGTGAGTTCAAAAGGCGCATTTTTCAATAAAATTAATAAAAATTCCGTTTTGAAAGTTTGAAATATGTATTGTTTTAAAGCAAAAACCTTCATATTTCTTTTTTGTTCCTAAACGTAATACCCCCCCCCCCCCCCCCCATAAAACATACTTATTTTTTAAGCTGAAAAACTCACATGCCCTCTTCAAAAAATATGACTTATACCTTTATAACTTCAAAGGTCTTATGTGGTACAAGATTAAGATATTTCTGATTGGGAGTGGAATTTAATTTACGGCAAGTTTTAAATACTAACGTCGGTTCTTCATGCTCTTACACTTTCTGTCAAAATATTTGACTTTTTTAAGTGGAATAGTTTGTATAGCTTACTTACGTTATCTCCCCACTGAGAATTTCATAACAAAAGTAACGCTTTCTTAGATTGTGAATTAGATTTTATCTTCAACAGGAAGCAGTGTGTCTGATTGAATATGTAGCATGTCAGAGATGTTCCTAGAGTCATATTTCTAGACTCGTTTGCTTAAATTCAGCAGAAAAGCGTGAAGAACATAAGATATGACAAAACTGTAGTCTGTTAAATGGTATTTTTTAACATTCCCTTTTTCCTAAATCCAAGAGCGAAAGCGGCAGATGTTCCCCAGAAAGAATTTTGTATGCGAAAGAGTAAAATATGAATTTCGAGTCAGCAGCTCTGTGCACTTATGAAAATTTTCAGTAGAGTAGCACATGATTTTAACCGAAAATCTTCCGCTGAGAAACTATTGAGCAGCCAGATCACCAAAGAAAAGAAACAACCCTTTTTCAGGGTGCTGTATTTAAATGACGCGACTTTTTTCCCACTTGAGAACATATTTTTAAGGAGATGGTGGACTCTAAAAAATATTTTTTTGTCATTTATGTTATTCCATCGAGAAAGTCTTCAAAGAAGGTTTTGTTTTATGAATTCAATAAATATTTGAAATTAAAATTAAATTTACTGAAAAAAGGCTATAAATTAATTTTAGATATTTAAATGATTCACCCGTTCTGATTTTTTAAATATTTTCTACATTTATATTTTTTAATTTTAGTACTCATAAGGAGTTTATTAACCTTTTGTGAATTTAATGGTACGGACAGTTGTTTAAAAAAAATACTAAAAAATTGGGGCGAAACTGGATTTTCATTAAAAATTCGCATGTTAATATATTATATTACTACTATGTGGATTTAATAAACCAACATTATAAAATGTATGTATAAATTTGCTGTGGTATGTATCAAGATTATTTCTAAGCCATATTGAGAATTTTGAACTGGAATGCGAACGCGTGGAGAACTAAAAAAATTGTGCATAGTCTCCGAAAATTTTGTTTCGAGAAAAATGCATGTGAATGCATGCACATTGTGATATGTTATTTTCATTTTCTATATATGCGGTACATTATTTTCATTTCACTTTAAAGAAGTGTGAAAACACGCTTTCTACAACGTAAATGGTAATACATTTTTATTTTTTTAATTTTAATAAGTTAATAAAACAAAAACAAAAATTTGTATTTTTGGCCGATGTTCATTTCAAAGTTCATCTCTCTTTAAAAGAACTTTTAAAAGAACTCCAATCTGGAAATAATTTTTATTAATCCATGCGTAAAAATAATAAGATGTACGAAAAAAAAAAAAATATTATGAATGCAAATCATATAACGCCAGGGGTAGCGAACCCATGTGCCAGCAGGTCAAGTGTCATCAGTATTGAGGAATAGAAATCTTTGACTTATTTACTGATAGAGGTTCTGCAATTAATGTTTCAAAATAGAAAACTAGAATGCTTTAGTTAATATAAAAACTCTTGAAAAGGGAAACCGTTTCTGGAATATATACGAGATGTTGCCATTTGTTTTACAGTTAAAATGTTTACCTGCTTTCAAGTGTGTTCAAAATGTGGTAATTTTAGTCTACTTTTACTTACTAATAGAAATTTAATTACCACCAATTATCACTAAAAGCAATGTTGAAATATACATTTCTCCTGCATGTTTGAATTTATACTTGCTTGGCCCTGAAAGCATATACTGTCTCCCCGAGCACTGGAACATTCCTGGCAAAAACAGAGTCCATCCCTGCTGTTTCACAGGAAGCTTGCGAATGTTTCAGTGGAAAGTATTCAGTAAATTTTTAATTGTTAGCATGAAACGTTCCTTGAACAAAATGTGCAACCTAGCTGCCCATTATTTTTCAGGAACGTTCCTGGATTATTTTTACAATATTTGACTTTCGTTCGTATTCTTTTTTCCAGCACTGTATCACTAAAAGTGGCATTTTAAGTCCGTGTTTCAAACAACATTAGCAAAAAATTAAATTTAACCGATAAACCCAATTCACAGCGATTAAAAAATTTACGGGGTTTGGTTTATCCAATATCAGCATCAGAACTTTAAAAAAAAATCTAGCACACACAATTATGCAGTGAAATTCCAAATATATGGATTAATAAGTTCTGGAGGTGATCCGAATGTGCAGAAATCTTTTTAATTTCGGTTCATCGGGAAAAAAATGGGGGGGGGGGGGTATCTGGGAAATAAAAATCTCTGTGAAATCGCTTACATTTAATAAAAAGGTAGACCTAATGTAATCAACTTAAGTTAGACATACCTTTTAATAAAATCGATTTTGTTTCAAGCAATTACAAAAATGCGATACTTACCTACATTTAGATCTATTCATTAAATATGGTCAATTAAGTCGATTGTAAATTCCAAGTTGGAATTATCCAAATATAGACTTCAAAAATTCCATTTAAAATCCATTTGAACGTTGACTTAAATGGGAATTTAAAGGGTATTTTTTATCAAACGAATACATATAATTCGTATTTAAACAATTTTATTTTTCTCAAATGCATTTGTTTATCTCATGATATTAATCCGGATATTTAGCAATCCGAATAACTGGAAATGGGATAATTGGAATTTTACTGTATGTAGAAAGAGGGAGCATTTCCCATACATCCAATTATACTGAGCAGTTTAAGGTATACTTGGCACTTTTTATGATCCCGAATCATTTTGTCTCTATTACTTCTAAAATCGGATCCAAAGTAACCTCTGCCACCGCAGTTTCCTGTCCCAAGTAGGTGATGACTGTAGCCAAATTACTGTTTTACAAGGAGAAGCATGACTAAATGATTTTCTGCTAGATTAACATTCATGCGTGTGCTCTCGTATGTTCTTCGAAACTAATTGCTTTGCTAATGATTTTTGTATGGTTGACCTGCCTTAAAACGTAACATCGTGATAGAATATCTGAATTCTGTCGCCACTGGTGATGACAGACTTGATAGGATAAATAATTAAGCTTCCTTGAAACGGAAGATATGGTTATTTAGCGAGATCTGTTTTCAGTTTGTATCCAACTGTATTTAAGGGTGTGTAATTGTGAAATGCACTAATAGTTTTTCTAAGCTAAGAATCATATGACTTCATGTCATCTGGAAATTGTAGCGTAAAGTAAAGAAATCGAGAATACTACAAGGCGATGAAAGTCACTGAGTAAATTAGATGAAATTTTTTCCAAGGGCAGAAAAACAGGAGAGATCTTAAAAAAGAGAGAGAAGGAGATAAAACATCAGTGACTTTAGAAACTGGTAAATCTGCATTAGATGAAGAAAATTATGAAAATGAGAAATGTAAAAAAAAAAAAAAAAACAGGAATTATTATTGTAAACGTTCAAATTGAACTGCATGATGATTTTAGGAACAAAAATAAGTTAGAATTTTGAATTAAAAAGTTAGTGTAGAATTTCACAACTTTTTATAATATGTACAATTTAAACAATTATATAACTATATTATTCAATTTAATAATTATATATTATTCCTACAGCAGAGCCGCATGTTTATAACCTCAGGCATTCATATTTGCATACACTGCAAATAGAGGCGTCTTAAATTAAGACACATATGTGACTGAAAATGAATTTTAGACACTTAAGTGTCTGAATCTGAAAATTCAGTCATAATACATGTCTTAATTTAAGACATATAAGTGTCTTACTACGATCACGCTGTAAATGAACTGAGAAAAGTGTCTAAAAAATCTTAACGCATCTTATTTTAAGACATCAGCTTCTGTACCGCATTAGCCACCAGGGGGCGCTCACAGTTGCTCATGCGTTTAGGATTTCTTTCGTTCGAACTTTATATTCGTTTGTAATTCAAATGGAATGTTTGTTTTTATGTTCGCGTAGATTTTAATTAATAATTTATTTTGACTTGATTCATTTTTTGCGGAATGTGAAATTCCGTGATTTAATTCGTATCGACATAGTGTTAATTGATAACAATAATATCGTGTTCTTCGTCTCGTCAAAGCAGGTAAAGAGAACTGTTGTGTGGCGGGTTATGTTTTGAGGATGAAAATTTTTCATTCTTTATATACAGCTAGCCGGACATATAAAGAGTATTTCTTTTTAAAATATCCAAGTCCATCTTACTGATACTGACGAATTCCAATCCGGACGCCTATGGGCGGGTGAGCTTTTGGAATAACCAGACATTTTTCCAGATAAGTGGGACTTTTACTATGTATCGCAAACTCTGTGTGAATGTTTTCTCTTTAAATAGAGACCTTGCGCGAGTCTATAGCTTTATTAGTTCCCGAGTTATGCCAACATTTGTTTAAAGCATTTTGCCTATGGGATTTCCATGTTAAAATTTTACCTTGCTAATATTTAAATTTCTACTCTTCAAATCATCTGCAATCATGTTTCTGTATTATTTTCTATCCAGTGTTATCCTTAAAATAAATATTTTGTGAGCCTGCAAGGTGTATTAGTGGTGAATATAGTGTGAACATCATTCTATTCACCCATATTTTTGATTAGCCCATAGATTTAATACAGAGAATTACCTGTGTTCATTTATTTATTTTAAACTGTTTTGACTGATAAAACTCATGAAATGCGGTCATTCTAATTAAAAGGAATTTCTGTTTTTCTCTCTGCTATAATTTTGGTGCTTCCGAACATTTTAGAAATATTTCATTTGCTATACTGAAAATAGTGAACTTCTGATTTTTTTTTTTTTTCCACTTTCAACATGTGTGATTCAAAACCACAACTTCTAGATTTGATAGTCTCACCAGAAATCAGCTGCCGTCCATAGACGTAGAGGTAGAAAGAGTTTCGTTGATGTTATCAGTAAATCTTATTTAATGATTTAGAAAATGATACGTCTTATCTCTATACTGGTCACATTATTAGGCTTTAATGATTATTTGTAAATTTTTAAATTCATGTAATTATGTGCTGTTAACATAATTGTAAAAATACTGTAAAAATATACAGATGTATTTGATTTGAAATTTATTATAACATCGATTTTTTGGTTATTTTTAGTAAAAAAGTAATTTGAAATTTAAAATGACTATCAGTAAAAAGTTTAGAATTTTATAGTACTATAGTTACTTGCATAACTAGATTTTGCATTTAAAGCTGAGATCTATACTTAGCGAACCAAGATTCAGGGTTAGGGTTGGACTTTTTCCAGAAGGAGGACTTAATTAAAGCATGGACAAACTGGGCAGTATCCCCTCCCTCTCTACAGTTTTAATGGCCCCAAATTCGATATGCAATTTTTAAATCTTATATTTTAAATGCGCTTTGACATTGTTTCGATTATAATCAACATTTTGAACTTTAAAAGTAGAATAAAACTAGTAAATCTGCAGATCAGGAGCCTCAACGTTAGCTCTGCAAGTCATTGTTTTTAAACATACTTTGGTAATATTCAATTTCCTTCAAATCGCAATTTAAACTTTTCAAATTACATAATTATTTATAAGAATTAAAAAATACGAAGTTTTCAGACATTAGAAGCGTTAAATTAAAAACGTTGTTATTTAAGAATATTTTGAAATTTTCATGAGCTACTAATTCTGGTATTTTTTTTTAGATAATAAAATAGATTTCTTCAGGGGGTCTCCGACCCACCTGAACCCCCCGTGGTCTCGTTAAATTTACATATGTAACTTTTTAACCATTGCGCTAATGGCTATTGTAAATCTTAGATTTCTTTTTATACTTCCGAGCCTTATTTTTCAACACCGGTGGGCAGAAAATGATTTACATTGAGGCAATTATGTTAAAAGTTTAGGTTTTATGAGCGAAAATGTAATTTCCTTTTAAAAATAAAATAATTTTCATTCATATTTCCTGAAATGAGGCGACATTAATAAGTAACACTCGTCAAAAAATATTTTTTTAGGCAATCTAGTTAATGTTTGGTTTTTAAGAATCAAAATATGTATTTCCCGATACAACAACGTCCTTTTCGACAGAGATAATTTTGCGGTGCATAATTTTGACATTTACCATCTATTTGCTTAATTTTTTTTTCTCATTGAAATTTTCGATTAAAAATTA
Source organism: Maratus speciosus (assembly GCA_963932465.1). Taxonomy (NCBI): domain Eukaryota; kingdom Metazoa; phylum Arthropoda; class Arachnida; order Araneae; family Salticidae; genus Maratus; species Maratus speciosus. Next base: position 361,755,886 of record OZ010796.1, on the reverse strand, counting down.
AACATTTCTGTTAGCCGTGTGCAGACGATAAACCGTGAGATATTGGTAACATTTTTTTTAAATAATAAGAATTAATGTAACACAAGGCCCTTTTATTTCAACCTCAAAGCGTATTCGTTTTATTTTTGATATATGAGGTCTAATTCACCTTCTTTTCGTATTTTCGTTTTATTTCCAATATGAAGACTTTCATGTCCATTTTTTATTTCATTTTCCTCTTGCACATGAAAATCTTTCAAATTAAAATTAACTGTTTAGGATAAATTATTATTCCGGGATCTGATTTTCTTGGCAACGATAAAAAAAAAGTTTGCTAAATTTTATAGCAAAATGTCAATTTATTCCTTATGAAAATTATGAACTTTTTAATTTAAAAGAAAAATATTTGAACAAAATAAATAGAACACAGCCTTTCTTATTCTGTGGTAAATTCCATCTATATGTGAGGACACAAAGTCATTAATTCATCCCTTTTGACGTTTATTTGACTTCAAACAATTACACATATTTTCACATTTACGATATTTTTAGGTGTAGTTCCGTTGCTAGGTAACAGTTAAAAGAAAACTAAAACAATGAAATATGTGCATTTAAAAAAAAAAAGTAAATTTGCAAAAGAAAATATTTTATATTATTTGAACACATATATAAAATGACTGAATTTAAAAACTCTGACAAATGTATACACAAAATTTCAAACTAATATGAATAATGTATGGTTCTAATTAGGAAATTTCATCATCCATAATTTACCATTTAAATCCTTCAATCATATGAGCCATTTCCTTTCAACAAATAAAAATGAAAAAATCGTCTGAATTGCTATAGATAAGCATTATTGCGCAAAATAAAATATTCTATATTTTCCGAACGACTGAACCAAATATAACAAAAAACTATACATGTAAATCCGGGTACTTCACCAACATGCCCACTTAATTTCAAGCTAATCGGATGCTTTTTGAGGCAGTTATGAGGCAGTTATCGCGGAACAGACAGACAGACTAACAGACTAACGGAAACCAAAACTTTTCGTGTCTCCACAGCAAGTCTTCACTGAAGTTTCGGCAATTAATAAAAAGGAAAGTACCCAGTTAAACTGACGGCATTGAGCTCACAGGCTATTCACACTAATTGTATACTAGTAAATCTGCAGATCAGGTGCCTCAACGTCAGCTCTGCAAGTCATTATTTTTAAACTCACTTTTTTAAACTCCCTGCAAACCGGAATTTAAAGTTTTCAAATTACGTAATTACTTATAAGAATAAAAAAATACGAATTTTTCAGGTATTAGAGGCGTTAATTAAAAAACGTTATGTAAGGATATTCTAAAATTTTCATGAGCTGCTAATTCTGGTATTTTTTTTTTAGATAAAAAAGTAGTATTCTTCAGGGGGATCCCGCCCCCTGAACCCCCCGTGGTCTCATTAAATTTCCATATGTAAATTTTTATTCATTGTGCTAGTGGTTATCGTAAATCTTAGATTGATTTTTACAATTCCGAGCCTTATTTTTTAATACCGGTGAACAGAAGATAATTTACATTGACGCAATTATATTAAAAGTTTACACTAGATTAATATTAACACAATTATTCTAATTGGTAAACAAATCATATTAGATGTAAATTTCCAACTGGGCGAAAAATGTCCGGACCAGGATCCGAACCCGGGACCTCCTGGCTGAAGCCGCCAGTGCTCTGCCATCTGAGCTATCCTGGACGATTCTGGTCGAACTTTTTCACCCAGCTAACCTTGATGATTACAGCATCTGGTCTGAAACCTGGTTCAGCTCAACAGAATAAATATCAGGTAATGGAACTCCAGAAATCGCTGGATACGAAATTACACTAGATTAATATTAACACAATTATTCTGATTGGTAAACAAATCATATTAGATGTAAATTTCCAACTGGCCGAAAAATGTCCGGACCAGGATCCGGACCCGGGACCTCCTGGCTGAAGCCGCCAGTGCTCTGCCATCTGAGCTATCCCGGACGAATAATTGTAATAAGGGGGGGGGGATTAGCCCCCTGTCCCCACCTTTATACTTAAACAATGAATCTCCAAATCTCATCAGGGAAGCACCTTATCAGAAATAACCGGTATACTAAATTTGAAGCAAATCTGACCAAATCGGATAAAAAACCCCATTTATCTAAAATAAGGAAGGTATTAGCCTACCGTTCCCCCCTCTATATTTAAACAATGAACCTCCAAATCTAATCAGGGGAAGTGCTTTATCAGAATTAACCGGTATACCAAATTTGAAACAAATCTGATAATTCTGCATGAAAAACCCATTTATCTAAATTAAGGGGGGATTAGTTCCCGGTACCCCCGTTATACTAACCAATGAATCCCCAAAACTAATCGGGGAAGCGCCTTATCAGAATTGACCGGTATACCAAATTTCAAGCAAATCTGATAATTCTGCATGAAAAACCCATTTATCTAAATTAATAAGGGTATTAGCCACCCGTTCCCTTTTCTATACTTAAAAAATGAACCTGCAAATCTGATCAGGGAAGCGCCTTATCAGAATTAACCGGTATACAAAATTTGAAGCAAATCTGACGATTCTGCATGAAAAACCCATTTGTCTAAGTTAAGGGGGGGATTATCCCCCGTTACCCTCCTTTATCCTTAACCAATAAACCTCCAAACTAATCGGGGAAGCGCCTTATCAGGATGAACCTAGAAAAAGAAATTGAGGCAAATCGGATATATCTTTCAAGAGTTATCGCGTTACGTACGTACATACAGAACCTGCGGGCACATTAGCTCTCAGGCATTGATAGCCTGTGAGCTAAAAAACTAAATACAGTCGAACTCCAATTATCCGAATCAATTGGGACCGGACCCCATTCGGATAATCAAAAATTCGGATAATTGGATTTTTTCCGAAAAAATGGTCTGTTTAATTAATTACTGTATGTATGTTGAAAATGGGAGAAAAAAAATATTTTCAAAGAAAAAGAGCTTTTAATTAATTAACATGTTTACACTTTTACATGTTAAGCGTGCTTACAAGTGCTGTACATTAGTACAGTATGTACGTACCGTACTGTAAATGAGAGTCATTGCTTGCTGAAAATCTCGGTCAAAGTAAGTTGTTTGACAATCTTCATTCGTTTTCGGGCAGCCAAGTCGCGCACGCGCATCCACTTGATAGTGAGAAGTTGTATGTGGTCACACTCGGTCTAACGCTCCATCCACTTCAACGCAGTTTCAAGGCCGGCAAATTGTTCACTAGCTGATGTCTGCTTCGACATTAAGGCAGTATTGCCAGCCGGCTATTTTTTTTTAAATTCAGATTTCTTCATTGACACCACTTTTTTTGAAATGGTAAAATTCGCCTTATTTAATGACATATTAATTGAGGCGAAAGAAAGAGGAATTTTACCATTTAAAAAGTGGTGACAATCAAGAAATCTGAATTTAAAAAAGTAGCTTACCGGCAACACTGAATTAATGTCATCTTCTTCCTCTACACTTTCAATATTTATAATCATTCGTTTGCGAATCGCAGCACGTTTCCGTCTTTTTTTTTTTCTGAAATTCTGAAAGCTATTCGGATAATCAGCGATTCGGATAGTCGGAGTTCGGATAACTGGAGTTCTACTGTACAAAAAAAAATTTAAATACAGTAAAAACTCTCAATTGCGGGCACCTCGTGAACGCTGAATTTGTCTGTTATTCGATTATGTTCGCTTTTATCAGGTAAATATATATAACATTATATGGCCAAAGGTGACCGGTCACTTGCGATTTTAGACGTTTTGTTAACTATCTAGAAAAATACATAAGGATTTCACCTGAAACTGCAGGTGTGTAAACAGTGTAGTATAGGTCATATATTTCCTCGGAGATTTTTTCCCGAAACCCCATAGGGGACCGTCAACAAATTGAAAAAGAATGAATATCTTTTGGATAACCCTGTAAAAACTAATTTAGCAAAAGCGTTCAAACTGGAGATTATTAATACGTGGCTTATTGAAATATACTGTGTTCATTTTTATGAGGATAGCATGTATACTCGTAGAGAAATTAAGGTTTTTATAAAAACATTCCCAAATTTCGCCAAGTTTTTTTGCTTATAATTTGTTGCGTTCTTAATATATAAAAAAAGTTCTTTTCAGAAAATATGACGAACAACATTGTACACATTACTCTGCAATCAGAATTAAAATAAAGAACAAAAATTGGATGAAAAATGAGCAGATTTTCAAAAAAGTGTTTCACTGCGCATGCGAGAATGCAATCAAAATATAATGTGCATAATGTGTTAGTTAAATGAATAGAGCAACTTTTGTATAAGTCAGAAAAACATAGTTGGAAAAGTCTGATAATAATCGTTTACAGAAAAAGCACAAAATCCGTTCCCAAAATGAAGCAAAAAGATGAGGGATTGTATCCATATATCCATTGATTAGTGCCAATATAGCATACACAATATTGCACGTACTATTGTATTTGGATACATCCCCTCATCTTTTTGCTTCCTTTTGGGAATAACGGATTTTGAGCTTATTCTGTAAACGATTATTATCAGACTTTTGAAACTATGTTTTTGAGACTTTCACAAAAGATGCTCTATACATTTAGCTAACACATTATGCAAATTATATTTTGATTATGTTCGAGCATGCGTAGTGAATCATTATTTTGTGAACCTGCTCATTTTTCATACAATTTTTGTTATTTTCTCATTCTGATTACAAGGTATTGTATACAATGCTGTTTGTCATATTTTCTGAAAAGAACTTTTTTTATATTAATGCAAATTATAAGCAAAAAACTTGGCAAATTTTGGGACTGTTTTTATAAAAACCTTAATTTCTCTACGAGTATACATGCTATCCTCATAAAAATGAACACGAAATATTACAATAAGCCACTTATTAATAATCTCGAGTTTGAACGCTTTTGCTACATTAGTTTTTACAGGGTTATCCAAAAGATATTCCTTCTTTTTCAATTTGTTGACGGTCTCCTATGGGGTTTCGGGAAAAAATCTTCGCGGAAATATATGACTTATACTATATACAGTTTACACACCTGCAGTTTCAGGTTAATTCTCATGTATTTTTCTAGATATTTAACAAAACGTCTAAAATTGCAAGTGACCGGTCACCTTTGGCCATATAGTGTATATATATATATATATATATATCAATATTAAACACGTCAGAAACTACTACACTGTTAAAAATATTTTTGTAAAACAACAGAAACTTTCTGGCAGCAAAAAGTTGCCAGAAACTATTTGTTTTCAGAAAATATCTGTTAACGAAAGAATGCGTTATCAGACGACAGAAATACGTACTCATACAGGCACTTCGTGTTGACAATTGACGCTATTCCCAACAGTCAAAATCTGTAGGTCGATTCCTGTTGGCGAGGGGGGGGCAGGGGGGAGGTTCTATTTAACAGAAGAATCGCGTATTATAGGTTAGGTACACGGGAAATTTCTATTTACCGATCGATTTGTTTATATTAATAATAATAAATATTTATAGGAATTTCTCCTCCAAACTTTTATAAAATTAATTTAAATAGCTTATTCGCAATAAAATATTTAAACAGTTGAATTTATATAGATTTGTAAATTAAGTACATAAAAGACTGGAATAAGTGAAAGAAGGTATCTTAAACTCCCCCCCCCCCCAGAATAATAAAAAATATATATATACGATATAAGGTAACTCCCCCCTCCCTCATAAAAATATTTATTAATAAAATAAATATATGTATTGAATGTGATTTGTAATTAAAAGAACTTTAATATTTATTCGTGCAATATTTTTGAAAATTGATTAGGTTAAATCAGTGACTTTGGTTAATTATGTAAATAATAGCCTGCCAATTTTTATAATTTTTTCGAATAGAAAGCTTTGTATATATAAATGAGTAAAAGTTGACAGCTATGATCAAAGATGAGAAATGAAAAAGAAGAGCCACTAAAATCTATATAAACATCACCGTAAAAAAATATTTCATTTCAGCTAAAGTGATAAAATGAGTTTTCATCCTTCTTAACAATTTACAATGTTTTTCCGTATAAAGTAAATGATCATCAACTAAATAAGAAAAAATATTACAATATAATTTAAATTAAAATGTTAAACAAAATTAAACTTGCTGATTCTATAAAATGAATGGTTAAAGCTTAAATAGGAATTATTTTCAAAATAATTGACACAATTGTAGCTCAAAATTTATTTCATTAAATGGAGTGAATAAAATTTACAAATTTTAACTAAACCACTACAGGTAACTCTAAGATTGTACTAAAAAAAAAAAAAAAAAAAACATTTCTTCAGAATCAACATATGGAACGATTAAACAAAATATCAACCACTCCATTTTAAACAACATAGTAAATAGTAGGAAATGTGATATATTTAAGCAATAAAAATATATGAACAGCGTCAGATCTAATAAATATTATTCTGGTTAATGTTAAACGAAAATAACAGTTATCTATAACTATAATAATTAATGCAGCTACTCCGTGTTTATTATTAAAACTATCACTCCAAAACTAATCACGTGTGTCAATTGATGACAAAATTAATTTAAAATCTCAATCAAAATTTCTGGAACTAATACATATGAAGTAAAATTAAACTCTTAGTCATAAAAAAGTTAAATATAATAAGTAATCATTCTACAGCTATGTAAAAATTCAAGATTTGTAAACTAATCATAAACTTAAGATTATTTATTTAACTTAAAATAAACAACCGATCAAAAAATAATCTCCAGCTATTAACAGAATTAGATCAACTAAGTTACCAATGTGCATAAATAAATGAAGTATAAAATAATACTAATAATTTAAGTAAATCATACATTATAAAATAATAATAATAATAATAATAAGTAGTATTGCTTAATTAAGATTTTTAGCAAATAGGAAGTATTTTTCATACATATTGTTACGTTTCGGAAAAACATTGTTACATATTTAAAAGAAGGAGGAAAACATACCTTTTGCTATGTTTGTTTTCTAGTATTTGAACTGTAAGTCCTAATCATTGAAGAAAGCGGTTCTGATGTCAAAGGTGTGCGTCGCCGGTTTCAATTGTGAAAATGATTCTTAATTTTCTGTTAAAAATTCTTTATATATTATTCTTTTTCAATTAGATCAACTGCTTTATTGAACGAACTGCCATTTTCAACAGTACACAAGAGACAAGGCACACAAATATTTCACGTTAGAAGAGACGCGTTAGCGTGGGTATGATAACCAATGCTTATTGGTCATTCTAAATGACCTTTTAGACGTCATAGGGGGTGACCTCCCGTTTTTCTGTTATCCAACATATTATCCTGTCGCAGTGGAAACTGATGGCAAAGAAAACAGAATTTTTTGTTGTTTAACATGAAAATAAGCGATATGAGGATGGAATGACATAAGAAGTCTGTTAACGTAATTTTTACTGTCATAATTGGAAGATTTTTTTCTGTTGTTTTAAGATTTTTTTTTACAGTGTAGTTAAATATTTATGTTGAAAAAGGTGAGTGTTCGCTAAAGAAAATTGTCCATATGAAGGTTTTGCAATAAAATCTCCATAATTGACACTCCTAAATACAGGACACAACTATTTAGGAAACACATTTTTTATTCACAATATACACATTTTTTATATACTTTTACCCCAGAAAAGCAGACACCTCCGAATGGCGGACAAATTAAACGATTCCAAGGTGCCCGCTCTTGAGATTTTTAATCTTATTCTACTCTAAAAATTCAAAATATTGATTATAATCAGTACAATATCGAAAAATATTTCAATTATCAGCTTTACGAAAATTGCATGCCAAATTTTGGAGCCCCTAAAATCAGGCTGTATGGGGGTGGAGGGGGCAGGCTATGGCCATATATTTTTCCAGGATTCAACGTGGTCAAGTATTGCCAAGTATAAAACTTTTAAAAATGGCTGCGATTCAGACTTTTGAAGTGTCTGAAAAAATTAAGACATTTTAAAATGTCTGACAAAATTAAGACATTTTAAAATCTCTAAAAATTGAACACTCCGTCTCAGCCACTTAAGTGTCTGAATTTCAGACATTTCAATTTACAGAGTAAACTTTATATACGTATATATACATTACTTGGCCGTTAAAAGCTAAAATTACTTTCATTGTTTGGATTGTCATGCTTAACTGATTACACAAACTCTTTCAAATTTGCTCAATGTTATATAACAATTACCTTTAATAAGCAATAAAAACTGACTGATAATAATTGACTGAATTGGAAATATTGCATTTATATTTTCGCTTTTGAAATATCGCATTATGAAATTATTTGGATGCGAAAAAACATGTGTACCAAGGTCTCGACAGAGTTCGTTGACCAGCTTCATCCGCCATCTTCTTTCAAAATGGCGGCTACCTAAAAATTTCAAATAAAAAAAATGTACAAAAAATAAGAAATTACAAAAGTTTTTCCTTTTAGTGTTCGCCTTTGATACACTATGACGCAAAAGTTTAGACAATGACGTCATTCAGCTTTAAAATGTAGAATTATGACGTCAGAATTACAAAAACCTGTAAATATATTCAAAAACTGATTTAAAATGCTATGAACGAAAGACAGCCGTTTTATTTGCTATAATACTAATTTTTTTCATAAAAATTCAAATGTGCTTGTCGCAAAAGTTTAGACACTATTCTAAATTTCTTTGAATATTCGCTGGCATATGTAAATTTAGAATCGATGTTGTCACAAATTTGGAGTACTTAAGTTCTGCAAACGATTGCGCTTCATAGTCGACATGCCGAGAGCTAAATAAATTCAAGTGAATGAGGTTTCAAGGATTTGGCAGTTGAAAGGTGAAGGGAAGAGCGTTTCTGAAATTTCTGCTATTATTAATAGGTCAAAAAAATCTATTTATCGAGTTTTATCGAGTGGTTCCGAATATAAAGCAAAATGTCGGTCTGGGAGGCCACGTGTGACAAATGTACGAGAGGATCGCCTGATACAAAGACTAGCGAGTACTCAACAAATGAGCGTACGTGGAGTTCAAAGCTCATCGGGACTCTCTGTATCAAAGGATACGATTCGTAGACGAATTTTGGAAAAAGGAACAATCGTTTATAGCAAAATGCAGAAGAAACCAGCTCTGAAACCACATCATAAGTTACAAAGACTTATGTGGGCTCGAAAGCATATGTCATATGGAGAGAAATGGCAGTCAGTCATATTTAGCGATGAAAAAAAGTGGAATCTGGATGGTCCAGATGGTTGTTTATCGTATTGGCATGACTTGCGGAAGGAACCTCGACGTTTTTTTAGTCGCAGACAAAAAGGGGGCTCGGTGATGGTTTGGGCAGCCTTTTGCTATAATGGACAAGTATCTCTGACCTTCACCAGTGGTCGTCAAACTTCGCAGCATTATACACAGACATTAGAAGAAAACCTACTGCCATTTGCTGAGCTTCTAGGGGGTCCTCAGTGGGAATTTCAGCAAGACAATGCTTCAATTCACACTGCAAAACATTCAAAATCTTGGTTTAATTCCCATAATATAAGAGTTCTCGACTGGCCAGCATGTAGCCCAGATCTTAACCCTATAGAAAACCTTTGGAGCATCATGTGTCGCAAAGTTTATAGCAACGCTAGACAATACTCTTCTGAAAAGGAACTTAAGACATCTATTGAGAATGCATGGTACGATATCGATCCACAAACTATGCAAGATTTAGTTTCTTCCATGCAATCTCGTGTATATGACGTAATACATAAGCATGGATGCGCAACCAGGTTTTAAAAATTGTTTATTTCGATTTTATTTAATTTGTGTCTAAACTTTTGAGACAGCAGTTTATTTTTGTTACCATTTAATTTATTGCAATATGCACAATTCCACTTTTCTTTGTTATAAATATTGTTTATATGTACAGCACATTAATTTCAAGCAGTGATTTGAAAATTGAATAAATATTTTTCAAAGTATGTAAGAATTTCTTCATTGTCTAAACTTTTGCGTCATAGTGTACAAGGATACTGGGGCAGTTTTTGTTTTGCCCTTATTTTAAAAAATGGCTGAAATATAGCAGTTTGAAATTCTAGGGTGGCTGATTTTTCCATAATCAGGTTTCATTTATGAGCTTCAGAAAAAGAGGTTCCTCGCAAACTTACTTTAGTTATTGCAATCATTGTTGCTACTCTCATATGCTTAAACTACATAGTCATATCTGCCAAAGTCAAATTCTCGCCTCGTTTGCAATATTTGGCAAAAATCGCCCAATTTGCTGACCAAAAATAAATTTCCATAAATTAAGCCAACTTGGATATAGCAGACTCATGTGGAGAAATTCTCATTCAAATTCAGTCTAATGGAAACTGGGATGAATTAACAGGTTATACGTATTTTAGTTTCGCGTGTTTTAGTAAAATTCGTCAAGTTTTAAAAACATGGAATAAACAGTGAAGGTACCTTTACCTCCTCGTACAGGGCAGAGGGACATTTTATTTATTAATATGCAAAATTATTCAAGCTACGAGTAGGTAACAGATTTTGAATGCCTAGTTAGGCTTCCCGGTTACGTTATCAAAACCATCGATAAACCGAAACAATTAATGCAGAAATCAGGTACAGCAGCGGTTATACTCTTATAAACCTAGTTTAAAATAATGAATTAATAGAATAATTCTAAATAAGTCATTTAATCTTGTCAAAAAAACATTTAGATAATGATAATCATCTAAATAAATATGAGATTAAATACATATCATTAATCAATAATTATCCAACGCAGTTGACATGAAACGAATCATAACGCGTTTTTCAATTATAGCATAATGATTAATACTTTTATTGCTATACCAATAAGATAATTTTCTTATATCTTTGACCTAATCTCACGATCACAAAAATCACAAAATTACGATATCTAAATCAAGTGACGTGAGTGATGTTATGTTTATATTATTAAGTATGTATTGATGAGCTCAGTATAATGATGGTTGATTGAATTATGATAGATCTATTCAATGTGACGACTACCGGAAGTTTGGAGCCCGTTGATTGATTCTGATTTTTGCATTTGATGACTACTTAATTGTATTTCAAATAGCTGCAGTATTTTTATTATTAAGAGTTATTAAAATTTAGGATATCAATAAAGAGATGAAATAGTTTATAAAATATTTAATTTTATCATTTTCTATTCATAGTATGGATTCTTAATAAATTCATAATTCTGAAATTTTAAAACACATCCAGAGAGTAGTCAATTTATTTAAAGGTAGCACAAAGTATCCCATGCTCTTTTATCACTTTTTCCCCCGTAAGTGGCTTCTAAACGCATTTTTTCCTTTTATCCTAGCTGACGTAAATCTTCAATGTAAAGTGTAATAAAGAAATTGGAAGGGTGGAAAATTCAAATGGGCGTCCAAAATACATCGCAAATGGATTGACTTAAAATGTATTATTGAAGAATTCGGTGCTTCTGTTTTGATTCTGAGAATATCCAATTACATAATCCTGCACTGGTTTAAATGCGTCACGGAAGGGGTTGAGTTGAATTGTATTAAAGGTCTCCTCGCGTACCATTTAAAGCGTCATAAAGCATAGGGAAAGTGCTTCAGTTTCGATTCTGTTACAGTGCATTTGTACGATCACTGGTCCAAGTGCATCGCAAATAAATTTACGTGAGTTACATTTGATGGATTTATAACCCTCTCAGATATGGACAGTAAACTACTTTAGAAACATTAAACAAGCAATAACTTTCAAGGACATAAAAACTTTATGATACTTGAACTAATTTAGTAGCAGTAAATCACTTCGTAATCATCTCAGATATCATTAACTGATTTCAAAACAGGAAACCATTCAAGAATACAAACATTTGAACACGTAAATAAATACATTAAGTAATAATAAATCATTCTGCAATAAACAAACTTTTCTATTCTAGCTAAATTATCCTACTCAAGTTACAAATAAATAATGATACTAACAAGTGAAATATGTTTGTGAAATTTGTTCATATATCAACCCACGCATGCTGCAGCTGTCTGACGTCAACATCATCGTCATCAAAAAACTCTGACTCAAAAAACTCTTTTTTCTTATTATTAAGTTAGTTGTTGTGTAGATCCCGTTAAGTAATAATGTAATGTAAAATTTACTGCTGCAAAAAGGCAGCATAATTTAAATGAATATGTAGATTATTAACTGAAAATGTAAAGTTAGTTTTAATAATATAATTTCTTAAACCAAAGAAAAGATGTCAAGAGTGGAATCATTTATAAATAAGATAAAAAAATTAAACATCCACTTTCTATTCTCAACACTATAGGATTTCGTGCAATATGGATATACACCCGTGCGAAGCCGAAGTATGAGGAATTGCTGAGCAACAACATAAAGGTAAGAGATTACCTATATTATTATTATATTTAAATGTATTTTAATGGCCAGAAACAAAATAATATTTATTTATTTATCTAAGTATTAGCGCGCGTACCTTATACTGTGCAGAGCAGAGGCGGCTTTTTGGCCAACAATTTGATTCTGAGACTGAAAAAGTCTGTATTTTAGTAGATAAATAATATTTGTGAAAAAAAAAACTACTGGCCATAGAGGTAAGCACATTAAAAAGAAATTGTTGAAAATAATTGAAAATATAGTTCGTCAATTGTTTGACGATAAAATGAATATTGTGAATGTTTTTTGTTGATATAAATGAAATGTTAAAGAATTGAAGAAAACTAAATAATAAGAAGTTTAATATAGAATAAAATAAAAACAGCAATTCCTCACATAAGTAAAACTTAAATAACTAGAAAAATGGCCGCATCACGTGAGATACAGTTGGTAGAAAAACTAAACTCGAGTAACTACAGTAACTGGAAGTTCAAAACTGAGATGTTACTGATTAGAGAAGACTTGTTTAACGTAATTATTAACGAAGATAGGCCCACGCCAGTCACAACCGATTGGGAGGAAAAGGACAAGAAGGCCAGAGCCATAATAAATCTGTCAATTGAAGATTCTCAAATCGTCCATGTAAAAGGGCTTAACACATCCAGAGACTCTTGAAACGCTCTTAAAACGATACACGAAAGGGCGAACCTCTCTAGTAAATTATTTTTGTTAAGAAAGCTTCATGGAGCCAAGCTCCAAGAAAACGGGAACCTAATCAAACATATAACATACATTCTAGAACTAATAGACAAACTCCCATCTTTCAGCTTTATTGCTGTTTTCGCTATCCCCTAGTTATAATACTTTGATCACTGCCCTTGAATCACGAAATGAGGACGAGCTTACACCACAATTTATTAGAAGTAAATTAACAGATGAGTACAACAGAAGGGTCGAAAACACAGACCAGGGTGAAAATTCAACAAAAGCGTTTAAAACGCAGAAAAGATTTCCTAATGATAACTTTAAAAAAGATAAGCAGTGCACATATTGCAAATTAAGAAATCACACGTACAGAGAATGTTGCCATTTGAAAAATCGAAACAATCACCCAAATACACAAAAACAACAAACATACAAAAACAAACAATACTCATCATCGTTGTATTATCAGCAATCGGATAACCAGATAGGAAACACTGACCGCGAATCAGTAAATAAGAGAGAATATAGGGAAACAAAACCAGATCAAAGCAGCGACGCAGCCTTTCTAATAGACAAAGCAGGAAAACAAACCTGGATTACTGATTCTGGTTCATCCTCACATATCCTAAACAATAAAGATGACTTTATTAAATTAAATGACACCGAAAAAACAACGGTCATAATTGCCAACAGCAAAACTCTAAACTCGCTAGGCACCGGAGAGACTACATTCACGACAAAAACATCCGATGGAGCATAAATAAAATTACGTTGAAAGAAGTGTTGTATGTACCGGAGCTAGAATCTAATTTAATTTCAGTTAGTAAAGCCACAAAGAATGGGTATAAATTATTATTTGATAAAGATCGATGCACGCTGTCCCGAAATGGGAAAATCTACTTGGAGGCAAAAATGAAAAATAACCTATACGAAGTTGAATTATTAGAAAATACAAATAGGAATATAGTAAACATGGCACATGAATGCAAAAATAAAGATTGCCTGGAACTTTGGCACAAACGCCTAGGGCATAGAAATTATAATTCCATAAAGGAAATGGTTAAACACGACTTAGCCTATGGCATAAAACTAAATAATTTCAATCATAGAACAACATGCGAAACGTGCATACAAACAAAAACAAGCGATGCTCCCTATCCCAAAACAGTGTATAGAAACAAAACAGGCAGAGTACTCGATCTAGTGCACACGGACGTATGCACAGCGATAGGAACCCCCACAATAGGTGGTAAAATAATGTTTGTAACTTTCATTGACGACTACTCTAGATTCACTGTAATATACTTATTAAAACACAAAGATGAAGTACAGGATAAACTAATCGACTATATAGCTATTGTTCGAAACCAGTTCGGGATATATCCGAAAGCAATAAGATCGGACAACGGAGGAGAGTACATAAATAGAGGGATAGAGGATTACCTAAGGAAAAGGGGCATTAAACATCAATTAACCGTGCCGTATTGCCCGAGCCAAAATGGCATTGCGAAGAGAAAAAATACGTCGCTATTTGACATGACTAGAAGCCTACTCAGAGAAGGAGATCTGCCACAAAGATTTTGGGGAGAAGCAATTAACACCGCGAATCATTTACAGAATCGCTTACCAGCAAGATCGACAAATAAAACCCCATTTGAGCTATGGTTTAATCGCAAACCGAATTTACACTATTTGCGAACATTCGGATGCAAAGCTTACGCATACGTGAATAAACAACATCGAGGAAAATTGGACGACAGGGCTCAGGAAGGGATTTTTGTAGGATACGATAACAACTCAAAAGGATATCGCGTATACACTAAAGAAAACAAAATTGTAATTGGCAGAACAGTGAAATTCATAGAAAATAGCAAAATTAACCTAAAAGAAAGTAAAGAGACAGAAAACTCATATGACGACAAAAATTACATTGAAACGGAGATAAACAACACAAGCGAAGAACCAACCGCGTCCAAACAACCGACCAATGAACCAAGAAGATCCGAAAGATCGAACAGGGGGGTATCACCAGACAGATATGCCTGTTACGTAAAAAATGATGATATGACAGAACCCACTAGTTGGAATGAAATACTGGAAATAAATAATCCCAAAGAAAAGGAAAATTGGCTTAAAGCCACACAAGCGAAAATAAATTCGCTGAGGAAACACAACACATGGGAATTAGTGGATCCTCCACCTAACAAAAAGGTTATAGGTTGCAAATGGACATTCAAAAAGAAATTAGACAGTCACGGGAACACTCAAAAGTACAAAGCACGTTTAGTAGCCAAAGGGTTTAGTCAAAAATATGGGAAAACTATGACGAGACATTCGCCCCAGTAGTGTCACAAACAACCATCAGAACATTTTTGGCAGCAGCCGCATATAAGAAGTTGAATGTGAGGCACATAGACATAGACACAGCTTTTCTCTACGGTGAGCTAGAAGATGAAGTGTACATGAAACAACCGGAGGGCTACATTGAGAAAAATTCAGAAAACAAAGTCTGTAAACTGAAAAAATCCATCTATGGACTCAAACAGGCAGCCAGAACCTGGAATAAAAAAATTGCACAATCTTTAAAAAATTTAAACTTTCAACAAAGCACCGTGGACACATGTCTATATACACGACAAGCGAACAAAATTTCAACTTACATAATACTCTATGTTGACGACATTTTGATAGGTGGGTGAAAACGAAACGATTGAAGACATAATAAAATCTTTAAAGGAAGAATTTGAATTAAAGGACCTTGGGGAAGTATCTCACTATTTAGGCATGGAAATAAACAAATCAGAAAACGGATATAAACTAAATCAAAGATTAAAAATAGAAGAACTCGCAAGAAAATTTAATTTAGAAAACGCAGAACCTGTAAGCACTCCCATGGATGCCGGTTTTCACAAATTAGAAGACGAAGAAAATTTATTGCCAAACAATACGAAATTCAGACAAGCGATAGGATCGTTGTTATATATAGGAACCACTACGCGTCCAGATATATCAGCCGCTGTTAACATACTCAGCAGAAGATGTGAAACTCCACGCCTAAAAGACTGGAACGGTGTGAAACGCGTAATAAGTTACCTGAACATTACAAAAACTTTAAACCTCACATTAAACATAACTCACGATCCACAACTCATCGGTTTTTCTGACTCCGACTGGGCGGGGGACACAAGAACGAGAAAATCGACTACTGGAAACATATTCATGCTGGGAAATAGTCCCTTACAGTGGTACACGAAAAGGCAAAATTGCATTGCCTATTCATCGGCAGAAGCTGAATTCGTTGCTGCAGCTAGTGCAGGACAGGAAATTGCTTGGATAATAAAATTATTAGCAGACCTGGACTTAAAACAAAATTTACCAGTAATACTGTATGAAGACAACCAGAGCGTCATCAAGATGGTGGAGAACGAAAAATTCTCAAAGGGAACCAAACATATCGATGTTCGCTATCACGCAATAAAAGAGATGAAAGAAGATGGAATACTAGATCTTCGTTACTGCCCAACACAAGACATGACAGCAGACACGCTGACCAAGCCACTGGCCAAGCCTCAATTCCTGAAACATCGTGAATCCATGCAACTATTACCGGATGCATCTGAGATGGTTAAGGAAGGGTGATGGATTTATAACCCTCTCAGATATGGACAGTAAACTACTTTAGAAACATTAAACAAGCAATAACTTTCAAGGACATAAAAACTTTATGATACTTGAACTAATTTAGTAGCAGTAAATCAATTCGTAATCATCTCAGATATCATTAACTGATTTCAAAACAGGAAACCATTCAAGAATACAAACATTTGAACACGTAAATAAATACATTAAGTAATAATAAATCATTCTGCAATAAACAAACTTTTCTATTCTAGCTAAATTATCCTACTCAAGTTATACAATTACAAATAAATAATGATACTAACAAGTGAAATATGTTTGTGAAATTTGTTCATACATTGTCATCACATTTGGTCATCACATTGTCAACCCACGCATGTTGCAGCTGTCTGACGTCAACATCATCGTCATCAAAGAACTCTGACTCAAAAAACTCTTCTTCTTTTTCTTATTATTAAGTTAGTTGTTGTGTA
This sequence comes from Maratus speciosus, assembly GCA_963932465.1. Taxonomy (NCBI): domain Eukaryota; kingdom Metazoa; phylum Arthropoda; class Arachnida; order Araneae; family Salticidae; genus Maratus; species Maratus speciosus. Next base: position 361,738,675 of record OZ010796.1, on the reverse strand, counting down.
GATCCCGTTAAGTAATAATGTAATGTAAAATTTACTGCTGCAAAAAGGCAGCATAATTTAAATGAATATGTAGATTATTAACTGAAAATGTAAAGTTAGTTTTAATAATATAATTTCTTAAACCAAAGAAAAGTTGTCAAGAGTGGAATCATTTATAAATAAGATAAAAAAATTAAACATCCACTTTCTATATTCTCAACACTAGGATTTCCTGCAATATGGATATACACCCGTGCGAAGCCGAAGTATGAGGAATTGCTGAGCAACAACATAAAGGTAAAAGATTACCTATATTATTATTATATTTAAATGTATTTTAATGGCCAGAAACAAAATATTATTTATTTATTTATCTAAGTATTAACGCGCGTACCTTACTGTGCAGAGCAGAGGCGGCTTTTTTGCCAACAACATTAACTCTTTATGACTGTCGGCAGGACCATCGCTAAGACTTTTTCTTCGGGAGGAAGAGGACCTTAAATTGCCAAGGCGAATTTCAGTATTTGCCAACTAATTTTATAAATTTGCCAAGTTACCACGATTAGAAAATGTAATATACTTCTTATTTGTAAAAAGTTTAATAATATTCCCAATTAGATTTGTAACTTTTGCCAAGTTTACCAGAAACAGAAAGTATATTATAGTTTGTATTAAAGTTTTAAACAAATTTGCCAATTAAGTTTGTAAAGTTGCCAAGTGTAACAGCATTCGCGAACGCTTTGGGGAGAGGCTCCCAATGTCCCCCCTTAGCGAGGCCCCTGACTGTCCGTACTTTTATGCACCGTTAAACCTTTCAGGGGCAAGTATTTGTGTTTCTATAATGTCAAATTCACACCGGGATTTTAGAAAATTTTTCTTTCAAAATGAGAAAAAGCAATTATAAAACTTTTTTCTATACCGAAGTTATACATCAAAGTAAAATTTAATTAAAAGTTTCTGCTGCAAATCTTGATTAAAATTAGGTGGGAAATAATATATGCCACCGCTCGTAAATGGATTAAAGAAAATTTTCTAAAAAATGTATTCAATTCGTCTATTAAAAGGTAGGTTTTTTTTCATACAAAATACATCGCTGGATCATCATTTAGAAATCGCAGCGAAACAGTCAAAGTTAAATATTTTTTAAAGTGTTAATTTTTAAAAAAATTACATAGATGTAGCTTCTCTCTTATTAAAAAAAAAAAATATGCGAAATGTTTGAAACTTCAAATTATTTTCATTTATAGATAAAATCACAATACATTCATTTACATTGTTTTTATAAGAATTGCACTCCGGAGGAGTGAATAGTCACTTTATTCTAGAGTCCAAATATGTCAAACCTCTTCGGAGTGACTTCACGCTGAGCAAAAGAGAAATTTTTGACTCTCTGAAACATTGAATACTCACAACTGGGAAATGAATAGTCACTCTAAGCGGGGGTAAAAAATCACTCTTTCGGAGGAGTGGCGATTTATTCTTAATAAAGGAGTGTGTTTTTTCACCCCTGGTAGGAGTGAATAGTCACTTTTTCATATGAGTGGAGGTTCATTTTTATGGAGTCAATTCTTATTTTATTTTGCTTTTATGGGCATTAAAAAAAAAAAAAATCACACTTTTACTGCATGCAATGAAAATAGATACAAGCGTGGTAAAGATTGGAATAAAATACTTTATTAGCAATATGTATTTAATTCATAATTTGTAAAACTAATTGAACTTTTAAGGAAAATTGCAGTTAAAGATACATATGAATTAAAATAGATTACTGACAGAAAAAAAAACTAAAATATTTTATTAAAATCTTATCCCTTGTGTTTGCTTTCATTGTATGATCTATAAATATATGATAATTTTATAATACCATAAGGGCAAGTAATTAACCGAAATCTATCGTATACGTATTTTTTTTTATTATTACTCTGGGGGGGGGGGGGGAGTTTAAAATATCTTATTTCACTTATTCCAATCTTTAATGTATTTAATTTACAAAATCTATATAAATTCAACTGTTTAAATATTTTATTGCGAATAAGTTATTTAAATTAATTTTGTAAAAGTTTGGAGGAGAATTTCCTATAAATATTCATTATTATTAATATAAACAAATCGATAGATAAGTAGAAATTTCCCGAGTGCGTAGTCTAGAATACGAGATTCTCCTGTGAATAGCATACCCTCACCACCTCCTCCCGAACAGGATTCAACCGACAGATTTCGCCTGCTAGGAAACTCGTCATTTGTCAACAAGAAATGCCTGTATGACTACGTATTTCTGTCGTCTGATAACACATTCTTTCGTCAACAGATATTTTCTATACACAGATTACACAGATATTTTCTGGCAACGTTTTGCTGCCAGATATTTTCTGTTGTTTTACAGAAATATTTTTAAAAGTGGGCGCTATAAGCAAAAGTTTGTTACAATCGAGCTCCACTGTATTTCTTTTACAAGAAAAGCAAATTTATTCTCTACAGGAAACGTTTCGTATCCCAAGTACACTGTAAAAGAAAATCTGTAATTCTACAGATGTAAAGTTACAGAAATATGTATATTTAATAAAATTTTATCTGTACTTTGTACAAAAAAAGATGTAAATCTACAAAACTAGCTTTTGTAAAGCTATAGAAATCTGTAGCTTTACAAAAGAATCTACTAAAATTACAGTAATCTTACTAAAATTTTAGCAATAACCCGGGTCGCAGTTACATAAAAAGTTCTAGGCATCCCAGTTTCCTAAAAATTTCTTAGCAAGCTTACAGACTTTTTGATTTACGGTGCAAAAGTATATCTGTTATGAATTTTTGTTGTTGCCGTTACATAAAAAGTTCTAGGAATCCCAGTTTCCTAGAAAAATTTTAGTAACTTTACAGATTTTTTTTCTTCACAGTGTAGAAGAAATTTATAAATTAGGAATGGTGGTAGTAAGATTTTAATTTATAATCTTAAACTTTAAATTCAATAATTATTTAGAATGACAAAATCACATTAGTCTGTGAAGACGGTTTGAAACATAGAAGGAAAAAATACTTTCATTTTTAATAACTTTGCCAAAATGCTATTAAAATTTTAAAAAATAATAATATGATAAAAGCGATGACAAATTTCATTTATTTTTATGAGAATTTTTTTTTATGAGTAACAGAACTAGACTCACTAACCCTTTTCTCTCTAACGTGACCCTTAATTTTCATCATTCTTTAAATGCATAACAAAATTACTGGCCATACAACTGTTCTTTTATATACTGGACTTTTTATAGAAGTTGCCCCAAAATACTGACTACCAAATTATGAAATAAAAATTTTGAAATCTTCCGCGCATACGCAGTTAAAAATTATCTCATAAAAATGCCCATATCTCATCAAATATTCAATATATTCATGTTTTAATTGCAGTATACTGTTTCTACTATTCTTTGGCAAGTTTTCGGTAAGTTGTGTTAAATTTGGTTGAAAACTCTGTATGCTATAAACAAAAAACTTTTGAATATTTCACAAAAACGCTAACATCTTCACGAATATAAGTGCTATGCTTACACAAATGCATAGAAACGTTGAATAGGACCCAAATAGTCATTTACCACAGTGACAAACCATTTCCAGCCTTTTCTGTTATATAGGTGATCGCAAATATTATTTTATTATTTAATTTATTATTAGCCCCCTAATTGTACCCCCCCCCCCCCCGATAAATCTCCACCGAGAAATATAAAATCAAACATGCTCTTTACATCCTAGAAGTTCAAGAACAATTTGCCAATAATGTTGGTAGATATTCGACAAAACGTGTGCAATCGAAAGCATCCATTCTCTGTAACCTTAACTTTTGGAGATACCACACTGTTAAAAATTTGCAGCATTCTGTCGAGTCATTTGACCGTTTTTATCGAAAACGGTTGCACATACGTAATTTAACACTATTCTGACCATGATATTGGCCATTTTATGGTCAGAACATAGTTAAATTGTGGTTATAAAACCATTTTTTCAAAAAACGGTCAAATGACTGGACAGAATGCTGCAAATTTTTAACAGTGAGTGTATATTTTTTTCTAGGCAAAATATATAGAAAAAACTTTCATAAATATTTAAAAAATTATATATAGAAATTAGAACTGTAACAGCTAACTTATTTCAGAAATCATAGCGTAAACAGGGACCCCGTGACTGCGGGGGCGGAAAAGGTTTAAAGGTCACTACTGTGAGAAAGTTTATAAAGATTGTAATTTTAGAAAAAATTACGAATTTCATCCTGTATTTTTCCTATTCTCGTATTTTATTACAGTAAAGCACCGTTTATACGTTCCTCATTTATACATCTTTTACATTTATTACGTCGTTTCAGTGCGATCGCGATTCATCCCGATTAATCCCTATATATTTTAATGTTGTAATGTTTCGTTTATACCACGCATAACGCCGGTTTCCTAGAAAAATTTTAGTAACTTTACAGATTTTTTTTTCTTCACAGTGTAGAAGAAATTTATAAATTAGGAATGGTGGTAGTAAGATTTTAATTTATAATCTTAAACTTTAAATTCAATAATTACTTAGAATGACAAAATCACATTAGTCTGTGAAGACGGTTTGAAACAAACATAACGTCGGTTATACGTCGTTTCTTTCATGATGTAACCAATTTTCTCAGCATTTTTTCTCCCAGTGTCGTTCTTTTTTTCTTTTCTGCTTGCAATATTTGAGAAAAAAATGAAAGACAAAAAACATTTGTGACTGCTATAGGCCTTATTTCAAGTTCATGGAACCTGGCGGGAAGGTGAGGACGAAAAGAATGGACAGTGAGTGAACTGTATTAACATTGACTCACTTAGAACCTTTTTGGTTTTTCACAATTCTAATGGGAAAACTTTCCAGTAACTTAACTCTTTACATTATGCTTTGCTTAAGTATAAAAATAAATCGGCACGTCAGATGACGATTAAAGATTAGTTTAGGGGAGACTAGGGACGGTTGACCATAGGGGAGGCTTGACCAATCCTTTAATTTTCATAGTTTAAAGAATTTCAGTGTTTTGCCTATAGGTGTCAACTCAAGTTACTGGAATGCTGAAATAATTGTCTTTCTTTCATGCACATAATTTAAACAGGTGTGGAAAAATCAATTGAGAAGAGTTTTGAACCTAAAAGTTATGTTTTTTAGAAATATTTTGTAAGCTTTTTTCAGATATAATATATCATAGAAATTTAAGTAAGTAGGTTTTAAGTAATGCAGAAATATCGAGCTTTCATTCCAAGCATAAAGATTGTACAGTAAGTTAGGCTTAACATAACAATGTTCTATTCTTTAGAAAGGGGCTATGTGGGGAGGGTTGACCCAGTCAATGTGAGGAACGGTTGACCAGATGCACAAGGTTATCTTATTTAAGTGGTTTTGGAAATCTTTTTATTCTACACTGTGCATAATGAAAGGTTAATGGTTATATATAAAAAAAGAATGTAAATTTATTCTGTAAAGCTACAGAAAAATTGGGGAATGGAAAAGAAAATGTTTAAAACTGATTAAAGAAAGATGTGACAAATTGCTATAGTATCCACTGTAAGAAAAAAAAAATTAAAGAAGTATAAATAGAAAAGTTGATAGGAACTTTTTTTCATTTAAATATTACTTACAATAGGTAAATAGAAACAGTGGAAAAAACTAGAAAGGACAAGCAAGAATGAAAGCAGCAGTTTTAACCCTTTCAGTGGCAGTGGTATGTTTATGAAACCATTTAATTTTAATTCACAAATGTCACAATGGCACCAGAATGTTGCTAAAATCTTTTACATTTAATATGTATGTGAAATATAGCCTTTTCTTATTTCCTAATAAATTTGTTCGTAAATTCCGGGGCCATTTATTTATTTCAACATTTTAATACTGAAAGTACTTTGCCCTGAAAGGGTTAAAAGATGTTAATGTTAGGTTAAATGCGCATGCGGCTGCAAAAGAACATAGCATTTATCGAAAAACTTTAGGAAGGTATGTTGGACAAATGTCACCAGGATGAATACAGTGAGATGAAGCTAGACTATGTGACAACTAGAGTTGTCAGGTCGAGTTTCACAAGAAGTAGGACAAGGAGACAAAAAAGCAGGACGGTGGCTCCTAAATCTGAACATAATAATACACGAAAGCCTAAGAAAACCGAACCTGTCTCTAACGGCATGCTGTCTTAAATGTTAAAATTTCATTTTCCCTGCTGTTACAGTTATACCAGCTCGACAAAATCCCGTTTGAAACAAAAATTTTCTCCTCTGACTTGCGATTGCTTCTAAACAGGTTTGTTTAAGCATCATACTTTCAAAAATATTCTTTTATAATAATTAAAGCGCGTAGCATAAAGTTATTTTGCTTTTTTTTTAACTGAATTTATATCTTTCGCAAAGATTTCAATATAAAACAAAGTGGGTTAAGCCTCCCACATGCTGGATCAGGCCTCCCACATGGTGGATCAGGCCTCCCACATGGTGGGTAAACCCACCCATATGTGGGGAGCCTTGACCTATTATTTTCTCATGATTAAAATCAATCATTTTTCAAATTCCTTATATATTACACTTATGTAGCAATTTTATTTTGATAACTGATTGTATATCGAATAAAATGATATATAAAACTTTATTCTACGCTCCATAATAAAAAATTAAAAATCATTTTGTAAAAAGTGGGTCAACCCTCCCTAGTCTCCCCTAAATAAAATTTAATTTATTTAGGAGAGTTTCGATAATGAAATTTTAAAAAAGTGCAATTCAAGGTGTGCAATTGATATGAGGTTTGATAATTCTCACTTTTATTTTTCAATTTTAGAAATTATTAAATAATATTTTTTGTCGATGTTTTAATTTTTTTTTTCAATATGTAGTGCATCTTGAACAACCGAAAACTGTAGCAAAATTAAATTTGTATGATTGCAGAATTATATTTATACAATCAAATATTTTATACCTTAGGCGACTACAATTTCGATTGTACGTCTTCTCAGTTACGTCGTTCTAGAACGGTTTCCTGAAAGACAAATAATCGGTGCTTTACTTTATTAGTATATAACTGTGGAGTAAAACACATTAGTAAGATGAAAACCTAGGCGAATAAAAAAGGTCCTTCTTCTATTTTTTTACTAGATATATTTGTGCATGTCTGTGTCTTGTCCCCGCGTCTGCTGACTTTTCTTTTTCTTTGACAGGGTTTTATTTATATGACCCAGGAAGAAGTGAATAGATGTTTTTGCTATATGAATTGAGTTCCAATATTTTTTAAAAGGTAGAAAACTTTTTAAAAATTTATTCAAAACATCGTAAAAATAAACAAAGCATTATAATCAACTGCTAAATGTTATAAGTTTTATTTTATTTATTTATTTTTTTTTATATAACGGTATAACATTAAATTTATTGGAAACCGAAAGGAGTTTAAAATCCATTGTTCATTGTATAAGATATTTATTATAAGCCAGATAGAGCTTGGGATTTTACAGAATGAATGGCTATAATGGCGTAATTTTACAACTAAGAAGCAAAATCAGGGTCGAAACTAGGGAGGAGCACACGGGGCATGTGCCCTGGTTTCATGAGTATAGAAGGTGCGCTAACAGAAGATTTTGATTCAAAAAACAAATAACGAATTTTGGGCAAAAAAGTTATGCAACTCAAAGTAAAAATGTATTCGTTGATTGTATATACTCTGCTCTGAACAGAGCCGGTTTTTCCTTTAGGTGACCACGTGACGTAGGGGCGCCAAAACAATGCTTGACTAACGAATTCTTCCAAGGTACTTAAATATATATAATAATATAACCATTATAAAATATTATAAATTATCATCTATTTTAAATGTATAAATTAAGTTTTAAGACAAGATCCAAACATTATAGATTTTAAATTTGGAACAACAAATCATTAAATGAAGTAATTATATGCATGGCTCAAACCTTAATATTCATTTTTTTTTTCTAGTTCTTACCAGTATAGGCATTTAATATGTTTAAAAAACTAAAAAATCGAAAACACTATTATGGAGGGTGGGATGTGGATTGCTGAAAAAAATTATAAAAATCATACACACAAATAATTATAATGTATATATATATATATATATATATATATATATATTCTTATTTAAAAAAAAAAAAAAAAAAAAAAAAAAAAAGTTATGTGTATGTGTATGTTTTTGCATACATTATACATTATACACTAAAAACATAAAAAAAAAATTAAATCAATAAAATAAAAATACCATTATGGAGGGTTCAGGTCGGGAATGTTAAAAAAAGTTTAAAACCTTATATGTTTTTATGTGTGTGAGCGTGTATAAATGTATGTATATATGCTTATATATTGTATGGACATATCATTAATATATATACATCATCATTTAAAGATATATTTTACTATCTCAATATTTCTCACTGCTTTTTAAATTTTCACATTTATTTACATAATACAAGGCTAAATTTTTCTATCTCAAATATTCCTCATCTTTTTAAATGTTATTTATATTCTCATTTTTTTTTTACATTACAATTTTTTGTCTTTAAAACGTTAATTTAATCAATTGCCCTCTTATTTATTTTTATATAATTCTTTATTTATTTATTTATTTATATTAATTTATTCCTTTTCTTTATTTTATTTTGTATTCACTCAGTACTTATTATGTTTATTCCTATTTTTTCAGTCTAGTTTAACTAAAATTTAATCCAAGTCTTTTCTTGATTTCTTCAATCATTTTCAGTCATTTTATTTTTTATTTATTTATTTATTTATTTATTTATTTATTTTTTTTGGGGGGGGGGGGGGTTAAGATGGCAACTCTAAACATTAGTGTTATTAATCCAGTTCCAATTTACATTTTCCCTTTCTCACACCAGATGGCAGCACAGTTATGGGTTTCACTCAGATGCTCAACTGTAGATCACATGTTAAAATAGTCTTAACTTTGTTTTCCATGCTGATATGCAGTAGTTTTGACTCTTAGTATGTCTTTCAGGTATTGTGCTCTAATAATTTTTAATATCCTGTATGAGGTGTATCTTTCTTTGGATCTCTTAGCTTTTTATTATCTATTTTCTGTAATGTTTGCGTTATAAGGAGCTAAATTTTGTCATTTTAGGCTTAATGCCGACAAAATTGGATGAAATAACGTATCTTCTATGAATGAACTCACAAGCTCCTCTCATGATTCTGTGAGTCATTCATAGTTTCTTATTTTACATACTGGTTTCATATGTTCATTTCTAAATCATCTTTAGAACTTTATCAATTTGTTCACATATTTGTGATTTCAAATTTATTATTAAATAAATATATATACATACTAATATATATATATTTATAAACAAGATATATACAAGACAGGTCCTCGCTACACCTGAGGCTAAGATTTTTTTTTAAAGGCCTGGGCCCCTTTAATTTTTTTATGCACTAAATTGTTAATAACTTGCCCACTTTTCATCCAACCTTCTTCGTTTTGGGGGACCTTTCTTCATTTAGTTATTCTCGCCTTACTACGTTCCATCAGTTATGAATATAGTTTCCGTTGTAGGACCCCTTGAAATTTTTGTGCAAATAAATTGTTAATAAATTGCTTTCCTTTAATCTGATCTTAATTTTTGGGATCCTTTTTCCATTTAGTTACTCTCACGTTTCTAAATTCCATATAAGACATTGGGACTCCCTAGGGAACCGTAGGACCCGACCCATTGAACTTTTTGTGCGCCAAGCATTCTTCACCCCCTAATTTTCTCACCTTCTCAATGCATAATTTTAAAGCTGAGTCTTGGACTCTTCTTCCTGCACCAACACCCTCATATTTTTATTGGGGCCCTAGGGCCCATTTTTAAACATTTACCCAATCTTTTGTGCATTTCTTTAAAATATTATTCTAACGCATAATTCATACCCTATGCTTAATTTTGACTAATTTAAGATATAAAGCGTTAAGTACTAAGACCATTTAACATTTTTTCATGTTAGGGCCTGTTTTTAACTGTCAGTTGGACCCTTTTGGGCCTCCTATTATAGATTCCTTAAAAATGGTCCGATTCGGTAGCTTTTTTTTCTGAAATAACATCTTAGGTCCTCCAGCTACTACGTGAACAACAAAAAAATTTCTCAGACTTCAGCTACCACCAATTTTGAATATTAATGGCCTTCTTGGGGCCCTTGGTGCGGCTTCTTTAAAAATGATCCGAATTGCTTGCAATTTTCTTTAACAGATCTAGCGTTCGCCGATTATTTAAAAAACCACTTTAAAAATATCTTTATACCCAACTACATGCCAGTTAAGTTCCTGGCCCCTTGAATTTTTTGCACCAGAAATTGTTATTAAATTACCCCCTCGTAATCGAGTCTTCATTTTTGGAACCCTTTCCCCATTTAGTTATTCTCACGTTTCTACATTCCAGTTAAGACCCTGAGGCCCCCTATGGTCCCGTAGGGCCCTTGAACTTTTTATGCGCCATGCATATTTCGTCCTCCCCCCCCTAATTTTCTCACCCTCTCAGTGCATAATTTTAAAGTTGAGTCTTGGACTTTTCTTCGAGGACGAACAGCCTCATATATTTATCGGGTCCTTAGGGCCTTTTTTAAAATATTTAATCAATTTATTATGCATTTCTTTAAAATGTTACTCTAACGAATAATTCATACCCTATGGTGAATTTTGACTAACTGTAGATCTAAAGCTTTAGGTACGAAGACATTTTAACATGTTTAAGGCCCTGCTTTTAACTATCAGTTGGCCCCTTTTGAGCCCCTGTTATAGCTCTTTTAAAAATGGTCCGATTAAACAGCTTTTTTTTCTATCAACTTCTTCAGACTTTAGCTACCACAAATTTTGAATATTAATTGTCTTCTTGGGCCCTTGGTGCAGCTTTTTTTTAAATGATCCGAATTGCATGCAATTTTTTAAACATAGTTCTAGCGCCCGCCGATTAGTTTAAAAAATACTAAAAAATATTTTATACCGAACTACATGCCAGTTAGGTCCCTGGCACCTTGGGAATCGGTACCGGGCCCCTTGAAGTTTTTGCCCCATAAATTGTTAATAAATTGCCCTCTTAATCCGATCTTCATTTCTGGAATCTTTTTTCCAACTAGTTATTCTCCCATTTATAGATTCCAGTTAAAATCCTGGGCCATCCTAGAATCACATAGGGTCCGATCCGGGGCTTTTAAAACTTTTTGTGGTGCGTGAATTTTTCATCTCCTAATTTTCTCGCATTCTCAATGCAAAATTTTAAAGATGAGTTTTGGATTTCTCTCCCCAGACCAACACCCTTATATTTTTATTGGGACCCTAGGACCCTGTCCTAAGCATTTCCCTCCATTTTTTGCGCATTTCTTTAAAATTTCATTCCAATGATTAATTCATATCTATGCTTAATTTTGAGTAATTGAAGAACTAAGGCGCTTACGAACTAAGACCATTTAACATGTTTTCATATTAGGACCCTAATCTTAACCACCAGTTGCCCCCCCTTTGGGTCATTTGTTATAACTCCCTTAAAAATGGTCCGATTCACTGGCTTTTTTTCCCCTAACAACTTGTTAGGTCCTCCAGCTACTACATGAACGACAAAAATATCTCCCAGACTTCCCCCCTACCCAGACTTCCCCCATCCCCCCTACCACCAATTTTGAATATTAATCTCCTTCTTGGGGCCTTTGTTGCAGCTTCTTGAAAAACGATCCGATTTTCTTGCAATTTTCTGTAACATAGTTTTAGCGTCCTCCAGCTAGTTTAAAACTACCAACTGTATTCCAGTTAACAACCTGGCCCCCCCAGGATCCGGTCCTTCTGTTTACCTCAGCTACCACCTTTTTCGAACATTAATCTACTTTTTCCACAAAAACTTACGTTTACTTCCTACAGCCGTAAATTAAAAATCGTATTATACTTTAAAGGTAACTTTAGATAAAGGGATTTCATTCGTTTACTAAATATCGTGTTAATGTTAAAAGTAATTTGTGAAAATTACTGGAGGGAGCACCTTCCACCACTTGGCGGTTAATTCTTTCCTCGGGTTCTAAGGGCCTATTTTCAATGGAATTTGATTAATTCAACTTAGATGACAAATCGACTACTTTCTGTTTTACGAAATTTTATCTTAGTCTTTAGTTACCAACGTTTTCGAACTTTAATGGTGCATTCTTTTTCGGGTTCTATGGACTTGATTACTACGAGGTTTGGTTAACTCAACTTGGTTTTTGATTGTCTCCAGCACGTGCGGAGCACTTCCGGTGCATGCTGCTTTAGGTAGCGGGATCCCAGGCTCATTCGGAAAGAGGTTTGTTGGGAACACACTAGACGCTGCGGGAGTCCATATGGCCCCCGAAACTAGGTTCATTTAAAAGATTTTCAAATCATACAAACTTGAGTTTGTTTAAGATTATTATAATAACGGGCCCCAGGCACGCCGCGCGGGCCAGCTAGTATATAATGAAGCTTTTTATAACGATTAACCGTTAAAATAAATGAAAAATCGACCATAAATAAATAAAACAATCATTATACCATAAAATTGTATATTCGATATTCTGTATTTCAAAAAGGGGAAGAATACAATATGTAGGAGGAAAAATTCGCAAACGGAAATATATACAGGGTGGTTCAGAACTATATGTCAAAAATGTAAAGGCGGGTAGAGGGCACCTAAATAAGCAGATACAATACAATGATTTCATATTTAAAATAAAATGAAAGCAATGTACTGAAAACTTTTGTTTATAAATTTATTTTGGAAAGGAGGGGGAAGGGCCACCAACATTCATGCTTGCCGCGGGTGAAAATAATCCTATAAGATTCGGCCCTGAGTGCAATGATTTAAGTTGCGCGTGGGGGGGGGGGGGGGGGGGTTTAGCAACCGAACTAAGTTAATTTATTGGAAAGCCTATTTGGTGCATGAGTGTAGAAATATTGTAATAATTCTCAAAGTTTTTAAAAAAAGTTAAAAGTTGAGAGAAAATTCTTTCATTGGATTAAACAGAAATTTTCTAATGATTTCTAGAAGTTTCGAAAGTTTCTAGATAATCCCTTAAAATTAAAGAAAACACAAATAAGCTTCCATCGCCTTTTCTTCTTTCTATTCTGCATAAAAAAATTCCAAATTTTCCCTGAAATTCTCGGATTTAACTTTGTAATAAAACCTTTTTTTTAGCTTTTTACTGTGGTTATCCGAATTGCTCTGCATGAATTATTACATTACTTTCCCCCTTTAGGATACATTCATCGTGCTTGCTTCAACCCATTAGGTCTCAGCATTCTTCTAAAGGACGGCGAAAAGACAAAAAAAAAAAATCTAAATATGATTCTGGAAAAAATTAAAACTGGAAAACATGAAACTTCCAATTATTTTAGTTTTCTTTATTCTTCATTCTACTATTGTTCTGAGTGAACATGTCTATTTTACTCCATAGAAATAAAAGCAAGCTGAGTAAACCTCTCAAGCTGAGTAATCTGCTGAATAACGATGTGGTCCCACATCGTCCCACCGTTCTGTTAAGGCAGGGCCAAATTAAAATAAAAATAAAATAAATAAATAAATCAAAAATTGTTATTTTGGCATTGATTTGTTACTGTAGCGGAGCTCATAGTAGATGGTGTTATAATTCTAATTCTAATTATTATTATAGATTGGAAGAATATAACATAACAGTACAGTAGACGTTCGTTAATTCAAACACCCCGGGAACAAGAAAAAAATTCAAATTATTCCATACTAAAAAAAGAAAGTAATTTTCATTCATTGCTTTCGCTAAAGATAGTACTCAATTAAAAATTTATATTTTAAAAAATATCTCTTTTATAAAAATTATATTAGAAACATGCTAATCGTAAAAAAAAAATAAATAAAAAAAAAATAAAAATAAAAATAAACGTAATTAGTTTATGTTTATTGTAAACTGAAGCATAATAAAAAAAAATAAAGTAGAGGGCATTAAAATATATAATTAGCTAAAAATTTCAATGAAAAAAAAATCATTTATGTGGGGAAAAAAATTAACTCAATTCAAACTCATTAAAAAAAAAAAATCAAAAATCACTAGGAATTTCTTAAAAAAAAAAAAGAGAGAGAGAAAGAAAGAAAAGAAAATCTCCAGGAAAAAGGAAAACAAGATATACTTTGCTTAATTTTATGAGCTTACTTAATAGTGATGTTAAAATCTCTTTAATTAATTTAGCATTGGAATAAGACTTAAAATACTCTGATGTGATTGAAATATTGTAGTTAATATAATTAATTTCTTAAATTATTTGAATGTTTTTTAGTGTTAAATTCTCAGGATAATTTTCTATGAAAAATGGGATTTATCGCATTAAGAACATTAAATAATTATACATTTTAATATTTTTAGTTTAAGTGCTACCAAAAAAAAAAAAAAAAAAAAAAAAAAAAAAATACAATTCAATCCAAAAAAAAAAAAAAAAAAAAAAAAAAAATGCTTGTTGAATAGTTTTAAGAATATATCGCTAGTTTTTTGGAACTGGCATTTAAAGGGGCGAAAAACGTGCTTTTAATGGCAAGGGGAAAAAAATCAGTAAATTGTGCGCGTGTGTGTGTGTGGGGGGGGGGGGGGATGGGGGACTTAATGAGTTTGTGCTGTAATTATGATTATAGTTATGAGTGAGAATTTTGTTCGTCTTATATATCAAGGCAAAATATTATGCAAAAGAGGAATTATGTGCAATATTACTTGCTTTACTCACTTTTTAAATCTTGCAATTCATTAAGATGTAAATTATCTTCCAAACTTTTTAATTTCTTCTGTATTCATAATAAGAAAATATTTGGATTCGTGAAAATTTTCGGCTTCACCGTTTTGATGGATTTACACATGGACAATATTAGTAATTTTATAAGTAGAAAGACAGGGCCGCATAAAGAGACCACGCGCCCCGTTATATTTATAATACCCCCCCAACCACCACACGTATGATACAATAAAACTTGCTTAGACGGAAACGCAAGCAACTGGAGAAAATCTCCGTTGTATAAAAAGGGTGTTTTCATCTTAGAAGGTATAACTGCATAAGATTTTTTTTTTTTTGAGGAGGATGGACCATGGTATATTTTCGTTTATAGTAAGATTTCGTTATAAACAGGCCTCACTTTATTAGAAAATATATTTTCTAGATAATACCTTTTGTAAAAACTATACAGTATTTGCTTACAAATTTATTATTTTCGTCTAAAGATTTTAAATAAAAATTTAAAATGTTAAAATATTATTAAATTTTAATTGAATTCATAAATTAATTTTGAATGAAAAAGTTTAACGAATGAATGAAATAAAATGCGAAACCTTAACCAATGTGACTTTACCCAACTTTCTACCTGATTCCTGTTCGAGCGTCTAGCCATTTCAAAACTTTCTTGACATTATGAACTTTTAAATGTTTTATACATACACAAGAGTATGGGTTCTGAGGCCGACCCCCCTGACAGGCCCATAAAGACATTTTAGGAAAGACTTTTGAATTTTATTATTTGTTAGTTATTTTATTAAAAATTTTGACATAAAAAGTTTACTTTTTCTGGTATTTATTTTTAAACCAGGACCGTATAGCCGAGACCGAGTAATTTGTACCGGCTCTACCCCCTCTGTATGGACCACTAGAAAGGTGAGAGGTTTTTCTTTTGTCTTTTAACACAATAATTGCAATATTAAAACCAAGTTTCAGGTAACAAGCAATGTGAAATTTACTCTGATAAAAAATTTATTGCTAGAGGAAAAGTTTTTTTAGAGTAAGAGATTTCACATAAATGTCTTGTTTACACAAGACATTTATGTGAAATCTTCTATGTTAATATATTAGTTTATAAATTTACTTTAAATTAATTTTTAAAGCAAATGTATACAAAATATTCAAAATTATTCTCAGAATTGTATTATTGCTTCGAGGAAGAGGAGGGGGCCGATAAAAAAAGTCAAACCTAGGGGCCCGGGAGGTGGGCAATCTACTTCTGAGGGTATGCAGGGTGGCGAGTGGTCAGGGAAAAACACAATAAAAAAATGTAAACTACCAGTATTTTCTTCTAGAAAATACTTAGAATAATATAAAGGGATTAAAGAAGGCGGATTTCTCTTTAACAAGGGTTGGGTTGATTTTTGACGGCCAATTAGCTACACGAGGGATATAGGCCCGGGGGGAGTGCCCTCCGTGGGGGTCTTTCTAAGGGAACCTAATCCGTATTAACGCATGGAAGATCCACGGCTCGAAGAAAACCACGAAAACTCCGAACGATTAGGCCGACGGGCGCGATTGGGATCGAACCCAGCACTTCCCGTCTACCAGCTTCGAGAGCAGAACCTCTCGGCCACTGGTGGGGCTTCTCTTAAACAAAATACTGGTATTTAACACCTTTTTTGGCTGTGTTTTTCCCTGACCAGTCGCCACCCTGGTATGGGGTAATTTTGCAAGTAAGGAATAAAATAGCGATTCAAAATTCTCTTACCCTTTTTTTCTGAACCCTTTTATTTTTGTTTATTTAATTACATTGAGTTTTTCAGTTCGAATTAACCGATGTGATAAAATTAATTTCGAATTAAAGAAACTAATTTTTATTTTAGTTCTAATGCAAGGTATTTTGGAAGCTTATGACTAGTTCGAATAAACCGAGCTGGAATTGTCGCGCGTGCACTATGTTACAGAATATTATAGACTTATATAGAGAACAGTGATACAGATTTTATTTTCCTTTTACAAAATATACACTTTCACTATTCATAGAGTACTGACCTAAATGGCGATATAGAATCCCCCCCACCCCCCCACACACACACAAGAAAAGAGCCGTTTTTTCAATTCCCTGTTATATTACTTTAGTATTTACTCATCTGTCTAAATTTTAATATATTTGTTAAACTTATTATTTAATATTTTATTTGCAACCCCCTTATTTTTTATATAGCATATTTAAATTAGAATATTAAGACTACATTGATATAATTTTGATCCCCTTTTTAAATGAGATTTAGAATGAATTGCTGTTTTGAGAAGAAATATCATTCTTAGTTTCGTTCTCAAATTTTTAACAGAAGTAGTTTTATTGCTTTCGGCCCCGCTCGATACTTTAAAGAAACGGGGGAAATAAAAGAGTAAAAAGAAGTAGGCGGTTTTATCGATTAAATGTCTGCAAGACTTACCTAAGGTACTCAGCAAGCATCCCCTTCCGCTAGCTCTCGCATGAGAAAAATTCCAAGCAGCTATAGCTATACCGAAACTCCACCTCTTCCGACGGAGGGTGGAGCAAACAGGTGCTTCCACCTGCTAGAAAGGCGGGATCACTTGAGGGGTTGGTAGATGAAAGCTCCTCCCATATAAAAACCGGGTAGTCGAGGCGAGCGGCATGAGAAGTCATTCCATAGGCAGACAGTCATTCTCTCAACAGGGCAGACCGGCGATCATGCTGGTTCCCCCTGATATGATGACCGCGCAGTCGAAATTGTTGTATCAGCTGAACAAATTTTATGGTGAGCGGGTTCAGGCTCGGAAAGGCACCGTCGCAAAGACGGTTCGAGAAGTTTGTAAAGTAGTCCAAGATGTATTAAAAGAAGTTGAAGTGCAAGAGCCTCGATTTATATCTTCTCTTAATGACTGCAATGGTCACTTTGAAGGATTCGAAGTCATATCTCCCGCGGAGTTCGAAGTTGTGCTTTATCTCAATCAAATGGGTGTTTTCAATTTTGTTGATGACGGATCCTTGCCAGGGTGTGCTGTCTTGAAGTTGAGTGATGGGCGCAAGAGATCTATGTCCCTATGGGTGGAATTCATCACCGCTTCCGGATATTTATCAGCTCGAAAAATTCGCTCGCGATTTCAGACTCTTGTTGCTCAAGCTTGTGACAAATGTAGTTATCGTGATATAGTGAAGATGGTTGCCGATACGACAGAAGTGAAACTACGTATTCGGGAAAGATTTGTTGTGCAGATAACACCCGCTTTTCGTTGTAGTGGCCTTTGGCCTAGATCAGCTGCACATTGGCCCATACCAAATATTTCATGGCCAAACCCAAATCTTGTAGCTGAAGTGAAAGCTGAGGGATTTGACTTGCTATCGAAGGAAAGTGTGACTCTTCAAGGAAAGCAGTCATCTATGGAAGGTGATGCTTGGGTTCTTAATTTCTGTGAAGCAGAAAATAGACTGCTACAGGGAGGTTGCAGGAAAAAATGCTTAAGCATACTCAAGACGCTGAAAGACAGACATCTTGATCTTCCGGGTAATCCGGTGACAGGTTACCACTTGAAAACTCTTCTTCTTTACGAGTGTGAAAAACATCCCAGAGAATTTGAATGGGATGAAACATGTTTGGGAGACAGAATTAATGGTATTTTACTTCAATTAATTTCATGTCTTCAGTGTCGTCGTTGCCCACACTATTTTCTTCCACAATTGGACTTATTTAAAGGCAAGTCAGCGAGCTCTTTGGAGAATGCAGCTAAACAAACCTGGAGGTTAACAAGAGAACTTCTTACGAATCCTCGATCTCTAGAAAAACTCTGACAATGATAAACAGTGACTAGTGATTAACAGGAGCACAAATGTTTGTTGTTTCTACATGAGTTTATTAAGTTAATTGGCATAAAATTGTCATACCTTTGATAAATGAACCCAACAAAGACCATCGTAGTATCCTGTCGTCATAGCATCCCTCATTGTGTGTTATCGTCATTTACATTGCTGTCAGTTGTTACGGTAGGATAGAAAATTAATTTTAACTTCTTTTAAATTAAAATTTTATAATAAGATTTATTTATACTTTATTATCTATGTTAATTTTTGAAATATATTTTTAGATTTATTTATTTTAATCCTTTTTATATTCTATAAAGAGTTGAATATTCTGTTCTTTGAAATAATTAATTTTAAAAGCTATTATAGGATTTTTCATTCAATTAATGTGTGAAATATGTTTTTAAATTTAAATTATTTTTTTTTTCTATAAAGATTTGACTACATTTTTAAATATAACTTTAAAAATCTATTACCGTATTTTATGGAAGAAACGCCACACCCGTCGTAAACGCCGCACTACTCAAATTGGCCTGAATAAGCTTAATAATATCGTAATCGCCGCATCCGTCGGAACGCTACTTTTGTCGACAGCGTCACATTGACCTAACTTTAATCAAAGTTTTCTGAGCAGTGTAGGATGCCTCATTTTTAATATCTTAAGATGCCTGAAGTTTTATTTAAATCCGATTTTAAATATTATTATGAATTTTTCAATTATGGAAACTCAGTTGGTATAAAAAAAAAATCGTAAACGCCGCACTTGGAAAAAAAATTAACTTTTAAACTCGTAAACGCCGCGGCGTTTCTTCCATAAAATACGGTACAAGATTTTTTATTAAAATTAATTTCTGAAATATTTTTTAAATTATTTAATTTTTTTATGTTTTTTATAAAGGGTTGACTATATATTTTTTAAATATTAATTTTTAAATTTATTATAAGATATTTTATTAAATTACAATGATTAGGATGGTATGAGATTTTGAAATCTAGTCTATTTAATTTCAAGTTTTTCTTTGAAAAAAAAAATCTATTTCTCAAACCCATTAAAAATTTGTACATTCATGTGACATGGTGATGTACATCTGGATTAATTTTATTGTTTCTATGTTACAAATTATGAATTAATTATTTGAATATTTCAAGTGCAAATAATAATTTTTATCTTCAACAAGAGTGTGGAGCGTTGGCCATTTGATGTTTAACACATGGCCAAAAGGAAAGAATGGTATGTTTAATAAAAATGTAAATTATGATGTTAAATAAATGTTATTGTATGTTTTAAAAGTAGGTTTCTTTACTGACTCCGTTGTTATTATTTTGTTTTGTTTTTCTATTAACTTGTGCATAAAATTTGGCACTGAGTAAAAATTCAAATAAGTAAGGAAATGAGATTTAAAGATTATCAAGAAAATAAAAAATACCCGGATTCTTACAATGTAATTATTATTGTAGAATATTTATTATCTAAATGATTAATTTGTTGGACGATAAACAAGAAAGTCATATAAATTTAAGTTTGGAACTGAATAAATAATGTTGCAGTGGCGTAAGTTACAAAATAGTTATGAACTACTTCAGAATAGCTTGAATAGTCTTAATTTTAACAAAAGAGCTATGATTTAGAATTAAAAAGTGATAATTTAGAAATATTCTTTAAAATATATTCCATAGGAATATAAAAGATATATTTACAGTATGAGCAGGTTATTTTTTGAATGCTTATATTATATTAAAATTTTAAATTTATAAAAATTTCAAAAAAGAAACTATATGAAATATTTTTATTATACTATGTGAAGAAATTATTTTAAATAGTTTAAAATTTGAAATTTATGAAGAAAAAAAATGTGGAGTGGGAATTTTAAATATTTAATATGTTTTATTCAAAAATTAAAACTGGAGCTGTAATTTATAAATTTTTGCTTTAGAAACTATTAAATAAAAAACATTCGTTTTGTCAATCTGATAAGGTTTATTTTGAAGTTTATATTACATTAAAATTTTAAATTTATAAATTGTTTTTTTAAGAAACTATATAAAATATTTTTATAGTATTGGGAGAAGAAAAGTTGAAAAATTGTTATATTGTTTAAAAATGTTAAATTTATGAAGATTGGAGGGGAGGGGGGGGGGGGAGAGGAAGAAAAGAGGAAAAATCACGTAAAATTAAAATTTCAAACATTCGTTGACAGCCTGATAAGGTTCATTTTTAGGTATTTATACTACTTTAATATTTTAAATTATTTTTTTAGAAACTACATGAAATATTTTTATACTATTAGGGGAAGGAAAATTGAAGTCTGTTTAAAAAGTTAAATTTATGAAGGGGTGGGGTGGGGGAGTAAAGAAAGAAAAGAAGTGAGGGAGAGAGAGATGAACTGTTTTAAATGTATAAAATGTTCAAAAAAAAAAAAAAATAGAAAATATTTTTACAGCATTAGTCGATTTTCAATACCTTTATAATTATGTTAAAGATAGATCTGATCACGAATCACGCATATATATATATATATATAATGAATTAAAATTTCAAACATTCATTGACAACATGATAAGGTTTATTTTAAAGTATTTATATTACTTTAAAATTTATAAATTATTTTTTAAAGAAACTATATAAAATATTTGTATATCATTAGGAGAGGGAAAGTTCAAGACTTCTTATATTGTTTTAAAATGTTAAATTTATTTTTAAAAAAAGGGGGGGGGGAGAGATAAGCTGTTTTAAATGTATAAAATGTAAAAAAAAAAAAAAAAAAATAGAAACTACTTTTACAGCATTAGTCAATTTTCAATATGTTTATTATTAAAGATATATCTGGTCAAGTATCACGTATATATGAAAAAAATAATAATGAACCGAAATTTCAAACATTTAATTTCCTGTATATTTTATCTCAAATTCTTTTAATTTTTATTAAAAATATTATGTTACTTCAAGAAAAAAGTTTATGGTATGTTTATTCGTTTGATTTTTGTTTCAACTTTTAAGCTTTTTTTTTTTTTTTTTTTTTTCAATTTCTCCTACTTGTTACACATTACAAAAACACAATGGTAAATTTCAAAGTATTGCACATGGCACCACACAAAATATTTGAAATAATCATTTGTCTTCTAACCATTTCGAGTCCAAATATTTTTTTTTTTTTAATTTTGGGGAAAATTTGCTTTAAAAAATGTAAAAGTGAGTATTCAAATGGCAAAAATTAAAGTTTATGGAAATCTGACGAGTCAGTAGTTATTTTGTCTACTAAATTAGAGACGATTTTGAAGAATTTTTGTAGGCTTGAGAAATAATTATGTTACACCGGGATTAAATAGACAACAAATTTCCAGTATTTTTTTTTTCTTTTCTTTATCGCAAGTTATTATTTCGGGCGAGTATTCTCTATTTTATTATTATTATTATTATTTAAAGAACGAAACACATGCTTAATGTAACTTTCCAGTATTTTTTTCCTTTCTTTATTACAAATTATTATTTCGGACGAGTATTCCCTATTTTTTTTCATTTAAAGAATGAAACACATGCTTAAATACATGTCTCAGGAGCAGTTAAAAAATGTTTAAATTTATTTTTACTTTTTCTTTTTTTAAATTACTAAATACTGAATTATAAACGAAGTGGTAATAAAAAATGCAAAGACATATTATTACTACAAGAACATAACAATAATAAATAATAATTGTAAAGGTAAAATAATAGTAAATGTATTTATTATTTGGATTTCTGATGTAAAATGTTTAACTGTAGTCAGCTGACTTTAAGTAAATCTGATGCGTCGAATTCAAATGTAAGCAGATTTTTCTTTTAATCACGTATAGTTTTTAGAGAATTATTTACTCTTAAATATCAAAAGATATAACTTTATTTATTAACGGACATATTTTGCTTTTTGAAATTAGAAGGAAAAGCAACCATAATTTACTTCGAAAAGTACTTTATATGTTTTATCGTTTACTCATGCAGAGAAACTTGCAAGGTGGGATCGTAGATACAGAAACGAATTTCGTTTTTGATAATTTCCAATCTTGGATGGAACGCCATTAGTTCAATCGTAATGCTTTCTCCGCATAGTGGCGAAATTTCCTCAAACCCGGAAATAAAAGTTATACTCTTTCCGGCGCATTCAAGGTTAGGGAAAGCTCATAATGCTATCTAAATATTGATATCGATATATTTAGATTATCGATAATATTGAATCCTGATATGGTAGTAGCTTAGCCGAGAAAAGTTTTTTTCTTCTGTATATAGTATAGATAGAGGTTATTTGGAGCATATACAGTTGTTGTATGTACCCGGGTGGTTTCTAAACCAGCACCACGTTACAATATTATTGGTTAACAGCCTACTGATATCTCAGTCAAATTTCCCAGGAGATGAGTTTCCTGAAATAGGGATGATTTTCTCTTGCGTTATTGAAAATTTCCTTCTCCAAAAAAACTAAAACTTGTAATGTAAAAAAATAAAATAAATAATAATAATAATAATAGGAATTAGAAGCCAATGGAGTAATTTTGTCCCCCAACCCCACTTTTTTTTCTTTTTTTTTTGGGGGGGGGGGAGCTCGAGCTTCACATTACCTTTTGGCTAATTAGGTCTTGTTCGCACTATTACCTATACTTGTAGATTAATTTCCTTAGAATATGAATTGCTCATCCTTATTGCGTAGGATAGATGGATAATGGTTTTAGATCACACTTTCACTATTTCGAAAATTAAAAATTTTCCCTGTTACTCTAAAAATCATTTCTCTTTAGCTTTAACTTTTGGAGATTTGTGATGAACCATGTTTCAGGAAAAAAGTTTCAGGCAGTTTTGACTGTAATGTATATAAGGATTTCATGAAAAGCCACTAAGATAAAGAATAATTTCATACTTATCGTTCTGGAAAAAGTTTGATATTGCATCATATCTCGCAGAAATACACTGTTAAAAATTTGCAGCATTCTGTCCAGTCATTCGACCGTTTTTTGAATAAACGGTTCCATAACCATAATTTAACTGTATTCTCACCATAAAATGGCCAAAAATATGGCCAGAATAGTGTTAAATTACGGTTGTGTAACCGTTTTAGGAAAAAATGGTCAAATGACTGGACAGAATGCTGCAAATTTTTAACAGTGTAACAAACACGTGAAACAAATTATAACATTATTTCTGCAGCATGAATAATTTTAATTTATTTCGTGTGATTTTATTAGAAAAAATTAAATTTTAATATTTGATTATTTCACTCCATAAGTTAACGAAATGACTTCAGTTTTGCACTGGGTTTCGTAAAATTAAACTATATATGGTACCCGTGAACTCTACGTTTAATAAAATACAGTCACATCCCTGAGTTATTTAGAAATACCATTCTTCATTCTGACTCCTCGCTTGTTTTTGGAAAACTCAGATAAGCAAAATAAATAAATAAAATAAAACGATTCGAATTTTGATCAAAATTTTGAGAAAATTCACAACTGTGCATCTGAAAAAAAAAAAAAAAAATCCGTTTAAGGCAGGATTTCATTGTAAAATCAGATAGTTTGTAAATATCCATAAATTTTGAGCAATTTTAAAATTACATTCATCAAAATTTTCGCAATAAATTCATTGAAAATTGCATTTTATAAAACAGGAATCAGAATTATCCATCCCAAATGGTTGATTTTTACCACTAAATTTTAATAATATTCCTTGATTTTAAACTTTAGAAATTCAGTCATTAAATAAGGCGAGAAAGACCATTAAAATTTAGTGGTAGCAAGTAGTCATTTGGGACTTAGAATTATCGAGTCATATTTGTGAATTTCAGTGAAAAATAAAAAAACGCGTCTTAGTTTCCTTTAAAGAAAAATAGCTTCTTGTTCTGTAATAATCCTTTATAAAGAAGTAATAAGAGATTTGTCAACTCCTTATGCTATGCTGGTACTTTCAAATAACACAAAATGTTTTTATACAATTCATTTAAGATATCGATTGGCAATAATACAATTTAGGATGAAGATACTTATATGTTCCAAAAGCATTATTCGATGCACAAAGCAAAAATATTTTTAAATGAATAATTTCTTTCCCAGTTATCGCTGTTCAACTTTCTTGATATTCAAACACGAAGTGGAGAGTTTCAATTCTGAAAAATGTCTATGTATAAGGTCATTATATTTGTACGTTTTCGAATTCTAAAAACAATAGTTTTACGAAATATTCTTTGCAGAGGTCTAAATATTCTACAAAACCCCAATAAATACCGATTTAGTGTATCAGTCTTAATAGGCGATTTAAAAAAAAAAATGTATTTAGAGACTGCATGCGTCTTCTAACGTTTCGGCAAAAATCCATGAAAAATGCTTTGAATCCATGCTTTGGAAATTCAAAAATTTCATTAATTCATAATTTGGGACCTAAAGGTTTAAAGAACAAAATGTTAAAGCATTTTAGTATAGAAATATTAATCATATATTATTTCTGATGCCAGCATCCTTTTTTTTTTCTATGCAGAGAAAAGACTCACAACGATGAATGAGGTATCATACGAAAGTTTGTTGAACAGGCTTTTGACATAGGAAAAACCATTTCGTTAAAACGCGTTGTTTACTTAAAAATTGCAGTTAACCCTTTAGTGCGCAGCTTTGCTTATATGCAAACAACAGTGTTTTGAATTTAATAGATTTTTTTATTCGTATATTCTTAATTCACACCAGAAAATTAAAATAGCAATATTTGCTTTAAATAATAACAGATTTTCCGTATTTAAATGAAGCGAAATTAACCATTGAAACTTTCTGGTCCAAAGTTAGATTCTCTGGACTACGTAATTTCTAGAACGTATTCTATTTTGGGAATTAACACTAGAACCGCCGGAAATTTTACCCAAGTGTTATAAAACTATTTTACACCAGAATTTTTATTTAAAACTATTTAACTGATTTATTTAACTTATTTCTCCGTGGTACATATTTAACATATTTTAGAAAAAAAAAATTCTGTTTCGAATTGAAATATTTTCAGTTTTTGCCGGTCAAAATGACCGCTATGGTGGTTCTAGTGTTAAAGGGTTAAAGGTTAAGCTTTATAAAATAAATAATTATATAAAATAAGGTATTTGGAGACATACTTATTAAAATGTTTATTAATTTGCAATATTTTAGCGTAAAACAGCCACATGATAGTCGTTTTTACTTGTATTGCAGATGTGCAACAGAAGAAAAGATTGACGTATTATACGAAAAATGTATCTCCGATTTTTTTCATTATTTTTCCTGTGTAATAAACCTTTCAGAGAATCATATATAATTTTTTCGAAACAAAATAAAAAATCGCGCCTTTAAGGGTTAAGGCTCCTCGTCAGTTAGGCTGGAAATTCCCTTCTCTAATGCTAAACACTTATTGGCTTGGAATGCATCCGTATTTTTCAAACTTCTCCTCGGAAAATCAAAAATATTTTCTTCTGTTTTCTGTATGCTCTTATTGTAGAATGTTTTTTTTTTTTTTTTTTTTTTTTTAATTATTGGACAAAATATTTTCAAAATACATAGTAAGTTTTATTTAAAGTGTTAAAATGTTACTTACAACTCGCCTACTTCACTTAGATTTTACCACTCAAACTATAAAATTAAATATAGACAATTTTAGAAACATTTTAGCAAATAAAAAAAGGAAGAAACATTCTTCAAGGAGAGCATAGAGAAAATAGAAGGTAAAAATTTTAATTTTCCGAGTAGAAATTGGAAAAATACGGATGCATTTCGAGCCCATAGACTTAGCAATAGGGAGGAATTTGGGTTCCGAGTAATAACAAGCCTTAATGAAAACTAATGAAAAACGTATCAGCAAATAATCTGAAAGATTGCAGCGAGAAAGCCTCGCACAAGTCAACTGGAATATATTATTATTATTTTTTAAATGTCAACAGCTCTTTTCTATGCACATAAAAAACAAACGTACAGCGATGAATGAGGTGTATCATGCGAAAGGTTTTTGAACAGACTTTTGACTTAGTACTCTCACATTTCGTTAAAATATGTTTGTTTTATTAAAAATTGTTGTTAATTAAAATTAATTAAAAAATCGTATCAGCCAATAATATATCAAAGATTGCAGCGCGAAAGGCTCGCACGAGTGCGCTGGTTCTATTAAAACAATCAAATTTTGATCCGCAAGATCACCTAAAGAAAGAAAATTCTTGAATCTTTGTACTAAAATCCATTTTTACGTAGAAGGAAAAATTATACAATGTGTCATACGCAATGTTTAAATAAATTCCTAACAATTACGATACATGACTTTGTTTTTTAGAAATTTTTCGATGTTTAGTGTTATGAGGGAAGATAGTAATAAAAATAAAATATTTCTCTCTCATATATGTTTTTGCATTACGCATATTAAATAATTTATGTTACTAGTTACACATACATGTATTAAACTAATGGCGTGGTCAAGAGGAGGATCCATTGAGTCCAGCCCCCCCCCCCCCCCCCCCGAAACAGAAAAGAAAGAAACTTTTAAAAACGCGCTTTTTTAGGAAATAAAAAAATATTTTTTATTTGTTTTTACATCGATAAATACAGGATGATTAAAAAATGTTGACAAACTTTAAGAGGTCTTTGGGCACACTACAAGGAATACTTTTTTTACATAGGAAACCACAGTCGGAAGCCACTTATTGAATAAAAAATACAAGGTGTTTCGCTCCAAGCCGAACACGGATTTTAATTCCTAAATTAAAAAATTAATAAAGATCTTGCGATGATATTTTTAGCATATTTACTTTCTTTTCAGTAAAACGTGATGATGTCATTATGAGAAGCATTCGGAATACACTGTAATTCAGTCAGTGCTACTGCATAAATTGTCTGCTACTTCCCAAAGTATATAATACGTTTTAACTCAGTGTTGTTCAGATAAGGGGTGGTGGCTTTATCAAGTAAATTCTCGTCCCATTTCACAGAAAGTAAGGCAAGTGTTTTAAAATTTTCGATTAAGTATCGTTACTATTGTTAAAGTTATGAACAAAAATTCGTGCTAGGTTTGAAGTGTGACACCCTGTATATTTTTGCTTCAATAAATGGATTGCGAACCTGATCTTCTAACACAATAACTGTTTTTTGCAGTGTTACTCTTCCACTTCTTAAAATTTGTAGAATCTTTTTTAAATCACTCTCTATAATGTTTTCTCAGACCAAGTTCCGTACAATAAAAAATTGTGATAACTTAAGCTATGAAAGGTCTACTTTATTGAATTTTTAACCCCTTCGCCACAAGTGTCTTTTACAGAATTTTTAATCTTCTATCACCGTTTTTGCAAGACAGAAATTTTTGCCTCATTTAATCGGGAAAATGTCCTGATTAAATGAGGCAAAATTTACAATAAAAAATAACTGGTGGAAATAATCAAGGATTCTGACCGCCTTAAGTAGCACGAATACGTGACGCTCGTCCCCAAGAGGTAAAGTCTTGATATAGCCAATGTATTTATCATTATTACTAAAAAAATCACCTACAATCCTATAATTTTATTTTTTACGTAAGGTATACGTCTTTTAAAAGTTTCACTCAAAGTTGATAATATGCACAGTACTCAATTTATCTTGCATAGTACAATCTAATTGCATGATTTTAGTTTTTGCTCCTTTGAAGAAATGTAGTTTGGGTTTAACGGGTGAAAAACATGTAAAAAATGCTTTTTAACGTTATAAAATTTTCGCACATATTAGAAAGAGTTTTTAACCCATTCTCGATGAGCAGAGCAGGTATACTTCTTTTCATTATTCGAATTTCCAAATAAGTAATTTCCGCCTTGAAATCGTTGCTAAAGTTATGGGATTAGGTAAGACAAAACTGTTTAGTTTACTATTCGGAAATAGTGGTATTCAAATTCGTGGATTTTGTGCACCCTATACGGCACGAAAGGTTAAATAAAAGATATTTTTGTCTATCTTTCTTAAAAAAAAAAAAAAAAAAAAAAAAAAAAAAAAAAAAAAAAAGAGAGAGAGGGGAATTGAAAATACAATAAGTATTTTGCCTATTTTTGTTCTTTCGTCAAATTATTATTGTTATGACTTTTTCAAATATAAAATATCATGCTTATTTTAAAGGTTTTCTGTAATTATCAGGCAGATTAATACATTCAATTAACATACCGTAATCTTATTGCATATGATTTCAGAGTAACTCGTTTGAAACAATGCGGAAGAATTTCCACTTAAACGGCAATTACTCTTCGATTTAACGGGATGTGGCATGTAAAAAGTGTTTTTCAACATTATAGCGCATTTTCGCACGGATTAGAAAAGAGCTTTTTTCTGTCTTACCAAAGAAAAAAAAAGGAGGGGATAAATGAACATGCAATATTTAAACGTTTGCCACCCTGTTTAATCCTTGTGGTTGCAGCCGTAAAAGTGCAAGCCATTACTCGCACCAGGGTGTCTTGGTTTCTTCTTGCGTAAGTGAGTGCTTACATAATTCATATATGTAAGGTCAGGGGGGGGGGGGAAGGATAGTACGATTTTTATTCGTAAAGTGTTCACTTTTAAATCATGCTCTTGCAATATTTGTATGTTCTAAAAGTTGTTTAGATTTAAAATTTTAAGCCTACTATATACTCTTTTTTTAATATTCTAGAAATTATATCAACAAAACAGCTTGCAAAGTGTGTGTAAACGTAGGCATTGACTAGTTATGGCCATATTGCCAAGTCGAGAATGGACGCGGGAATTTTGAAGGGAAAGTGGCGTGAATTCTTGTTTCCGTGCCAGTGGCAGGTCGTGACTGTCTTTTTATCCTGCTACATGCACTGTCAGAAAAACTCATCTTAGAGGTCTGCACGGGCCCGGGCTTGGCCCGAGGCCCGTACCCGGCCCGGCGGAATGAAGGAGAATTTCCAAACGGGCCGGGCCGGCAGAATTAGGATAATTTTTTCAACGGGCCAGGCCGACAGATAAAATAAACGGGCCGGGCCGGGCCGATAAAAAATTAATCGGGCCTATCAGCCAGATATAAGAATTCAAGCGAAGCAGATAAAATACGAGCCATTTTCAATGAATATGATTTTTACGAGACGTATAAACGTGCGTCACGAGCCGATGCGAGTTTAACAACATCAGTACAGAAATGTAACATGTCCGTCGAAGAGATCGACATCGCACAGTTACAAGATGTCTGATTCCGAGTTTAATTTTTTTCAGCAGACTTGTGCCAGGACGGAACTGGTCTTAATCGATCTCAGGATGTGTAGGACAGTCATTATGTTTTGTAGTATTATAGTAGTGATAATGAACTTCTCTTAACAGTAACTTTGGAAATATACCATTCACTGCTCAACAATGTGAAACTTTCAGACGCATTTTCTGACTCATTTTTAACTATAAAGGCATAAAATTGATAGCCCTGACTATTGAAGGCATTTGAAAACGAATAGCTTTTTCCATATTTGATAAATTACTTACAGAGATAACAGATTCTTGTCACGTGACTGTACGTTCTTCTCCTCTCCTTTCCTGTGCTATCGCTTCCGGAAATTCGATTCAAAACGCTAACTTTGGCAGTATTTTCAGAAAGATATATTGCTTTTAACTGTGAAAAAAAATCCGACATTTACATAGCTTCTGAATAAGAATACCTGCCAATCTTACGCGTTTCCAAAAAGAAATGAATTCATAAATGTGTCGAAATGCAGCTCCTTTGGATTTGAGAAAAGCCTTAAAAATGAGAAAAATATTTTCACAAATCTACTTTTTATTATACAGCTTCAAAAGTTGTCATGTTTTTAACCTTTTATTCTGAACTACATTAATCTTTTAATGCATCGTTATTTGAATTTTGAAATGTCAGTAGACACGATGACTAAAACACTGTAAGTAATCATTATGTTTACTATTGTGTGCTTTCTGTTTTGCGAACATCATAGTAATCTAAAATATACTGTAAAATGTTCCCATAAATATGTATGTAGTATTCATTAAAAGAATCTTAATTGTATGTTGAGAAAAAAAGGATTTTTTTTGTAGAAATTGTGTCAGGTCGGGCCGGGCCTGTTTTCAGTTATTTTTGTACGGGCCGGGCCGGGCCGGGCCGGGCCGGGCCGAGAACTGTAAAAATGCAAACGGGCCGGGCCGGGCTCGGGCCGAACTTTCAATTTGTACACCGGGCCGGGCCCGGGCCTGGAAATTCCGGCCCGTGCAGACCTCTAACTCATCTTTATACACTAAATTAATCCGCATTTTTTAACAAATAATTTCTTTACTTCCAGAAAACATGATTTTTCTTTTAATTCTTTCCGAAAGTCTAAAAAAGAGAAAAAAAAATCCGTTATTCCTTGCACGCATACGTATTGGCGAATTTATTTTTGAAATGAAAAACCGAAAATTCAATAAATTAAAATTTCTAATTTATTTAAAAACAAATTAACTTTCAAATTTAATAAATTAGAAATTTCTTATTCATTAAAAATTATTCGCAATTTATTTTTCTGAAAATTAAAAATATATTCTAAACGAACGCATTAAAAAATATATAGCAGTAATTCAATTAACTTAAAAAAATCGATTTTACGCAAAAAAGCAAACATTTCTTCTCGACTTCAATTAAAAATATATTATTCATATTGTACATCTAACAATAAAATTTATTAAAAATTATTAAAAATCTTATTAAAAATACCGTATATGGAGCATTCTCACAATCTTTTGACTTTTGGGGGGAAAAAAATCTGGCGAAATTAAACTTGCTAAAATAACATTTTAATCTGATAGACGAATGCCTTAATGATTCAAATTAAAGAAAAAATGGTCTGCAGCGAAAAATTTTTTTTATTTAACTGAGGTTTAGGTTAAACTTGCGAGTTTAATTTTCCTTATCATTTTACCCCTATAACTTTTTATTTTCTTCTAAATTTTTACTTATAATGAATTTGCATAGTACCCACAGGACATTCAAATAAGAAATAATACAAATGTAGTACTTTTAATACAGAATTTTTGTATAACATTGTCTTAAAGGGGTGTTAAAGAAGGGACGGTAAGGTAAAAAAAGGGACAAAATGGCAAAAAAAGGGACGAAATGGTAACAAGTTGGAAATTGCTCATCAAACGTGGCAAATGAGGTGCGTTCGTACTATAACTTGTTTTAAAATTATTTTTTGCACCCCATATTGTACTGAATGTATAATTTTTTGCACTTCATAACGTGCATAGTCTGATACATCATTAAAATGCACTTCCAATATTTTTTTCGGAACACTTTTGACTGTCCCTGTAATTAAACTATACATCCGATTTTCCTAAAATTTGAAATAGCTCAACAAAATCTTGCAACAATTATATCTTTAAAATTTCAGACCATTCGGAAGGCTGTAATATCATTAAAATGCACTTGCAATAATTTTTCCCATTGGCCGTAATGTAAAGAAAAACTTTTGGCTGTCCCTGTAATTAAACTATACATCCGATTTTCCTAAAATTTGAAATGGCTCGACAAAATTTTGCAACAATTATATCTTTAAAATTTCAGATCATTCGGAAGGCTCTAATACCATTAAAATCCACTTGCAATAATTTTTCCCATTGGCCGTAATGTAAAGAAAAACTTTTGACTATCCCTGTAATTAAACTATACGTCCGATTTTCCTAAAATTTGAAATGGCTCGACAAAATTTTGCATCAATTATATCTTTAAAATTTCAGATCATTCGGAAGGCTCTAATATCATTAAAATCCACTTGCAATAATTTTTCCCATTGGCCGTAATGTAAAGAAAAACTTTTGACTGTCCCTGTAATTAAACTATACATCCGATTTTCATAGAATTTGAAATGGCTCGACAAAATTTTGCAACAATCACATATTTGAAATTTCAGACTATTCGGTTGGGTAGTTTTTGCTCTGTTACATGCGGACAGACGGACGGACAGACGGACGGACAGACGGACGGACGGACGGACTGAACGACGACTATAGGTGCTACGTATTTATATAATTACGAACGCACCTAAAAAAAGAGACCGTAAGGATGGAACGGAAAGGAAAATTACCACCTATTTTTAGGAAAATCATGATGTTAAGACTAAGTGATAGCCACTCATTCATTTCAGATGTTCATTGATTTTTCGAAACAATTGTTAACATTGGATTAAATTAATTTTTTTTTTTTTAATTTACCTCGAAAAGTGCAGGAATAAACCTTGGGGACGGTAAGACTACCAATAAAGCCACTGTGCTTGAAATTGATATTTAAATGCTGATTTATATTCTGCAGTAAATTTCCTGTCAAAGAATTTTAGATATTCTTTCTCTAGCATCTACTTCTGCATGAGTAAAAGCTTGAAAAAAATTCTGTCGCTGCATCTGAAGTGATTTTCTGTATAATTTTAGAAGAGGGATGGTAAAATATCTAAAACCCAGGGACATAATTAAAAAAATATTATCAGCCCTAAAAATGTGTGCAGGTTAATTTTTAGCTACATATTTATATAAAACAATAGTTCCAGTTACAAAAAAAAAAAAAAAAATTACATCGAATTATTTTTATTGAAACAATTTTATCCAGACAGCTCCAAACTTCAAAATCAGCATCAGGGACACGGGACGGTAGATGAGTTTTCCATGTGTTTGGACCCGCAACATCGTCCAAAACTTATTTATCTCTTTAATATTGTTGTGCAATCATGCAATGGGATGTTCCCAGTATATGAAATAAAAAAAAAACACAAAAAAGTGTATTAAATAAAAAATTATTATTCAGGGACATGAAAGTTAAAAGATTGTGAGAATGCCCCATATACTCGTGTATAAGTCGAAGAATTTTAGACAAAATTTGGGAGTTGAAAATGCGTCGACTTATACATGAGTTAGTAAAAAAAAAAAAAAAAAATTAAATCGCACATAATTAGCGAATGGGCAAGTCTTTTAAGTAATCACATATGAGTCTAGGTTGGAGAGAGATATAAAACATATCCCGGTGATTGACAAAAAAAAGCTCAACAATAATGTCCCTGTAATTCTTCTGCACCCATTTTTTCTTGGGATAGAATTCCCTTCAATACAGAGGCATTCCTTTCAACATTTTAATTACCTTTTTAAAAAGAGTTCAACTTGAGAATGCCTCTAGATATCCCTCCTAAAAGTCCTACAATACAAAGAAGTACTATATTTTAGCAGTCTACAGTGCGTCTCATAAATATAAAGACACAGACTTTTTGACAGAGTTTTTGAAATTACATTTTATCAATTCAGTTAAAATAAATTAAATTTTATACTTCATATTAAGAACACTGAAATGAATCTCTTATAGGGGTTTTAATTTAAATAAAATAATTTCGTCTCGAATAATAAAAAAAATAAAAAATTACGCTGTCTCATAAATATAAAGACAAACTTGAAACTGCTTCATATGCAATTTTTTTTTTTTTTAATGCGCGCGTACAGAATTAAGGCGCACGCGCAGAAATACACTTTAACTTACCCAACGAGCAAAGTTGTTTGACTTGTTTCAATTGCAAAGATGCCGTGGAACATTGAAATTTCTAAAGATGAAATTTGTAAAATACGTGAATTTAAAGCTAATGGCTTAACAGTTTGTCAAATATGTAAAAAAACTGGGAGAATCAGAGCTGCAGTTTATAAATTTTTATCAAAAACTTACAATTTATATTCGAGAAAACGATCTAGCAGACCGAGAAAAACTAGTGAAAGACTCGATCGCAAGATCATGCGACTTGTTTCTTCGCAAAAAATGTCACTCCGATAAGTTTCTCAACGACTTTATGGTATGGTCTCAAAGGATACAGTACATCGTCGTATAAAAGAAAGAAAAAACATTGCATGCCGACATACGTGCGGATTTTCTTTACTGAAAAAAGAACACAAAGAACGGAGGTTAATCTGGACTAAAGATCATATGCACTGGAAGGACGAATGGATGCAAGACATTTTTTCAGATGAAAAGAGATTTAACTTGGATGGCCCAGATGGTTGGAATTCCTACTCGCACGATTTAAGACGTTAATCTTGAACCTTCTTCAGTAGGCAGAAAGGGGGAGGTTCTGTTATGGTGTGGGGTGCCTTCTTTTTTAATGGAACTACGGATATTGCTTTTCTGGAAGGTAAACAGACATCTAAAGAGTATATCAGACTGCTTGATAGTCAGTTGTTGCCGACTGATATACGAGTATATACGGTATGTCTAATTCACATTTTCATCCTATATTATTCTAATATAAGTGTTAAAACAGCAACCACTATCTCATAACAACGAAATATCCATGAAATTAAGTTTAAATTTGCCAGCTTTCTGAACAAGAAATTTATCAATCCTTACCCAATCTCCCATTTGAAGAAAACCCATATCTTAATTTTAAACTCGTCCTGCAGCAAGCATTTGCTGGCTTAGTAGTTCAGATACTAGATTCTAAACAGGTCGGTCCCAGGCTCATCGCCAAGGTCAACCACAGAAGAAAGAAGAAAGAGATGAGTAACTTTTTAGAAACTCCTGTCTTGAAATTACGGAAAATTTACCTCCTTCAACGGAGAAAAAAGAAACGGAATTTTCTTCAATTGTCGGATATTTCCTCCCTTGTCACAGAGAAAAAAGAAACGGACATTCTTCAAATAACGGAAATATTCCGGTAGTTCTGGTGCCAGGAATATTTTCTTTAATTGAGAAAGTATTTTTGAGAGTGTTCGCATAGCTTCAACTTTTGCGCTTTTTTGTTACCTGCTATATTTTAACAGATATCTTATGCTTACTTAATCCTAGATATTGTACAAATAAATAAGGCGAAGATTCCTATTAAAAAATTCTGGTAACAAAAAAGCGTAAAAGTTGAAGCCATTCATGTAGTGCCCCTAAAACCCAGTCACAAACCGTCACTGTCGCAAAAAAAAAAAAAAAAAAAAAAAAAAAAAAAAAAAAAAACTGCAAAGGACACAGCTAATTTATTAAGACCACACAGAATCGAGCCCCAGAG
The DNA here is from genome assembly GCA_963932465.1 of Maratus speciosus. NCBI lineage: Eukaryota > Metazoa > Arthropoda > Arachnida > Araneae > Salticidae > Maratus > Maratus speciosus. Next base: position 361,703,221 of record OZ010796.1, on the reverse strand, counting down.
TTTGAACATATGAACTCTTAATATACCAGGTACACTTAGGGATCTTCAGCCTTTTTGCTTGAAACATTCACCACCACAAATTCCGAAAGGAATAATCTTTGTCTTTTTTCGAAATTTCTGTCATTAAATAAAGCTATCTTTTTCTATTCTAAAGTACTGGTAGTTTGGTGGCCCGTAGGTCACGAGTTGATGACCCTTACAGTACACGATAACCTCTTGGTTGAGTCGATCTCATCTTCAATAATAATAATAAAAAAAACATGTATGTAGACTTTGAAATATTAATCTAATCTAAGAAAATACCTCTGATTACACGACTTCAGTTAACATGGCATCTTTGCGGAACTAAATCTGCCATGCAAACAGAGGATTATGTATAAAAATTTTGAAATCCTAAATAATCAATAAACAGTCTCAGTTCGCACTATTCATTGCAATCTGTTTACATTGCATCGGATTTTATCTTCATTCGCATTTGACCAGTTGATTAGGGTGTCCCTTCTACAATTTTAAATCTATAGCTATATAAACCAACACTGTAAAAAAAAGTCCTTCCGGCCAGTGCCGGGAGGAAGAGGTAGCTTTCATATTACTTATTTTAAAAAAGCCAACTTATATTATTCAAACACACGAAGCTCAATTTAGTGGAAACCGAATATAGGAGATTCAATGCTAATTTTTATCAATACTAAATCATTATGAATGAGAATTTCGCGAAAGTAGTCAGCTTTAATCAAGCTGCTTTTATTTAAAGTAACTTATATTTGGCTGCCAAATTCGGCGATTTCTTAAAGTGCCTGCCCTTTTAAGCAACATGGTGGATGAGGCTAACCAGTGAACTTGGTCGAGACCTCAGTAATTGCTGTGCACATGCTCACTCACATCGGAATCGGTTGATATATACGAGTGATGTCGCAGGCAAAAAATCAGATTGGGGGCTGTTCAAGTATTACGTAAGCATATTTTTAGTCATTTTGCACTTTTGTACCCCTTCCTCCCCTTGTAAGGAAAAATAAGCAAATACTAGACCCCCCCCCCTTTGCTTACGTAAGATTTTATGACATTCTAACATCAACCCTATTTGTCATAAAAAATTACAGTTTGCAATAAATTGCATTATTAATCCAGCAAATTTACATAAACAGACACATAAGAGTTGAGGTATTGAAGGGAAAAAAATCGGTTTAATATATTGTTACTTATGGCATTAAACAATTCATAGAATACAAAAAATAGTTTTTATATATTATTTATCGCATTGAACAACAACAAAAAAAAACTTTAAGAAATACAACCGGCCTTAACTTATTTAGGCACATATCTAAAAATTTTAACAAGAATCATAGGAATATTATGTGTTTGGCGTTCACATTTCTAGTCTGGCGTCCAAGATCTTTGAATCCATGTTTCTGCATTGTCTATTTTTAAGTTTTCAATGTAGTGGTGGGCTGGAATGATCCTCGTTTCCAGTCCTTGTTTACTCCATATCTGTTTTCTCAAGTCGTTCAACACCTGCAGAACGCTCATCTAAATGATGCTCTTTTGCTTTTTGTTGTGAAACTATAGTTACTTCGTTGTCTAATGCTTACGTAAGAATTTTCGTGACTCCCCTCTCCCCCTTGTCAGCAAAAATAAGCAGAAACTGGACCCCCCCTCCCCCACTTACTGCTTACGTAATACTTGAACGACCCCTTTTTCAAAATGTCACTCATATTAGAAATTCAAACTGCTATATCTGAGCTATTTTTTAAGATAAAAACAAACAAAAAATGCTCCTGAATCCTTATATCAAGGTCAAATACTTAAGGAAGAAACCTTTTTCAATTTCAAATTTTTTTGCACCTCACTTTAAATATAATTTTTTTAATTTAATGGCCGCCATTTTGAAACAAGATAGCTGATGAAGCTGGCCAGCGAACTTGGTGGAGATATTGATGTATACTATCCACCATGCCTTCTTAAATCGAAATAGGCGAATACGTGTGTTATCGCGTGACAAATACAAGATCGTTTCAAAATTTTAGCCATGCTAGAAATTCAAAGTGCTATAATTCAACCATTTGTTAAGATATAAACAAAATAACAAATTTTCAGAAACAAAAACTGCTCCGGAATCTTTGTATCAAGGCCAAATACATAAAAAAATCTTTTTCATTTTCCAATTTTTTAACACCTCATTTTAAATTTTAAATTTAATTTTTTTTTTAAATGGCAACCCTTTTGAAACAAGATGGCGAATGAAGCTGGCCAACGAACTCGGTCGAGACATTGGTATGTATTATGTACAGACCAAGTTACATCCAAATCGGTTCATAAATACGCCTGTTATCGCGTGACAAAAATCAAGTCGTTTTAAAATGTCAGTCACGCTAGAAATTCAAAATGCTATAACTCAGCCATTTTTTAAGATATAGACGAAACAAAAACTGTTCCGGAATCTTTGTATTAAGGTCAAACACATACAAAAAAAAATCTTTTTTAATTTTCCAATTTTTTGGTATCTCATTTTAAATTAAAATTTTTTTTAAATGGCCGCCATTTTGAAACAAGATGGCGGGTGAAGCTGGCCAACGAACTCGGTCGAGATATTTGTATGTACTATGTACACACCAAGGTACATCCAAATCGGTTCATAAATACGCCTTTTATCGCGTGACAAAATTCAGGACGTTTCAAAATGTCAGCCACGCTAGAATTTCAAAATGCTATAACTCAGCCATTTTGTAAGATATAGACGAAACAAAAACTGCTCCGGAATCTTTATATAAAGGTCAAATACATAAGAAAAAAATATGTTTCCATTTTCAATTTTTTGGTACCACATTTCAAATTTAAAATTTTTAAAATTTTTTTAAATGGCCGCCATTTTGAAACAAAATGGTGGATGAAGCTGGCCAACGAACTCGGTCGAGACATTTGTATGTACTATGTACACACCGAATTACATCCAAATCGGTTCATAAATACGAGAGTTACAGTGTGACAAATGTCAGATATATATATATATATTTCATAATATTACGGTTTTTGATGGTGGTAGGTTATGTTTAATTATTGTTTATATATATATATATATATATACATTTTGAACGGAGGGTGGTTTCGGAGTCTGGGGGTCATGATCGATGAAAATATACCAAAATTTTTTGAAATCGCTTTCCTCCGAACGGCTGCGATAGGTAGCTTTTTGTAATGAAAGCTACCTAAAAGGACCAAAATACGGAAATACTATTGGCAATCTAGACACCGGTACTATTTCCGTATTTTAACGGAACTTTCCCTCGATAAATTACGGAAGATTTTCCGTTAAATTAAAAAAAAAAAAAAAAAAAAAAACGGAAAATTTTCTGTAATATACCGGGAAAAAAATCCATTAAAATACGGAAGTAGTACTGGCGTCTAGATTGCCAGTAATATTTCCGTATTTTAGTCCGTCTTTTTTTACAGTGAATCTTCCGGGTTTTTTCCAACAGATTTTTAACCAGAATTTTACTTACCAAATGAGTTTCAATGAGTGCCACAAGACACAATTTATTAAAGAAAGTTTCTGGTTCAAAATATGTTTATTTCAGTTAAGACGTTGTCAGCTATGGGCAATGGAATGCATTTGTATTTTTAAAAAATTTTCATCAGAAAATTTAAATTTTTTATTTCATTTTCTGCATACTCTGCTTAAATGATGTTTCTTACAGCCTAATTTACAAAATATTTCTAAAATATATGTTTTTCTTCATACTTTAAGTATTAAGTTTTAGCAAAGCTGCAAGATAAGAATATCATGGATATACTGTACACCATTAAAGACATTTCTGTGCAATTACAGAGAATCTACTCGTAATCCATTATCTTAAGTCTTATGTAAAATTACCGAGATTAGAAAAACAGAGATTCTGTTAATTAGCAGAGAAATTATTCGGTAAATTTACTATAGCCTCAGTAAATTTATTTAATGCATATTTTTTAATGAGAATAATTTAATTTACTTTAATTATTCAAAATTAATGAATTTTTTAACTTCGAAGAATTAGGTATTTTAGAGTGAATTTGAACTGCTGCAATATTTATGTTTTACATTATCTATTTCTACCCAGCCTCGGGATTTGATCCCGAGTCCTCAGGATTGGTGACGAACATTTTACTGACGGTGCTATAAGAGCTATGTCTACGGCGTGCAAAGAATGCCTTTTATGATTCAGCGGGAAAATACCTTTACTTATATTTTATTTTTAATATTACGAAGCTTCGGACACATGGTGAATGAAACAACTGCAAAGTGATTGTCGAAAAAAATCCCCGTTATTTCATATGGGGACGAATTTTTCCTTTATAAAATATTCTAATTTTTAATAAAACATGTTTTAAATCGCAGTTTCTTATATAATATTTCTAATAAATTTGTAAAATAATTTAAAAAGTCTGAATTTTGAATTACAGGTTATTACACAGTTAAAAATATCTACTTATAATAAAATCTGAGTGCAGGAAACTGTCGGAACCATGCTGGTGCGAACCACTCTAGTCTGCGAATCGACCGTTAGCTAAACGTCATGTTAGGCTTAATGGAAAACATATACTGGCATATGACGGCTAAATGATAATTTTTTCTACTTGAAATCATGTCTGTTCAGCATATTTTCACATAAAACATGTACATCATATCCATTTATAATGTATTAAGTTCTAAATGGAAATTAAGCTATTATGAATATAGAAATCAGATCTAAACAAATGATACTGTTGCCATTCAGATTCAAATTCCAGCAAATCTACAAACAAATCAATGATTCTTTGAACACTTCATAAAAAAAAAAAAAAAAAAAATACAGGTTAACGCCGATGCTCGTCTTAAAATATTTGTAATAGTGTATTAAAACCTTTAAATGTTTTAACTTTCTTTAAAACCTTCAAAAACTATCCGATTAAGTTCTAAATTTAAGGGCCAAATCATCATCAATAACAACAAGTTCTAAATTGAAAATAACGGATAACTATCGCCATCTGCTGGAGAAAAGAAATAACTTTCGCTCTCAAAAGGTTCGTGCAAGCACTTTGGATTACATGTATTTTTAATTTATTCAGAATGATTATTCTTTTGCTCAATTTCAGATTTCCTGTGAGATTTGTTTTCTGTCTTATATGACAAAGTAAAAATTATCCGAATTTGAATATCTAAAACTTTAACTAACTAAATACTAACGAATAACTAAAACTACAATAAAGAATTATTTCAAGGGCACTTTACCATTATTTAAAGAGAAATTAACCCTTTATGTACTGAATTATGAATTCATGAAAATTTCATCTTCTAAAGCATTTTTCGTGAATTTTTAAAACTAAATTAGAAGATTTGCACAATCATTTAATAAATTTTAGGAGGATTTTAGAAGGATTGAAGGATTTAGAAGGATTCATTAAATTTGAATTTATAGGGATTTTGTGTAATATTTATAACCTCACTCAAATCTTTTATTTTAAATATTTTTCTTAGTATTTTGTAGAATTAGGAAATCTACAAATATAATGTTCTTACAACAGAAATATTTCTCAATTGAAAAATCCCCCCCCCCCTCCTCCTACGCCAAGAAAGCTGAAAAGACAAAGGCCAAAGAAATCATTCTTTAAAAAATATTTTTGTTTTGTGTAACCCATAATGCTTTTTGGAACGTGATAAAGTAATGCATCTATAACTCATTCTAAACTGTATTATTACTAATCGATGTATTAAATTAATTTTATAGCAAGTTATTTTAATGGTACTTCTAAGTATCGTCAGTAGATAATGGTTAAAGGAAGAATTTTTTCTGTACTGAAGGCTGCAAGCAGCGCCTCTGTAGGCCGTGTTAATTCCCAATAAATTAGGAGCTTATGTTTCTTGCTAATTCTTTTGGCGTCAACTTTCTGTTGTAATCGTACTTTTTTTTTACAATGCATTTCATCAGATTTGAAGACATTACAAATAAAATGAATATTTCTTATCGGTACAACATATTTTAATTATCTTGAAGATAAAATTATGAATTTTAATATAGTTTGCAGCGAAAAAAAATCCCGTTAAAAAAAAAAAAAACAGATTTTAATGTAGAGGGAACTTAAACAAGCATTTTCGACATAGAATGTGTTGCTGGAAATGGCGCGTTTAAGCACTGGTGACTAAATTGTAGTTTGCACTGTTTTGCACTGAAAAAAAAAAAAGGCTGAAAAACGGAGATTCTACTGGCAATCTAGACGCCAGTACTATTTCCGTATTTTTACGGAAATTTTCCCCTAAAAATTACAGAAAAACTTCCGCAAAAAACAGAAATAGTACTGGCGTCTAGATTGCCAGTAGAATCTGCGTTTTTTTACAGTATAATTTGTTTGTTTTAATCATAAAAAATCAAAGGATAATACTTTTACTTTTTGATTAACAAAATGCATGAAGCATCTTTTTTTTTTTTTTTTTTTAAGTCAGAAAAATATTTTTTTAACTATTGTTTTGATGATTTATCATTTACTTTCCGACATTTTTCGTCATAGAATGTGTAGCTGGAAATGGCGCGTTTAAGCACTGGTGACTAAATTGTTGTTTGCATAATTTATTTGCTCTAATCATAAAAAAAATCAAAGGACAATACTTTTTGATTAACAAAATACATGAGACATCTTTTTTTTTTTTTTTTTTTTTTTTTTTTTCTAAAGTCAGAAAAATATTTTTTAAACTATTCTTTTGAAGATTTATCATTCACTTTCCGTCATTTTTGACGGGGATTATATACTAGTCTTTAAATATGAACATGGAAATCTCTACATGGAATTTGATATAAAAAAAGGGTAAAGTGAGGTAGCTAAAATGCTGACGAGAAACTCAATCGAATGCATTCAACCGAGAACTAGTGTAAATTTACAGATAGTGTCGTTCTTTTTAAACAAATTTTGGATTTTATGAATTTAAAAATTTTTCAAGTCATATTTAAGATCCACACACACATTGTTTGAGACAACGAAATTTCGCCAATTTACACAAACAAGGATTAATTTAAAAATATTTTTCATTTATTTTGCTAAAGTAAGGTGGTAATAATAGTGGTAGTGATGGTGTTGGTAGCGGGGTGTGCATCAACAATGACTGTGCAGGAGGGCACCTCAACCTCCGACGTCAAAGCAAAAGTTGAAATGAATAAATTTGTGCATATTAAAATTACCTATATTGTATAAAACTGCCAACTGTAGCACTAAAATTTAATACTAAATTTTAGTTGTAACAAAAAAAGGTAAAGGTTTGCAGCTATCATGCTGTAGAGTATAGAAAATAAATGATAGTTTCGAAATGTATCAATGAATTTATTAACCCTTTACCCCCGACGGTACTTTAAAGTATCATTAAATTAAGGTTATAAAATTCCTTTAATGCGTTGATTAGCCGCAACACAATTTAGGATGAGTTTCATGTACTTTACTTTATCATATTACAAAAACTTTATTCGATGTACAAAGAAAAAAAACTACAAATAAATAAATAAATAAAATAAAATGGATAATTTAATTTTCCCATTATATCTTTTACAGCTTTCTTGATGTTACAAGACATGGACATAGCTACCAAACCTTCCTATTTTTTAACGTCACTATTTCTGAATAGTAATTATTTGTGCTTCGATAGCTTGTTTAGCTTCTAGGATTTTTTAGAAACTCCCTTGTGCATTTTGTTAGCTAGACATTACATCGTGATATGAAAGTTAAAATAGTAAAGGAATTGTATTAAACAATCCATGTTTATTCCATAATAACGATATCTAAAATAAATAAATAAATGAAATATAACTAAAGACAACGTTTTGACCATGTTTGAGCCCCAATTTTCCTGAAAAATTGGTTATGGGCCCTTTTGAATTGCACTCTACCCATTGGATTCAAAACTTGATTCAATGATCATATTTTTCTTATTATTTGCTGAAATATGCACAATTAGCATTATGTGAAATTTTTGATAAAATTTTTACAAAGGCTTCCATTAGTTTACCAATTATTATTATTTTTTTATGAGTATTTAAACAAACAGAAAATGAAACCGTTAAACATGATAATTTTTTTGACTGATTTTTAAAAATAACATGATTTTCTTGCTATTTTAATAAATGATTTAAATTACTTGATTAGGCAGTCACGTTTCAATAATTGGTTCATATACTGTTAGCGTTTGTCTTTTTAAATGTGGCACGGAACAATTTTTTTAAACCCATAGCTATTGATAAATTATGTAAATTTTAATTCTGTTTGAATTTAGGTAAGAAGAAGTAAATATAAGCATTTAATACGCATATTTGTTTCTTACCACCAAAATTCCTGATTTAACCTTTTATGTACTGAATTATGAATTGAAGAAAATTTTATCTTCTAATGCATTTTTCGTGAATTATTTAAACTACATTAGAAGTTTTACATAATCATTTAATAAATTTTAGAAGGATTTTAGAAGGATTGGAGGATTTAGAAGGATTAATTAAATTTGAATTAATAGGAATTTTTGTGCAATATTTATAACCCCCACTCAAATCTCTTATTTTAAATATTTTTTATTAGTATTTTGTAAAATTAGGAAATATACAAATATAATGTTCTTATAATAGACATATTCCAAAACTGACCCCCCCCCCTTGTTTTGTGTAACCAATAATGCTTTTCGAACAAGATAAAGTAATGTATCTATAACTCATTCTAAACTGTATTACAAATTACAACTAATCGATGTATTAAATTAATTTTATAACAAGTTATTTTAATGATACTTATAAGTACCGTCAAGTAGATAAAGGGTTAATCCTCAAAATCTCTATTAGTACTTTTATTTCCCTATTTAAAAATTTCTGAGATTTTTGCATTTTTTATTTAAAAGTAGCTATTGTTTTAAACATGCACTTTATTTCTTTTTGTTTTTCATTCTATGTTTGAACCACAAATCTAATCCCGCTTTTCATCCTACTGTGCCTAACATTTGTAGTGTTTCTTACGCCTGACGTCTTTCAATTGTTATCCACCTGTAGCTTATAGTTTTGACGGCTATGATCTTTTTTAAGCCTGGAAACTTTTCCTCTCTCAATAATTGAGACACTTCAGACGTTGATATTTATTCATGTAACTTCGAAATTCACATACACACACACAGAAAAAAAAATTAAATAGCTGCATTTATTTTTTCTGACGATCGGGAACTACATTTGTTTAAAAGTTGTAAGCATATCAGATGCTGTTATTAGCTGTTATTAGCGAAGAGATTCATGTTCTAAGATCCTTCTTCAGTCACTCGTCTTCTTCCCCTCTAAAACACTTTTCTGTGCTAGTAAATTTTCTGCCACAATAACAGAAATTTACCTATATAGAAATCAATAGTAAAATTCAGGCTTTGTTAGAAGCAAGGTTGATTAAGGAAACTAATAGCCTATATTTTGTTCCAGGCACTTGAGTTATGAAGCGAGATGAAGGCTAGACAACAACACTTTGTGTAGATTATAGAAAATTAAATGCAATAATCAAAAATGTTTCGTAACCTTTATCTTGTAAATTAAGTAATGCAATTTTCCACTTTGGATGTAGCTTCTGGCTACTGGCATACACCATTACACCTTTTAGAAACTGAAAATTAACCTTTGCTACCAATTATGGTCTATATGAGTGCATCATTTTGCCTTTTGGATCAAAACAGGACCATCTCTAATTTCAAAAGAACCCTTAGCATCCAGAAGAACTCTTAACAAGTATTAAAAAAGATTTTGCTTGTCCTTATAACGGTGCAATTATTATCTCCCCTCTTCTTTAGAAGAAAATATTCAGCATTCAATCCAAAATTTCTGAATTATGTATGCAATAAAATATGAAGCAAAAAATTTCAAAATGAAATTTTGCCCCGATCAAATTAATTTTCTAGGTTATGAAATTCAAAATGGAACTATAACTTCTGCTAATGTTAATGTTGAAGTTATCCAAAATTTAAAATCTCCATCAAACATAAATGCACTCTAAAAATGTTTAGGCTCAATTAACGTTTATCATAGATTAATAAATAAATTCGAAAAAGTCAGACTACTCCTAATATAGATTATTAAAGAGAAATGATCCCTCCGGGCATGGAGTTTATATTGACAAAATTCATTTGATAAACTAAAAAATACCTTAACATATAAACCAGTTCTAAAGCTTTGTGATCCTAAATTGTCTGTCCATATATTTGTTGATACTTCTAACGATGTAGTAGGTGCTATTCTAAAACAACCACACTGCAAATAGAAGCGTCTTAAATTTAGACACATATGTGACTGAAAAAGAATTTTAGACACTTAAGTGTCTTAATCTGAAAATTAAGACACTATAGATGTCTTAATTTAAGATACATAAGCGTCTTACTATGACCATGGTGTAAACGAACTGAGAATAATGTCTAAAATATCCGCAAACGTCTTATTTTAAGACACTTCATTGCTTTAAACGTGTCTTAATTTAAGACGTTTTGATTCTTCCGACGCAATAACCACCAGGGGGCACTAGCTCTCCCAGTTGCGCATGCGTTTTATATGTCTTCGTTCGAAGTGGTATACGTTGTAATTCAAACAAAGTTTGTTTTTATGTACGCGTGTATTTTAATTCGTTTTTTGCGAAATGTGAAGTACTGTGATTTTAATTCGTATTAATTTGGATTATTTATTTATTGAATACATAAATTGAATACATATTGAATACAAAAGAATTTTAGACACTTAAGTGTCTTAATCTGAAAATTAAGACACTATAGATGTCTTAATTTAAGATACATAAGCGTCTTACTATGACCATGGTGTAAACGAACTGAGAATAATGTCTAAAATATCCGCAAACGTCTTATTTTAAGACACTTCATTGCTTTAAACGTGTCTTAATTTAAGACGTTTTGATTCTTCCGACGCAATAACCACCAGGGGGCACTAGCTCTCCCAGTTGCGCATGCGTTTTATATGTCTTCGTTCGAAGTGGTATACGTTGTAATTCAAACAAAGTTTGTTTTTATGTACGCGTGTATTTTAATTCGTTTTTTGCGAAATGTGAAGTACTGTGATTTTAATTCGTATTAATTTGGATTATTTATTTATTGAATACATACATCTGACGTGTGTGCTCGACATCAAATGTCTCTTAGAAGCTGTCGTCGATACAAGGGCGGGATAGACACAGAACAGAAGTAGACGACGGTTGAAGATTACACCCGGAAATTCTACAAAGCGTGTGCAATGGGCTTAGTGTTAACTCGTATCAATTTATATCAATAATATTGTGTTATTCATCTTCGTCCTGTCGAAGCTGGCAAAAAAAAGAAACTTTTGTCTGACGGGTCCTGTTTTTAGGATGAAACATCTCATTCTTTAAATATGGCTAGTCGGATGTATTATGGGATTACCTTTTAAACTGATGAAAGTCTTTCTCCCTCACTGTGGTTGTGGTAGTTTTTAAAATTTCAAATCGAGGAATATTTCTTACCTCTTGCAGCTACTCAAGTAAGTTTCTTTATAGTAGTAAAATTAGTGTATTTTATGATTTTATTTATTGTACTAAACAAAATCCTGCATGAAATTTAATTAGTTTTGAATCTGTTCGCAAAAAACCCCACTAATTCTAGAAGTATATATTTTTAAACTTATGACGTTCTTTTTTATTACGAATTATATATTCAATGTCAGTTCTTAGTTTCAATGGATAATTTTTATCTCGCAGTAAATGACGGCCACAAGGAAGTAAAGAAAAAAAAAACTTTGAAAGATGACCTAATGCTTTCTTACTTCCTGGCATAAAACCGCAGATTAAAAAAAGATAAATAAAGTAAATGAGACTGGTCTATTATATGAAGCTGCCTGTAAAAATATACATATGTATTTGATTTCCAATCAACTCTAATACTGATTTTTTTATTATTTTTAATAAAAAAGTAATTTGAAATTTATAATGGGAAAAAGTAAAAACCTCTAACTAGATTTCGTATTTAAAATTGTGGTAACTTTATTTATATGCACTTATACGAAAAATACAAAAATGACAGATGTTACTGTATATATTTAAGACGAAAGAAGTTTGGAAATCATAAGTTATTTTTTCCTCATGTTTTTAATATAGAATATGTACTTATTTGTTTTTATTGATAGTTGAATAGCTTTTGTGAGTACCCTCTGATCTACATAAAAACTTGCCCATGTGGAAATATAATTTTTTTAAAAACATAATTTTTAAATAAGTATTTTCATTTTTTTTTTGGGGGGGGGTGAGGGGGGGATTTTGCATGAATTTTTGTAAAGGTGATATCTTAAATCTTGCACTGATTATAATGAAAGTTTTGAACTTTTAGAGTAGGACAAGTTTAAAAACGCAAATATATTTAACAAAATACCAAAGTCATTTTTTCCCCAATGTTATTAAAGTAGAATATTTATTTATTTATTTTCATTATTCATAGTTAAATGGCTGTTGTGATTATCAAGTGATGTATATGTAAAATTGCCTATGTGGCAATATATTTTTTTATATTTTCATTTTTTTTTTGGGGGGGGGGGGGATTTTTGCAATTTTCGTACATCTGATATTTTAAATCTTTTTCCACATTCAACCGAGTATAATAAATATTTTGAACTTTTAGAGTAGGACAAGATTATAAAATATATATATATATTTATCTATGTACCTTAAAAGCCCTTAATAGCAAACACTTCGGGATCGCGGAATTTGTCCGATAATTGGAGATGTCTACGTTTTTGAGGTAAAAATATACAAATATGTATGTCTGCTGATTAAAAAAGTATTCGTTAAATAGAGGTGTTCGCTATTCGAGAATGTCCATTAACCTCCACAACGGATACTCCCGAATACCGGACATCTCAATTTAGACAACTATAATGCAGGGTTGCCTTTTTTGCAAAAGTACTTCTTGATTAAAGGAAGGGCAAACTGGGAAGTGCCCCGTCCCCCTACGACTGTAGTGCCCCCAAATTTGATGTGCAATATTTGTAAAGCTTATATTTTAAATCTGTTTCGAAATTGTACTGATTATAATCAATATTTTGAACTTTTAAAGTAAAATAAGGTTAAAAACAAAATAAATTTAAAAAAATCTAATATTTAGATAAATATTTTTTGTTTTTTAATCTTGTTCTACTCCTGAAGTTCAAGATATTGATTATAATCAGTACAATGTCGTAAAAGATTTAAATTATCAACGTAACGAAAATTGTATACCAAAACTGAGAGCACCAAAAAAATCAGGCTGTATTGTTGGGGGGGGGGGGGGGCAGGACCACAGCCAAATATTTTTCCAGGATTCAACGTGGTCAAACATGGCTACGTATGATGCTTACAAAAAAATGGATGCGATTCAGACGTTTGAAGTGTCTGAAATTCAGACGCAAAAAGTGTCTGAAAAAATTCAGACATTTTAAAATGTCTGAAAATTGAACACTCCATTTCAGACACTTAAGTGTCTGAATTTCAGACATTTTAATTTAGAGTGCAGTTGAGAATTCTTTTTTACATCCTATTACTTATTATTCTTGTCTGTGAGACGTTTTAAACAAAATTATTTTATTACTGAATTACAATGTCTTACCTATTGTTGATAGTTCAGATAAATTCTATTATTAATTTCATGGACTAAAGTTTACCATTCACACTGATCATGCACCGATAGTTTTCTTAAAGAATGTTAAAAATCTTAGATAGAAAAAGGATATTTAGATGGTAATTAAAACTTACCATGTTTGAATAAGAAATAAAATATCAAACGAGTTCCACAAATGTCGAAGCAGACATGTTGTCTAGAAATCCCATTTATAATTTTGTTTGACCTATTAATTTGCATTCGGCTTGCTACAAGCTATGTTACTTTTAAATATCTTTCTATTGATACTGTTGGTGGTTTTAATTATTACAACTCTCAAAAGAAATGCCTGCATTTGATAATAGACTATGCTAGTAGATATATCCTTTGACGTTTCTATCAAAAGTGTTACTTCTGAGATATATAATAATAGTTTGAAAGAAGATTTAATATAAAAGTTTATCAGAAATGACTTAGTAACAGGAATGCAGTCTTCACGTCTTCCGCAGATTAAAAAAATTCGTCGAAACTATGAAAAAAAGCAGCTTTGAACCTCAGATGATCATACGCATGTGAATGGCAAAGTTGATTGAAATCACCAGCCTATGGCTACTAGAATGAAATGTAAAGTTAATTCTACTTCCTCAAAAATTCCCTGTACTAAATTGTCAGAGGGTCAATCCATTTCAAGTGGTCCAGAAAATCATCAATTCGTTGCTTGACCATTTTTAAAAAATCTGAAATTTTTTGTACAACAACCCTAACATGATGGAAGTTCAAAATGACTATTATTTTAATTTTATTAACTTTTGCTTGTTCATGGCGGCCATCTTTGTTTCATCGTCTGCAGCAATTTTCTCACAAGAAGGGTTTGCGGAATTGTAAATAATTCATCGTTTATTTATCCAATTCAACTGCGGATTAAAGCAATTTATACAGAATACATTGTGCGTTTGGTAGTGTTATGCACAAGAAATTTCAGGATGGAGATTTGACTACAAGCTGAGATATGGCAAGGGCAACATGTCAAAACAATACTGACAAACTATTGTTTTGTTGTAGTCACAGCTAAGTATTTATCACAGAGTGTCATTTAAATTTATGTTTTTGATTATCTTTAAATAATAGTAACAGAAAATAAAGCATTTTGCAAAGTTTAGCAATTAATTAAAAAAATAATTATGCCTAACGCCATACATTTTGTATGGTTTCAGTAATTTTTGTTGTAAGTAATTTTAGTAACTAAAAGAAACTTCAGCACTTTTGCATAAAGAAAAAAAATATTTTTATACAAGATCTGAGACAAAAACAACATAGGGAAAAAGAAAAGCTCTTAATGTTGCCATACTTGCTGAGACATGATCAAACGTGTCAAAACACATTCTTGCTTGTTGGTTCAAAAACCACAATTTTGATCTTTCTCAAAATTTTATTTGTAGGAACCAAGTCTTATCATCTCTTGATAACTCGATTGAAGATCTTGGCCCTGCTGGCTGATAGAAATATACTTTGAAATCACTATGTGCAAGTCTCAATTCACTAATAATTCCTAGTTTCCTTCTTATGCAAAATGTGATTTTTCTGCAGTATATATTTTGAAAAGGCTTTGGGTATCTTTACTTTCTGAAACTTACTTGAGGCTGATGCATGGTAACATCGCATAATGTTTCATTTACAAGAACATACTTATGGTAGGAACAAGTTTCAGGGACTGGCAAGCAGCATTAAAATTGTGGTTTTTAAACCAACAAGCAGGAATGTGTTTTGACACGTTTCATCATGTCTCAACAAGTATGCCAACATTAGCAGCTTTTCTCTTTCCCTATTCTGTTTTTGTCTCAGGTCTTGTATATATATATATATAAATGTGCTGAGGTTTCTTTTAGTTACTAAAGTACAACAAAAATTACTGAAACCATACAAAATGTAGGCCTTAGGCATAATTATTTTTTAAATTAATTGCAAAAGGCTTTATTTTCTGTTACTATTATTTTAAGATAATCTAAAAAATAAATTTAAATGATGCTCTAAGATAAATACTTAGCTGTGACTAGAACAAAACAATAATTTGGCAGTATTGTTTTGACATGTTGCCCTTGCCATATCTCAGCTTGTAGTCAAATCTCCATCCTGAAATTTCTTGTGCACTACCATACAATACCCTTATAAAAAAAAAAAAATTCAGATTTTTATCTCGTGCCCCACCAGAGATATTTAAGTCTGAAAAGTGCGATTTTTGGCATTTTTGAAAAATTTGGGATTTTTTTTTAGCGAAGAGAAAGCAAGTCCCAGATCTGGAACTCGGCGTGTGAGTACAAATACTTTCGGCCTATTTGTAAAAAAAAATTATCTCATGTTGACAGTTTTCCTTGCTAGAAAAATTTCTTCTTGTAAACGGACAAATTTTGGAAAAAAACTGAAACTTTTTGCTTAAATTTTACCAATAAGCAGTTAGTTTCGGAAACTACTCCATTACCAAATTTTTAGTCCAATGTATCCTGTACAAATTGCTTTAATCCGCACTTGAATTGGATAAATAAACGATGAATTATTTACAATTCCGTAAACCCTTCTTGTGAGACAATTGCTTCAGACGATGAAGCAAAGATGGCCGCCATGCACAAACAAAAATTGATAAAATTAAAATAATAGTCATTTTGAACTTCCATCATGTTAGGGTTGTTGTACAAAAAATTTAAGATATTTTAAAAATAGTCGAGCAACCAGTGCTGGACCACTTGAAATGGACTGACCCCAGAGCAAGTTTTTCATGAATACAACAATACCCCCCATTCTGTAACTCATTCCCCTTCTGCTTATTTACTTTTTGGCCAATTACAAATTACCTAAAAACAAGAAAGATCATGCGTTAAGCATAAGATCATAAAACGCTTTCTAACGCATTCAGAAAACTGTAACAAAACTTCACCTTCTAATAAGATGAAAGGAAATGTAAACAAATTCAACTAGGTGGGGAGGCCTAACCAAAGGCTAAAGCTCTACTACCTGTTAAAAAAAAAAAAAAAAAAAAAAAAATTGGAAATTGCATAAAATATATGAAAACCCAGATGCAGCAATTACCATCTATAGTCGGAAAATATCCGAATTCTTTTATGCAGCCCTTTATATGATCTATAATTATAATATAGACTGCATAGTAACCAAAAATTTATTTCAGTAATAAAACGCACAGCACAGTTCAAAATTCCCCTTCTACAATTTTCGTTAAGACAAAGAAATATATTCAAAGTGCTATAATCGATTTTTTTTGTACATCTCTGTAAATGAAAGGCAAATGCTCTGCACACCATGTTCAATAGTAAGCATATTATAGTGCACCTAAGTAATTCATATCAAATTTCAATATGTTGGAAATAGTATAACATCATTGAAAAACACCACAAACGATTTTCTCCATAAACCATAATGGGATTCTTTTGTGTCCCCCTATACACGAACTATAAATGCTATACATTTCATTTTCAATTCCGAACATGTCATTGTAAACCCAAATAACATAAGTCAATTACATTTCAATCTGAGTTTATCTTCGCGTGTTAGAGCACGGAACGGACAGAAAATAGAATTCATAAACACTTTCGACTATGTTGAACAGTGTAATAAATGTTTTTTTCCCTTTTAAATATATATTCGGCTATATGAATATCGAATCCCGTATAGAAAATTTGGCGTGTGACATTGATTTTTCTTGTACAGGGCTACAAAAAAAAAATTCAGTTACGTAATCATGTATGAAGGATAATTGCCTGAAGGGTGATTTCAGTTGAGCTATGCGTTTTCAAACTTAGTTAAATTTTAACATATTATGTGGCGTGCATAAATTCTGTAGATCATTCACATAGATGTCTAAAAGAATTAGAACAATCCATTTCTTTTGATGTTTTCAATTGTATTTCCATTTTTGTGCTCAGCTAAATTTTACTATGCTATGTGATGTTAGTATATACTACAAATAAATTCATACACGCAGCACTGTACAAAAAGATATGGGTGCATTGTGGTCTACGGATGATATTTGTCGAAAAAAGCTTTAAGTTCCGTTATGCGTTTTCCAGCTGAATTAAATTTTAGAATGTGATACAGTAATTATAAATTATTATAGATTATATACTGGGATGCACAAAATAATTCAAATATGTTAATATACATGGGCGGTAAATGCTAAAAAAAGGTTTGTAATTGTGTTATATGTTTTCTAAATTGTTTATTCTGCTGTCTCTTTAACTGTATGAAAAAATGAAGTTTCGTATAACATTATTCTGGTTGCTTCGGAAAGTTCTTCATAATCTATGCGCCATGCATGTTTTTTTCTTCTTGTTTTAACACTTCAAAGTGGTTTTATTATTATCTCTTTAAAATATCGGAGAGAGAGAGAGAGAGAGAGAGAGAGAGAGAGAGAGAGAGATGGTTTTACATTTGTGCAATTTAAATGTCAAATTATGCAAAAAATAAAATTAAATAATTATTATTGAAAAGTAATTACTCTTATTATTTAAACTTTATATATATATATTTTCAGATACAACGGCAACCTTTTGCAATACAAAATTTTATCAACCGTTTCAGTATGAGGAAAATTCTTCGAGCTGATAAAAATATACTGGAGTTTTTAATGTGTTTTAACTCATTCACGACGATTGGCAAGTTTACTTGCCACATCAGGCGCACAAAACCTTTACATTTGAAAATCAGTATTTTAATACGAAAATTTTCCTTTTATCTAATCTCAAATTTTGAGCGATTAATAAGTCAAAATTACAATAGGAAAAAACTGGTGTCGAAGAATTAAAAAAGTGTAAAGATGCTCGTCATGAATGGGTTAATGTCATTCTTAGTTCTACTTTAAATCCATCTTAATTATTTATCTGTCTCAAATAATCTCAGGCAATAAAACTTAAAATATTTTTTCTAAATACTTGTGTAGCCATAATTTTGTCACGCTATAGCACGTATTTTAAGACATGTTCTTTATACATACACACAGTAATGGGAAAAAAAGAGAAAGAAAGAAAACAAAAAGAACAAACCTTAAAGTAATTGCTGTATTTAGTGATACCATCTCCCGCACATTATAAAATACAGCTAATGACAATAAGTCACAGGTGCGTGCATTTGTAGTGCTTCATATTAGAACATTTTAAACAATGGTACCGACCTAATTTACCTTTTAACGTAAAAATGGTTCTAATGTAACAATATAAAACGACGCGTTTGCTTTTCGGTTCAGTGAATTAGAAATTCAATGCTGAGTAGCTGAGTATAAGATTTATTAAAAGAAAAAAAAACTACAGAAAGGAAAAAAATACAGTAAAAGTTTTAATAAATAGTCTTGTAAAGCATTCTTACTTCAACACAGAAAAGTAAGGAATAAAAATATATATAATTTGCAACAAAAGATTGGTTCTTTGGTTGCTGAACCGTTTTTTAGTTACCGTTACTCGTAGCTGCCAACCTTCCAGTTTTCTTAATCAAATAAATACATTTTGAACTGGAAAATTTATTTAATAGGATGTATAATTTTTATATATGACACTTACTTGATTTCATTAAGTAAAATTTCTGGTGCGAAATATGTTTTATTGACCAGAAGGTTGGCAGCTATTGATTCTTTAATTCCTACGTAGAAGTTTTTATATAAAGTTAAAACTTTTTTAATAGTTCCGTCTTTTAGTCGAATAAAAATAAATAAATAAACAGATACAAAATAAACGAAAGAAAGAAACAAATCATAGTATATTGGATATGACAACTAATGCCAAGAAAAATTTGTAAACCTTTTCTTATGTTCTTTTTCTTCGAGTGTAGGAAATTTCTTTTTCCAGAAGAATGATTTTCAAAATTTACAGAGTAGGACAGCGTGGGACATCTTTTGATGATTTTTAATTAATTATTTTTGTGAATTTTATTTTTTGCTTAATTTTTACACGTTGCCCGTATTGCTTGATCTCTTTTGGCTTAGTATAAAATAATACCAATACAGCTATCACTACTACAACAACAAAATTAATAATAATAAGTGACTGAAATAAGGGGCATAAATGTTTAATTAAAAGAAATATATGCCCCTTTAACTTTCCCACCTGCCCAATTAATCGGATAGGTGACACATTATTTTACACGTTATTTACATTGTTGTTCAGCGAAGAATTTAGAAGAATCTGAACTTAGTTATATGTCATAACAAAACTCACCACACAATTACTAATAAATTAGAATTATTTAAGCAGAAATTATTTATTTAATATATTAGGAAGGCATCGGTAAATATCGTAATTCACTATTTTTCTTATAGGAGAGACTAGGGAGTGTTGACCATAGGGGAGGCTTGACCCACCCATCAGTTTTCATATTTAAAAGAATTTCAGAGTTTTATCAATAGGTGTCAACCAAAGCTACTGGAATGCTCAAACAACAGTCTTTGTTTCATACAGATAATCGAAATAGGTGTGGAAAAAATCAATTGAGTGGCGTTTTCAACTTAAAAGGTGTGTTTTTTAGAAACATTTTGTAAGCTTTCTTTTTGATTAAATATATTATAGAAATTTAAGTAAGTAGGTTTTACGTAATGCAGAAATTTCGAGCTTTCATTCCAGGCATAAAGATTGCACAGTAAGTTAGGCTTAACTTAACAATGTGCTATTCTTTAGAAAAGGACTATGTGGGGAGGCTTGACCCAGTCATAATGTGAGGGAAGGTTGTCCAGATGCTCAAGGCTCCCTTAATTAAGTGGTTTGGGAAATCTTTTTTATTATACACTGTGCATAATGAAAGGTTAATGGTTACACATAAAAAAGAATGTAAATTTATTCTGTAAAGCCCATTTTAATGGGGTGATGGAAAAGAAAATATTTAAAATTTATTAAAGAAAGATGTGAAAATTACTATAGTATCCACTGCAAGAAAAAAATTTAATGAAATATAAATGGGAAAGTTGATAGGAACTTTTTTTCAATTAAATATTACTTACAATAGGTAAATAGAAACAGTGGAAAAGACTAGAAAGGACTAGAAAATATTATAGCAGCAGTTTTAACACTTTCAGGGGCAGTGGTATGTTTTGAAACTACTTAATTTTAATTCCCAAACGCCACAATGGCACACACTAAAAATCTTTTCATTTCATTTTGCTTACGATGACATTTATTTAAAATAGTATTTTGTCCAAAATAATTGATACGAAATTTGTACTTCAATTATTAGAAATGCTAAAATTTGAACATTCTTAAGATCGTCTCATCGCATTTGGCTTATTTCCGAAAAAAAATTGATTGGAATTGATTACAACTGAAGACATTTCAGAAAGTTACAATCCCCTAACGCAAGATATATCAGAAAAGCTGAAATGAGATGCCATTTCGAACAAAAGCAACACTGCAAAGGCTCAAGTTAGTTTTTCCTCACGAATTCTGATATAATGGCCAGATAAACAAAAGGGAAATTATTTAACATGAGTTACTGTTGCTTTACTACCATTGTTTTAACGCAAACGATTTGTCACGTCTGATTATAGATATGAAAACGACTGATCATACTCATAAAAAATCAAACGTTATGAATTTTCCCTGCCAGATACCCTCTTTTCCCCTTGTAAAAAAAGAAAAAAATGAAAAAAAAAAAAACTTGTTAACGACATACTTACTTATCAACGACATATAATTTCAGTGAAAGCAGGAAATATTAAGTATTTACATATAGCAACAGTATTATGGAATTTATGACAACAATATGCTTACAATTGAAGAGCTTAGTGGAAGAAACATGTTATATTTTCTCAAAATTTGTTTTATTTTATGAAAGAAGACGTTATAACTGTATTCTATAATATGGTAAAACTAAAATATTAATATTTTAATTAGCCTTGAAGATCCTTTATTTATTCATATTTTAATACTAAATGATTTTATTATTTTTAAATGTTTGAAAATTAAAGCTAAGTTTATCTGAGAAAGTTTAGTACTACATCTTAGCATATTAAACATATAGGCTACCAAATAGAAAATAAATCAACAAAAATTACAACAAAAAGCTATTTTTTTCGAAATTTAATTTTCATTAAATAACTTCATTCAGCTCTTAATTTTTTTTATATGAATTTAACAATTTGAGTTCAACAGACATGCTGATATATGATATTATTTATTAGCTATAGAGTAGTTTTTATTAAACACTTTTCAACATTGTTGAAAGATGTTTATTACTGCGATTTGCTTGTCTGGCCGTGCTCTAACTCTCCTAAATATAGTCAGATTACTATGTAAAGGATGTATATTTTTGTCCGTCTTAAATGGGCTTTTAAGAGTACAAAATACAAAATTTGCTTCAAATTTTCGAATTCTTAATTTTTCGCTTAGAAAATAAAGCAGACTTCAGACAGTTTAAAATTTATGTAATTTATATAGTTTCACAATATATAAATACCTAAAACACAACCTTTAAGTTTTAAATAAATAATGTCGCGCATGTATGTATAAATCTTTTTTAAGTGGCTTCTAAAGAATAACAGCTTTTGGCCATTATATATACTAGAAAATCCAACCCGAACCTCCCGGGTTACGAATATAAGAGGGAACCAATTTTTATATTAAAATATTTTTTTACATTTGTCCACTAACAGCACCCAAAAGCATTTTTATTGATAAAGTATCAATTTTGCATTAAATAAAGTTTTGAAATTTATTAAAAGCGATACTTTCTTATGAGTTATTAGTCGAAGAAATCGCCAAAGATTTCGTAACTTACAGCAGTCTATTTTAATTCTGATCACTTCAGAATTAAACCACTAGTTAATTAGATCTAAGAATTAGATCACTTTATATTAACATACTTTTTTAGATTGCACCCTAACAGCACCCAAAAGCATTTTTATTGATAAAGTATCAATTTTGCATTAAATAAAGTTTTGGAATTTATTAGAAGCGATACTTTCTTATGAGTTATTAGCCGAAGAAGTCGCCAAAGATTTCATAGCTTACAGCACTCCATTTTAATTCTGATCACTTCAGTTGTTTAAGCGCATATAGTTTAATTATATGTTTGTTAAATTTCTGTTTATATTATTTTATTTTATTGCTGAAGTTTTAGCTTTGTTACGGGATATCAACCGGAAAAAAATGCTCAATTTTTTATATTAACTTAAGTGCGAACGGATTTATCTTTCATAATCGTCTGCAGGCGATATAGGTAGATTTAAAAAAAAAGTTATGCTTGAAAATTATTTTTAAAGCTGTAAAAAATGAGTAAATTGCTAAACAGTTTTCAAATAAATTACAATACAGTTTTAAGACAAATTGCATTTCTAAGTAATTTTTTTTTCTCCATCCAACAGTGTAAAAATTTAAAATATGCTATGTTTAGAAGTTAAAAAAATTACAGTAAAAGCGAAATTTAACGGTCTGCTGTTTCCACCCTCAAAATAACGTAAGCGTTACGCAGAGACACGTTTGTCCTTTATAATATAGATATGTATGTTCGATATTTTCTAAGCAACCCACTGAATGGATTTCATTTTTTACACTCATCCCTAGTAAATTAGGGAATGTTTTAAGACATAAATAGTTATGCTGGTATTGCATATTTCTTTTATTATACAGAAACGTGTTAAAAATTCCCATATCCCACATACCATTTTTAGTTTGCAGAAAATTTGTAGAAGTCTTTCTTTGAAAACCTGGAAAGTTGCAGCAAGCTCAGCATGACAAGACTGAAAGTTCATAACAGGACTGCAGAAAGATAATGCAAACGCCGAAGTCACCACACTTTGAACTTGCAGCTAACTTGTCGAGCAAGTTAAATTAATGCTGTATCCAATTTATTGCAAATTAACGGTAAACAAGCAATAAAAAATACTGCAAAGTCGTAATCTTCCCATGCCACATTAACTGTTTACAACTGTTACACTATAAGTTTAACCCCTTCGACGTGGTCCATAGACCTGATCAGGTCTATTGATGCATCGTTTTTACCACCATAAATAAGTTAGGGTAATATTTGTACTTTTCAATTCGAGCCTTTTTTGGTATTTGATAAGTATAGCTTTTAAAAAAAGCGGTGCCAACTGAAAAAAATTTCTGCAAATTCTACGTATCTGCTGATTGTCTATTCTCTCAGCAGAGGGATTTTTTGCTTTCGTGACTTTCGTGAAATAAAGACAGTCTTGCCATCAGTTTCACAACAAACTACTCATGCTACTTGGCAAGCATGTCGTCACCCTCAAGTAAATATTTCTTGACTTGTCTTATTCGTGTAGTTGAGCTAGTCCAGGCGAATTCTGCTAAGTTCTAAGATGTGAGTTGCTTGCCATACTTTGGAGGAAAACTATCAGTCTTAGCATGCGTTTGGCACACACTCTTGAATTTATAAAGGCTCTCTACTAGTAACAACTAAATTAAATTAAATGTGGGTAACGATAAAAGGTTATTAGATAAAACAACCTGTTGTGACAAACCACACTCGCTAAGACAGGGCAATTGGCGCGCAGTAACTAAATAGAAAAATAGTCAATGCTACTAATAATGACATATTTTCGCATTTGCAAACAAGTGATGGATTCAGAAACAGCTGTTTGAAGTTGCCTTCATTTTTTTTAACCATTTGGAAAAATGGTTATTGTTCTCTGACAGGGTAAAAAATCAAAAACATATCTGAGGCGTTTTATTGGTTGAATCCGCATTTTATTCGTTTTCTGATTGGTCTATACAGTAATCTGTATTTCCCTTTACTTTCAACAGAGATGGATACTTCTGTTGCCACTAGGACAAAAAAGTAATAAAAACTACAAAAAAAAAAATTAATAACTCAGAAACAAATTGAGATGCAGCTTTCAAACAAATTGCATTTAAAAGTACATTTTTTTCTCTATACGACGGTGTAAAAAGTAATAGTGTGGGATGTTTAGAAGTTTAAGAATAAAATTTCTTTTAAAATGGGTATGACGATGGAAAAGCCTTTTCCCGAACAGCCAATGAAATGCTTGGATAATACGTAAGTTTCAGGAAATCTGACGAGCCGCAGGTGATTTTTATCGCTTGCAATTTTTACGTGTAATAACACTATTAATGTTTAATTCATGGCGTACGTAATGTATGATCAACCCCGTGCGATTTTTTATGTCTTAAATTTTAGCCTTTGAAAAGATCATTTTCCAAATGATCGTTGTAATTTGTTAAATTGTTTTTTTTTTTTTTTTTTTTTTTTTAGTTTTCTTAGAATGCATATTTTAAAACTTTTGGTACACTTCTTATAAAACCTATTAAAGCTATAGAGTTGGAACTTAATATGCTTTAATAACTAATCTGTTTCCTGTAAAACTATCTAAAATTATGAATGTATAACTCTAACATTACAGAAGATTAATGCAGAAGATTAATGCCGAAGATTTAATACAGAAAATTAATATTACGCTTGAATATATTAATTTTTTCTATGATTTATTTAAATGCTACAATAATTATTTTTTAACTTCATTTCTTCTTTGAGATAAATAAAATATGCTTCTTCAGCTTTTTGAATGATATATTTTTAACATTCATGCTTGATTTGGGGAAAGCTATCTACAGTACACTTTTAGAAATGTGTATCCAAATAATCTATAGTCATGGACATTTAAATTAAGGTAACTAGGTTGGTCCCCCTTTTAGAGGCTTATTTTTGAGGCATTTTCCTTAGTTTTTTTTAATGAAATTAGGATAAACTGACCACCTAGTTTTAATTAATGTCTTTTTTCGCCCAGTTGGAAATTTACATCTAATGTCTTTTTGTTTTCTTGTTCTTTTTTTTTCACTTTATAGGTTGTACGTAACTCTTAAAAATTCGCCATCCGACACGAATTTTAAATATGCTGCTAAGATACGCAGTACTATTCGTTTTTAAAATGGTTGCCGTACTTTTACGGGGACACGAAAATTTTTAATAGATGGGTGTCTACTGTGCGTCAAAATTATCGGTATTGGCAAATAGGAAATTTAAAATGAATGGAGATAACAATAAAATATTGCCACAAAGACTCTTTCGTATAACGGTTAAGAATGTTAGATTAAAATTTCTTCTCATTTTACACGTTTAAATATTCTGCAACTGCATACACCAAATGAAAAAAATTGTTA
Organism: Maratus speciosus; assembly: GCA_963932465.1. Classification (NCBI taxonomy): domain Eukaryota; kingdom Metazoa; phylum Arthropoda; class Arachnida; order Araneae; family Salticidae; genus Maratus; species Maratus speciosus. Next base: position 361,677,517 of record OZ010796.1, on the reverse strand, counting down.
TCACTATAATCACTATTTTATATTTTATTGCTATATTTATAGTATTCCCATGTATTTTATTAATCTTTTATCCAGCACAAATCACTGTAAAAGTCTTTGGCTAGCCTTGCTTCCTTTCAGTCATCCTAACAAGTCTGTCTTCACACTAAAATCAGTTAAAAACCATTGGTCGCTGCGAAATCTGTTGTTACGATGTGTAAGATGGACCATCTAAGTGTTTCGCTTGGCTAACCAAGCCTGTCGTTTTTTTTTTCTCAAAGCAATCAACCTCTTCAAAGTGAAAGTCAGTGATTGCTAAGAAAAACAGATCATCATAATCGCACATAACATCATTATATTTTATAATGATTAAGCTAAAACATATTATTTCGGGAAAATATATTTAAAAAATTCTGAGTGAGACTAATACTGGGTAAATTTTGCTGATAGTGAAGCGTGCATATACAGCCTGGAAATACGATACAGAAAATAACATTAAGCGTTTATTAAAGTTTCATCAAGATCATAATAATAGTAATAATAATACTAATAATAATAATAATAAAGAAGGATAGGTAAGAAAATAAACAAATAAACGAAATAAAATAAAAAGAAACGAAATGCCTTCTCGGCAAAATTTTAATAAAATTCCTTTTAATTTTTGTTTTAAAAATATATACCCCCCCCCCCTTTTTTTTTTCTTTATTTACTTTTCGACAGAATTTGATCTTTAGTTTCACAAGTAATGCGTAATACTTCCTTGTGTGAAAGAAAAAACTACGATTTGGAAGCCTTTTGGCAAAATAAGAACCCGTCTCCATAAAATAGAAAAATAAAGGTATACCTTACTAACTTTGTCGCAAATGTACATTCATTGAATAAAAATGTGGCTGGCACCAATCGATTGATAATACGAGTAGAAATTGTAACAAATTTCACACATTTCAATATACTAACATATACTTTTGACATCATATTTAGATTACTTGCTAAATTTTAACTTTGGATACCAATCGGAAATCATTTGAACAAGCAATGAAGAACGTTGCAGGTTTTAAGATTAGAACCCCTAATTTTAAATTATCTTTTAAGTGTTTGAAAACAGATTGCAATGCGGGTAGTTTTTTAAGCATAACTCAAAAACTATTTGATGAACTGTAATTTTGGATTCGCATATTTGAAGATTCTAGAAATCGATTTCTGTTTCAAAAATTAATTTCACAATGCATATATTTTCAATACATATATATAATACCTCTGGATCAAAATTTAGCTGACTTGTTCATATAACAATATTAACCAGATTTATGTATATATATATATATATATATATCCCGAATGACTTCCAGTTGATATCCGAATGTAAAAATTTAACGAAGAGTCCAAATTATGATGTTAAAATTAAGTATTAATATTTAAAATTTTAAAGTTTCTTACAATCTGTATAAATAGGCAACCTCCTGAGAAAAATTTAAGCTACGATGATTTGTGGCAGAGTTAATAGGGTATAATTCTTTCTTTTTTTTATGTAGGCTGCACAATGTGCTTCCTACGTAAAATGCAGGCGTAAAATATGCAGCCCACGTTTTTCTATATGAATGTGCACTGCACATTCATATAGAAAAAAAAACTCTCTCCCCCCCCCCCCCTCATAAATACGCCAATTCAAACGCAAATCATCGTGTGCAGAAGATTCTAGTATTAATCGATTGCGTACAACATTTACAACCTAATTGTATTCGTAGATGAAGTCTACCTGTTAAAATGTAAATTGACATTTAAATTTTCTTTGACAACGTCAAGTTATCTTTATTCTACGCTTAAATTTATGACCGCATATCGAATTTCAAGGACTTTAAAGTTTAGGAATTAAAATTGCCTAAAGCCAATTATTGTACTTTACTCTGTAATGTTAAATTACTTTTGCATACGTTAGTTTCACTTACATTTATTAAAATCACAATCTTATAATACATATTTCCTATACATGGACATACTGCTTTAAAACCTAAACATAAGTATCTTAGTTTTCTAATTATTGCAATTTTTTGACACGTAATTAGAATTCCAAAAATAAATGCATTATATACGCTGTAAAAATTCTGCTGCATTCGATTTATGAATATATACAAACAATTATAGCATTTTTCTCTAAGCAATTTTTCAGTTTTGCAATCTTTTGCACAAATAAATGAATAAATAAAATAAAAATAAAAAGTACCATCAAGAATCTGTCTATTTTGTTTGAAATTAAACATGCTGAAAGCTGATATACATGTAAAGAAATTATTAGAGTTAGCCCGTAGGAACCCATATGAATTATTCATTTTAAAAATTGTACTGCATGCTATTTATAAATACATTACGGATACACAGAATTTGAAAATTTTTCTCTTAGTAGTAAGTTTTTTTGTTTTACGCTCTTTTGAAAAAAAAAAAAAAAAAGATACGGAAAAAAATATATATTTATTTTATTTTAAACTTATTGAGTACAGTGATCCAAAATCGCGATCATGGGGCCCAAAATCAGAAATTCGAAATTCAGTATTTCGAAATGTAATGCATTCCACAATATTCAGAAATATCTGAAACTGTTAAATATTTTCGTTTTATAAGCACGCATAAATTCACATTGCTTCTGTGATGTTGGAAGTTTTGAATGATTCTTGTTGTGGCGTGAATTTCAGGTAAATTCGCTACATCCACACGTTAATTAAGCCCATTTCACGTAGTTTGTTGTTTCTTCCCTTTATGCGTCTCTAATCCAACATTAAATTACATCTACAATTTGATATCTGGATTGCAAAATAACTCAAAAATTAAAAAAGAGGTTTCATTTCATTTTATTTTTTATTTATTTTTTTTAAACACAATTTTAATGCTATTTTAAAATTATTTACAAATTATTTAAAAATTATCTACAAAACAGTCGACCAAGAGTCCTTTGGTCCCTTTATGTACTGAATTATGAATTCATGAAAATTTTACCTTCTAAAGCACTTTTCGTGAATTTTTTAAACTACATTAGAAGATTTACATAACCATTTAATAAATTTTAGAAGGATTTTAGAAGGATTGAAGGATTTAGAAGGATTAATTAAATTTGAATTTATAGGGATTTTGTGCAATATTTATAACCCCACCCAAATCTTTTATTTTAAATCTTTTTATTAGTATTTTGTAGAAATAGGAAATATACAAATATAATATTCTTACAATAGAAATATTTCCAAACTGAACACCCCCTCCCCTCCCCCCAACGGCAAGAAAGCTGAAAAGATGCAAAGGCAAAAGAAATCATCCTTTTAAAAATATTTTTGTTTTGTGTAACCAATAATGCTTTTGGAACAAGATAAAGTAATGTACCTATAACTCATTTTAAACTGTATTACGGCTAATCGATGTATTAAATGAATTTTATAACAAGTTATTTTAATGGTACTTATAAGATAAAGGGTTAATAGCACAAAATGTAGAATTAACCTTCTAAAGCCATGTACAAAGTCATCTACTGCTACTTTTTCCGATTTTGCGGGAAACAGTAGTTTGAAGTTTGATATTGATATTGTCGATATTAGTCCGAAATCAGTTAATAGGGTTTAAGATCTTTCCAGTTTTTGCAATGTTCAAAAAATTGACTATTTTTATATAATGCACTATTCTAATTAACATAATTACTGTAAATTTAAATAAGTTTTAATTCGGGGGAAGGGAACTGTCGCTGTCATTAGTACATCTGTATAGTAGTTAACAAGTGCAAGCAATTATTTGCATTTAGTAATTTTTATTAATTTTAAACGTGCAAAAGCAATAACTTAATGTTGTAAAAACACATTGGGTTAGAAGAAAAAATAAAAAATAAAAAATACATCAAATTTTTACTCAATCCTTGGGATGAAGTTTTGAGGGTTTTTGAAATGCGTAAATCTGCATTTTTGAAGGATTATTTAACCCCTTCAGGACGGGTGGGACACATAAGTCCCATATAGGGTACATATTATTTTATTCTTTAACTACCAGAATATATTAGTAATAAACTTTGCCTTGGCAAATCGTAGAAGTCTTGGAATATATTTTTGAAAATAAAGCTAAAAGAATTTCTGAGATTAGGAATTTAAATGTGGTTAAATGACGCCCGTCCTGAAAGGGTTTTAAACTAAAGTTTTTATTTTATTTTTTTGATAAAAATTATAACATTGCTTTATATTAAAGTCGAAAGTGTGAGAATATCCAAACAGCTGAAAAAATATATTTTTCATCAGTCCCATCCGCACTCCATCCTCAATATCTAGAAATCCCTTAACATTTATAACGGGACAAAAAGTGGGGCGAAATTTTCGTAGGTGAATTTAGATGGTTGAATATTATTCATTCATTTTAAGTACAAAGTAAGAAACACGCGGTAGATTTTCCTGCCATCACCGACAGAGAGACACACACGCAGACAGACAAAGACTCTTCTTTTATTAGTATAAATAAAACATGCTGAAAGCCGATACATAAGTGATTACAATTAGATCGTAGAACCCATCAATGGCTATCAGCTGCATATTAAATGTTCAAATTATTAATTGGTATAACGTCCTTTTAACGTGATTTACATTTGTATTCGTCTAAAGGTGAGGAATGATAAAGAGTGCTAATCTCATCTCGCGATAGATTTGCCAACCGTTCATCAGTTGTTCTGGATTTGCGATATTTTGTCACTGTTAAAAGTAAAGTTCAATGTTTAATCCAGAAATTGGTGAAATCTAGCTGAAATTTAACTGAAAACCGAGATATTGGTGCTAAGTTTTACCAGTTTAGTGGTGTTTTCACAAATACCATTATATTAGTGAAATGTTGAATCAATTTTCTGGTGAAAGGTTGAACCATGATTGAGGTTTTTCTTAAAAACCGACTTTATGGTAAAAGGTTGAACCATGATTCAGAGTTTTTTCTAATCCAATTTTATGGTGAAAAGTTGAGCCATGGTTGAGGGTTTTTTTTAGCCAGATTTATAGGGAAAGATTGAACCATGATTCAGGGTTTTTTTAGCCAGATTTATAGAGAAAGATTAAATCATGATTCAGGTTTTTTCCTAATTTATTGTGAAAGATTGAACCATGATTCAGGTTATACAGGATTTTTTTGGATGGGTTTTTTTCTCCCTTTGCAGGAAATGTGGAACCAGTATTTTGATTTTTAATTTATCATTTTATGGTGGAGTAATGAACCAAGATCCAGATTTTTCCCGTGAGATTATACTGTCCCAGAGAAGCATACTGACATTAGAAACTAACATTAAACTGAAAATTATTATTATTAAAGTTTTAATTACTGAATATAGATCTTTGTCTTTGAAATATATTTAAAACATAATTAAATGTAAACAGTTGGTTCTAATTACACGAAATAATTGCTTTTTTTTCACAATTTCTGATTATTACCATTCTGCCCTCGTAAATTCTGGAACATTTCTCCACACTTTTTAGTTGATTACTTATAACATAATTACTTTTCTGTTTGTTTATTCACATTTATAATAAAAGTATTTCTTTTTAAATAATTTTCTTAGATATAAACATGCACCCTGCTTTTAGTATCTTTTAAAACACAGGAGATAAAATATATTTTTACTAAACATTACTCACATGGAATTTCGTTAAGCACTGTTAATTTTTGCCCAGAAATCAAAATAAAAGTACCGGTGTTGAGAATTCCCCCTCCTCCCCCATATTACATTTGTAACATCAATATAATTAAAATATTTTTTCTTCCCCTTTTTGATATTGTTGTGAACTATTATATTTATAACCAAATAAAATTGCAGAGTTCGGACAACAAGAACTTTTTTAAAACTATGAAACGACCCTATGTGAAAAAGCAAGAATATGTCTTCTTACGAGCACTTTTAGAACTAAATTTCAATATTTTTTGTAGAATTTTTCATTATAAATATAAATTCATGTAAAATAGGGTCAAAGATATAAAGTCATACAAATTTGAGGTTTATTTAAGGTTATTATCAAAGGCCCAGGCAACGCCGGCCAGGCCAGCTAGTTGTTAATAAAGGTACAATGGTTACACATATGGATTTTTCACTATTTTTGGTTTTATACATTTCAATGGTAAAATTTTAGAGACTTTAGGGTACACTGTAAAAACAATAATGCAAGTTTTTCGGTAGGAATCGGAAATTACCATCTAATATTGATATTGCATATTTTAAATCTTTAACTAACTTCATTATCTATAATAATTATATCTTGCAAGATAACACTTTATATTTACAGCATGTCGGTATACCACAAGGCGGTTGTACATCCAGTTTACTCTCAGACTTATACTTATATCATTATGAACGTAATTTTACTAATAATAATCTACATTTATATCGTTATATTGATGACATTATTTTAATTGATACTGGTCATTCTGCAATTACTCCATTTCCAGTAGATTATCCCACTAATTTGGAATTAACGGAAAACCTTTTATCTAACAATACAATTAACTTCTTAGATCTTAAAATTACAATAAAAGACAACAAAACAATCACAGATTTATATGACAAACGTAAAGAATTTAAATTCAAAGTTAATACATTTACAAATTTTAAATCTTGTCTACATCATTCTGTATTTCGAAATATAATACTTAATCATTTATATAGAATAAAATGTTTATGTTCTTCTCCTCTAATTAACAATAATATTAAAAAACTAATTTATGATGCATTAAATCATGGTTTTCCAAAAAAATTCATATATTCATTAATATACAATTAGTATTTTTCTTACATGATCTTTTAAAACAAATTAACACATGCGTAAACAAAATTACAAAAAAATTATAAAATAAAAAAATCTCTATAAAAAATAAAAATTGTAAAATAACATAAAAAAAAAAAAAAAAAAAAAAATTATTATAGGATGGATGGGTGGGTAGATGTTAGAGTACGGAGGAGGGTGGCGTTGTCTGGATATTACGCAATGGTTAATTTATACATAAAAAAAAAAAAAAAAAAAAAAATGGGGCTTTTGTATTATTACTATATTTTTAATACATATTTTATAAGGATGTTGATTTGATATTTTATATGTAATTGGTGTATTTCATTAATTATTAGCTTTATTATTGTTTACTCTTATTTACAATCATTTGTTATAAATTTTAATTTAATAAGGACAATATCATATTAATTACTAATAGTATGCCATTTTTATAGTGATTAATATACATATAAGTATGTTTAATATAAATAAAGTTATACTGTATGGATTAAAATTGGGTAATTATATTTATTATTATTCCTCTATTCTTATTAATATTTTAATATTTATTTATTTTCACCTAGTGTTATATAATTTATTATCGGTTTATTGTTTTTGAATGTCCCACATTCATACTTTTAGGATTTTTATGGATGTATAAAATAATCCACACACTATATTTGTGCTTTTTAGGTAATTGGAATTTAAGTATCAGTTCACCTTCTTTATACTACCATATGTTTTTTATTTCCTGTTCATTTTATAATTATCTTATATATAATAGTTTTTATTAAAGATTTTTATATTTTTAATAATTATTTATATTAATTATTCATGAATTTATTCTGTTTTATAGCATATAGCTATATGCTATATTTTATCGATGTTCTAGAATTATTTAAATTCTTAGTGTAGATTAAATAAATTTGCTAATAGAATATTTTGCATGCTTTTTAAATTTTATTAACAATAGTTTTTTTTTTTTTTTTTTTTTTTTTTTTTAAATACATTGTGTGGTTTATATTCAGTTTATAATTATCTATATATAAGGATATTTTTGGTTTTGCTGTTAATAAAACAATTGTTACATTCAATTGCGTATAACTGAAGCAAGTCTTTTGACAATTAAATCATAAATGTAATACTAGATGGCAGCACCACAATTTGTGTTTTTTTTTTTCGATAAGTTCTAGATTTACTTCTTCCAGCTACATTTCAGTTATAATTTACTACACCAGGGGGAATTTTTAGCTTAATTTTGACGATATTGTTTAACGGTTTTTAATTAATTTAATAGTGCATTTTAATTATGTAATTACTTTCTATTTATATTATTTTATATTATATTAAAAGTTATTTAACATTTATTTCAATATGTATTAACTGTGTCCTATGGTATCAATTACTGTGATTTCTTAACTGTTTTATTAACCTTAATCTTTACGATATGGGTGCCATGTGAGCGTGGATTTATTCTAAAATATTAATCGGTATGGTGTTTATTATTTCATTTTATATCCTATAAATATTTAAATAGGTTTTATTGTTTTTTCCAATTCATATTATTTGTTTCTATTCTGTTTTCATTTTTAATCAATTCACTTGATTTTAATGGTTGTTAGGGCACAGGGGAAAATAACTTTTAGCTTTAGCTTATATTTCCCACAGAATACAACCATTTTGCTTATATCATTGAATTCTGTGCCCTTGAAAACGTAATTCAATATATAAGCATTTCCATTATTTGTCGGTGTCCACTTTCTTATTTTTCTTCCATAATATTCTTATAAATATTTTATCTTTTTTTTATATATATACTTACAGCTTTAATTCATAATATTATGGTTTTTGATGGTGGTAGGTTATGTTTAATTATTGGTTATATATATATATATATATATATATATATGATATTTGTCACACTGTAACTCTCGTATTTATGAACCGAGTTGGATGAAATTTCGTGTATACATAGTACATACCAATGTCTCAACCGAGTTCGTTGGCCAGCTTCATCCGCCATCTTGTTTCAAAATGGAGGCCATTTAAAATTTTTAAAAAAATTTAAAATTTGAAATGTGGTACCAAAAAATTGAAAATTAAAAAAATATTTTTTCTTATGTGTTTCACCTTGATACAAAGATTCCGGAGCAGTTTTTGTTTCGTTTATATCTTAAAAAATGGCTGAGTTATAGCACTTTGAATTTCTAGCGTGGTTGACATTTTGAAACGACCTGATTTTTGTCACGCGACAACAGACGTATTTATGAACCGATTTGGATGTAACTTGGTGTATACATAGTACATACAATGTCTGGACCGAGTTCGTTGGCCAGCTTCATCCGCCATCTTGTTTCAAAATGGCGGCCATTTAGATTTTTTAAAAAATTTAAAAATTTGAAATGTGGTACTAAAAAATTGAAAATTAAAAAATATTTTTTGCTTATGTGTTTGACCTTGATACAAAAATTCCAGAGCAGTTTTTGTTTCGTTTATATCTTAAAAAATGGCTGTCATAGCATTTTGAATTTCTATCGTGGCTGACATTTTGAAATGACCTGATATTTGTCACGCGATAACAGGCGTATTTATCAACCGATTTGGATGTACCTTGGTGTATACATAGTACATGCCAATGTCTCGAACGAGTTCGTTCGCCAGCTTCATCCGCCTTCTTGTTTCAAAATGGCGGCCATTTAAAATAATTTAAAAAAATTTAAATTTAAAATGAGGTACCAAGAAATTGGAAAATGAAAAAGATTTTTTTTGTATGTGTTTGACCTTAATACAAAGATTCCGGAACAGATTTTGTTTTGTCTATAGCTAGAAAAATGGCTGAGTTATAGCATTTTGAATTTCTATTGTGGCTGACATTTTGAAACGACCTGATTTTTGTCACGCAATAACAGGCGTATTTATGAACCGATTTGGATGTAACTTTGGTGTGTACATAGTACATACCAATGTCTAGATCGAGTTCGTTGGCCAGCTTCATTCGCCATCTTATTTGAAAAGGGCTGCCATTAAAAAACAATTTAAAATTTAAAATTTAAAATAAAGTATCAAAAAATTGGAAAATGAAAAAGATTTTTTTTTTATGTGTGCGACCTTGATACAAAGATTCCGCAGCAGTTTTTGTTTCGTCTATATCTTAAAAATGGTTAAATTATAGCACTTTGAATTTCTAGCATGGCTGACATTTTGAAACTATCTGATATTTGTCACGCGATATCACGTGTATTTATTAACCTATTTCGATGTAAGAAGGCATGTGGATAGTATATAGCAATGTCTTGCCCAAGTTCGCTGGCCAGCTTTATCAGCCATCTTGATTCAAAATGGCGGCCAGTAAATAAAAAATATATATATTTAAAGTAAGGTGCACAAAAATTAGAAATTGAAAAAGGTTTCTTTTTTAAGTATTTGACCTTGATATAAGGATTCCGGCGCATTTTTTGTTTTGAATTTATTTTAAAAAATGGCTCAGATATAGCAGTTTGAATTTCTAATGCGGGTGACATTTTTAAAAATCTAATTTTTTGCCTGCGACAGCACTCGTATATATCAACCGATTCCGATGTGAGTGAGCATGTGCACAGGAATTACTAAGGTCTCGACCAAGTTCACTGGTTAGCCTCATCCACCTTGTTGTCTTAAAATGGCAGGCACTTCAATGTATCGCCGAATTTGGCAACCAAATATAAGTTATTTTAAATAAAAGCAGCTTGGATAAAGCTGACTAATTTCGCTAAATTCTCATTCATAATGATTTAGTATTAATAAAAATTAGTATTGAATCTCCTATAATCGGTTTCCACTAAATTGAGCTTTGTGCGTTTGAATAATATAAGCTGGCTTTTTAAAAATAAGGAATATGAAAGCTACCTCTTCCTCCCGGCACTGGCCGGAAGGACTTTTTGATCTTATGTATGTATTCATATATGAAGTGTTTGTGCGCTCATTTTTGATCCCATGTATATATTCAAATAAGAACTTGAAAGTAAATGCTCTCAGTTAAATATTCAAAACTATTTTAATGCAATCAGCTGTACCTTCAGTAAATATTACATTATGCGCAGCATTTTAAAATAATTAAAAAGTGTTTGAAAACAACGCTCCTGTTATAAAAAAATTATGAAGTGAAACAAGATGGCCGATTAGTAACACGTGCGAAACCAAAATGAGATACTGGGCTAAAAGACACACATTTTATAAAACATTGTCAAAACTAAAATAAGTTAAATGAAAAAAAAATATATATTTCCTGTGAAAGCCCCTGCCCGAGACACTTTACTACAGATTAAAGTAAAATTGTTCTGACGTTTATTTCCCGCTCAAAATTATCAACAAGAAACATTTAATTGATTATTTACCAAGAAAAAATAGCAAAATTATTATCAAGATATGCTAAAAAATTACTTTTATGACAAAAGCATTGTTTCCAAGCACTTTTAAATCATTTTAAAATATTGTGCATGATTTAATATTTACAATAATACAATACTTACAGAAGGTGCAGGTGATTACATTAACCCTTAAATGCCTGGTGTTGCTTTTCGTCAACATACCCAATTTAGGCTCTAAAATATTATTAGAATAATATTGAAGCTATAATGCCTAATGTTGCCAATAAAATACATTCTGAAGATATTATTAAATCGATTTTCAACATGCGGATGGCAACACTTGTGCTGTTTAAGAATAAAGATAGATTTATTTTTTCAGTTGTTGCTATACTTGGTCTTTTTGTTTTGTTTGGAAGCTTGCGAAATACCCTATTTTGACTTGCAGTGAGCTAGTAAAATTTATTTCTTATTATAGTTCCTAAAATTCTTGTGTGTTTAATATTATAGAATTTTATCAAGGGAAATTATTTTTTCAATTAAACACCAGTATTGCCGATTAGTAACAAACTGTTTTTTAGCCGTAAACTATACTTAAAATAAAATATGATTTTTTTAAGTATTTTTCCCATGATTTATTTAAAAAATGAAAGCCGAAAAGCATTATTACAATGATTTTTGAAAAACCAGGCATTTAAGGGTTAAACAAGAAAGAAAAGTATATTGAATATTTAACAGCGAGCACTAACTTTCAACGTTGTCATCGAAATATTGAAGATCCATTTTTCTAATTTGTATTTTCACGAACAAATCCATCTCACTTAGCACACTGACCAGACCGCATTTACAAAGCACTGGTAAACAGCAACAACACAATGTATAACCTTACGCATTATAAAGGAGACACGGGATATAGCTCTTTTAGAGGAATAGAAATGTAATATTATACCTCGGATTTCCACAGTATATTACATTGTTTTCTGATTAAAGAACATCTTTTAAGCCGCCATGAATGAAATAAATCACTACAAAGTACAAAATTATCGTTTCGTTTGGGTTTGATAACATGTGATGTATCAAAACTGAGAAAGCATAGGTTAATTTTTGATCCAAACATACTCAATTCCATTTGAGTACATTGATTTACTCATTTTTTTTCAGTGTGTGTGTGTGTGTGTGTGTGTCTGTGTCTGTTTGTCTGTCTGTCTGTCGGCGATCGCTAGCGAAATCTACCGCGCGTAGAAGTCTGAAAATTCAGGAATGATTAGTCAAGACAGGTCCTGATGCACCCGAGGCTCAAATTTTTAAGGGCCGGGGCCCTTGGGCCCCTTTAAGTTTTTATGCATTAAATTGTTAATAACATGCCTCTTTTCGATCCGATCTTCTTCGTTTTTCGAGTGAATTCTCTTTTCAGTTACTGCCCCATTTCTACATTTCATTTAACATGTTCACGCCGGCGCGGTGGGTCACACTTGACTGTCTCAGAGTTGTCAAGTCTCCGGCTTTTTACACACCACTGTTATTTTAGAGAAAATGTTGTTCCTTTAAATCGCGCAATTGTTCTAATTAAATGAAACAACATTTTCTGTATTAAAATACTGGTAGCCACAAAGCCGGAGACTTCGCAGCTCTGAGACAGTCGGAGTGTGACCCACCGCGCCGGCGTGAACGTGTTAAGACCCTGGCACCCTTGCAAGGGGTCCAGTTCAGGGCCCCTTGAAGTTTTGGTACACTAAATTGTTAATAACATGGCTCTTTTCTATCCGATCTTCTTCGTTTTTGGGGTGAATTCTCCTCTCAGTTTCTACCTCATTTCCACATTTCAGTTAAGACCCTGGTACCCTTGATGTTTTAGTGCGCTAAATTGTTAATAAATTACTTCTTTTTTATCCGATCTTCATTTTGGGGATACTTTCTCCATTTAGTTATTCTCCCGTTTCTACATTCCAGTTAAGACCATGGGTCCGTCCAGGGTCCCGTAGGGCCCAGTCCCGGGCCCCGTTGAATTTTTTGTGTGCCATGCGTTTTTCACACCCTAATTTTCTCATCTTCGCAGTGCGTAATTTTAAAGTTGAGTCTTGAACTCTTCTCCTCAGACCAACACTCACATATTTTTTATTGGGGCCCCAGGGACCTTTTTTTAAGCATTTCCCCAATTTTCTGCGCATTTCTTTCAAATTATATTCTAATGATTAATTCATACCCTATGCTTCATCTTGACTAATCGAAGATCTAAAACGCTTAGTACTAAAACGTTATAACATGTTTTCATGTTAGGGCCCTGTTCTCAACTATCAAATGGCCCCTTTTGGGCCCTCTATTACAACTCCCTTAAAAATAGTCCAATTCACTAGCTTTTTTTTAAACAATATCTTAGGTTCTCAAAAAAAAAAAAAACAAAAAAAAAACAGACTTTAGCTACCACCAATTTTGAATATTAATCGCCTTCTCGGTGAAGCTTCTTTAAAAATGATCCGAATGCCTTGCAATTTTCTTTAACATAGTTCTAGCATCATCTGATTACTTTAAAAACTACTAGAAAGTATATTTATACCAAACTACATGCCACTTAAGTCCCTCACATCTTGGGATCCGGTACAGGGCCCTTGAAGCTTTTGTACCATAAAGTGTTAATAGATTGCCCCTCTTAATCTGATCTTCATTTTTGGAACAATTTTTTCAATTTATTTATTCTCCCGTTTCTATATTCTAGTTAAAATCCTGTAGCACCCTAGGGTCCCGAAGGGCTCGATCCGGGGCCCCCTGAACTTTTTGTTTGCCATGCATTTCTCACCCACTAATTTTCTCACCTTCTTTTTGCATAATTTTAAAATTGATTTTTGAACTCTTCTTCCTGGACCAACGCCTTCATATTTGTATTGGGACCCTAGGGCCCTTTTTAAGCATTTACCCCATTTTGTGCGCATTTCTTTAAAATATTATTCTCATGATTAATTCATACCCTATACTTAATTTTGACTAATTGAAGATATAAAACGCTAAGTACTAAAACATTTAAACATGTTTTCGAGTTAGGACCCTGTTCTCAACTATCAGTTGGCCCCTTTGGAGTCCCCTATTATAGTTCACTAAAAAATAGTCCGATTCACTAGCTTTTTTTTTCTAACAACATCTTAGGTTTTCCATCTATTACATGAACGACAAAATTTTTTTTTCAGACTTCAACTACCATCAATTTTGAATATTAATCGCCTTCTTGAGGCCCTTGATTTAAAACCTTCTTTACATTGCACCTTCTTTAAAAATGATCCGAATTCCTTGCAATTTTCTTTACCATAGTTCTAGCGTCCTCTGATTACTTTAAAACTACTAAAAAGTGTCTTTATACCAAACTACATGCCACTTAAATCCTTTCCCCCTTGGGTCCCGGTACAAGGCCCCTTGAAGCTTTTGCACCATAAATTATTATTAAATTGCCCCTCTTAATCCGATCTTCATTTTTGGAATCATTTTTGCATTTAGTTATTCTCCTGTTACTATATTCCAGTTAAAATCCTGGGGCACCTTAGGGGCCTGTAGGGCCCGATCCGGGGCCCCTAGAACTTTTTGTGTGCCATGAATTTTTTACACCCTAATTTTCTCACCTTCTCATTGCACAATTTAAAAATTGTGTCTTGGACTCTTCTCCCTAGACCAACACCCTCATATTTTTATTGATGTTCTAGAGCTCTTTTTAATCATTTACCTTATTTTTGCGCATTTCTTTAAAATATTATTCTAATGATTATTTCATACCGTATGATTAATTTTGACTAATTGAAGATCTTAAACGCTAAACACTACAACATTTAAACATGTTTTCATGTTAGCGCCCTGCTCTCAACTATCAGTTGGACCCTTTCGGGGCCCCCCGTTGTAGCTCCTTTAACACGTTGAGTACCACGGTGACTGACACTGAAGCGCTGAAAATTTACAATGTTTTAAGTAATTTTTAAGAAAGTATAATCCTGTAATGAATAAAAGGTTGGTAAATTTTAAAGAAATTTTCAGTAATTTCTTGAAACAATATATATATTTTTAGTTTTATATCATATTTTAGACGTCAGTCATCGGTGAACGACGCGTTTTAAAAGGAACGTTCAGTGTCAGTCACCGGTGACTGACGTGGCGCTTAACGTGTTAAAAATGGTCCGATTCACGAACTTTTTTTTTCTAACAACTTCTTAGGTTCTCCAGCTACTACATGAACAACAAAAAAATTTGCAGACTTCAGCTACCACCAATTTTGAATATTTAATCGTCTTCTTGGGGCCTTTGTTGCAGCTTCTTTAAAAACTACCCTATTCTATTTCAATTTTAACTTAGTTTTAGCGTCTTCCAGCTACTTTAAAACCCCCTCATTGACAAGCTCGTGTTAATACGTTCACTAAGCTCCAGGTTTCACTGCAATACAAGCAATATTTAAAGTAATATAATTCTATTGATTTAATGTATTTTTAATACATTGATCAATGATTAATATTTCCAAGGATTGCATTCATATTCGTTATTAAGTTTTTTTTATAAAATGTTCAAAGAATAATTTTTTTTAACATTTAAAACAAAATGCAGAGAAAACAACATTACAATTTTGCCCTTTTCCAAGACAGTCGGAGGGTTAAAACCACTACAAAATTTTTGTATAGCCAACATTCCAGTTAACACCCTGGCCCATGGCCCGGTTTTTCTTTATACCTCAGCTACCACCTTTTTCGAACATTAATCTCCTTTTCCAGCATCATCTTACGTCTACTCACTACATCCCTAAGTTAAAAATCGCATTACTTTAAAGGTAACTTTAGATAAGAGATTTCATCCGTTTATTAAATATCGTGTTAATGCTAACAGTAATTCCTGAAATTTACAAGGGGAGGGGGCATCTTCCACCGCTTGGGGGCGCGGTATTTCCTTGGGTTTAAGGGCCCAATTTCAACGGGATTTGCTTTCTTCAAATTAGATTACAATTCAGCTACTTTCTGTATTATGAAATTTTATCTTAAACTTTAGTTACCAACATTATTTTCTAACATTAATGGTGCATTCTTTTTTATTATTATTATTCTATGGGCTTGATTCCTACGAGGTTTTGCCCACTCAACTTGGTTTTCGATTGTCTCCGGCACGTGCGGGCACTTCCGGTAAATGCTGCCATAGGTAACGGGGATCTAGATTACAGGTTCGTTCGGAAAGAAATTTGATGGGAGCACACTAGACGTTGCGGAAGGAAATGGGGCCTCCGAAATTAGGTTCATTTAAAAGAATTTCCAAAGATATAAAATAATGCAAACTTAAGTTTTGGTTAAGGTTATTATTTACAAACCCCGGGCGGGTCTGTTAGTAAATAAATAAAACAAATTTAACAGATATGTAATAAAAATAAAAATAAAAAAGCAGTTGTAAGTAGCAAAATCTTCGGCTTACCAACCTCTAGCATGCAGCTACTGCAAAAGTATTGCTTTTAATAAATTTCAAAATTTTTTGGAATGTACAGTTGAGTTTCCATATCATATATTAAAATATTTACTCTGTTACGTTTAATTTAATAATAGCAGGGCTGCCATAAGCGACCATTTTTATTATTATTTTGCTTCTATTCTCTTATTTGGTATTTTTAAACAATACATAATGAAATTTTTTTTAAAATACTAGTTAGACGAACGAAAATAGTCGACAATGTAAACCCTGCAATAGCTGAAATTAAAATGGTAGGACACACAATAAAATAGCAACACAATTCAATTGGTTTGCGGTATGCCGCTCCATTTATTGAAAGTACAAATTACACATTCAGCAGAAAATATATGACTAATATTTAGCAATTTAATTATTTTACATATAAAGCTTCCTCCAGACAGTTTCCGGAGTGCTGCACTCTGTATGTTCTTTGGTTTAACCCTTTTAAGGGCAGGGTACTTCTATTCGTAAAATTCTGAAATCAGTGAATGACACCATAATCTACAAACAAAGGTATTTCAAAATAATCAAAAGCTTTTGTTCACGTACTTGATCACCCGACCGGAGCACCAACCAAAGAATGGCATAGGATGTAACGCTCCGGTGGAAAATCCCCACAACAATCACCGATGCCGGACATCGGAAAGCACCCAAAATAACAAGGAAAAAGGCACATATTCTGACGAACTTACATAGTAAATCGTAAATTTACAAAACAATTGATGTTGCTTTCATCATAATAATAAAAATAAAAACAAAAGTGAAGTGACTTAAATGTATAACAAAAGTTAAGACTATAAATCCTTGTTCAAGATTATGAAGTGTATATGTTCATAAAAGTTCACTGTTCACTAATGTTCAAATGAGTTCAGTGTTCGAAAGAAAAATGTTCATAAAAGTTTTATATTTAAAAGGCAACTTAATAAACTTTTTTGCCTTTTACTTGATCACCCGACCAGAGCACCAACCAAAGAATGGCATAGGATGTAACGCTCCGGTGGAAAATCCCCACAACAATCACCGATGCCGGACATCGGAAAGCACCCAAAATAACAGGGAAAAAGGCACATATTCTGACGAACTTACATAGTAAATCGTAAATTTACAAAACAATTGATGTTGCTTTCATCATAATAATAAAAATAAAAACAAAAGTGAAGTGACTTAAATGTATAACAAAAGTTAAGACTATAAATCCTTGTTCAAGATTATGAAGTGTAAATGTTCATAAAAGTTCACTGTTCACTAATGTTCAAATGAGTTCAGTGTTCGAAAGAAAAATGTTCATAAAAGTTTTATATAAGATAAACTAACTTGAAGAAAGATCACCATAATGTTCAGACCTCAAGAGAAAATCACCGCCAACAAAAATGTCAGACAAAGGACAGTTACTATAAAAGGCACAATGTTGAGCCTTTGATGTAGTGTCAGAAAACCACGTAATGTCCGTAGCGAACCACTGATGAGTATTAACAGTATGATAGAAGTAAAAAGTTACAAGTGTAAAAATTATCAAAATTTATACCTAATAAATGAGTATTCCCTATTAAGTGCGTTGTACATAGCACACAGTTTTCTATAGTTTGAACGGGTGGTGAGAACGTTTCGAATGTTCCATCTCAGTGTACAATTCCTGTTGAATTTAAATGTACAAGGCATTAACGGACAATGTCCAAACAAATAATGTTGTATACTTCCCACTTCACCACAGTTACACCTGTTATCTGGGCGTTTTCCTATTTTAAACAGATACTGTGGAAATGCTCCATGTGAAGAAAGAAAATAACCTATCACCTGGGATTCACATAGAAATAAATCGTTAACCTTGTTTAATATCGCATAAGTATCTCTTCCCTTCTCCGAATTTTCCCAAGAAACCTGCCATTGATCATGTAGAAGTGTTTTAAAATGACGCTTTAAAATAGAAGTTGGTGCAGGAATGCGTAGAACTTTATCATACAGATCATTTATAATAACTGATTTTGCCAACATGTCCGCTCTTTCATTTCCTGGTATTCCAACATGCGATTTTATCCAGCCAATATATATGACTTTATTATGTAACAGGCGCAAAGAGTTGAAGATATTAAAAAGCTGACCGTTAGATGGAAATAAGCGCTGAAGAGCGTAAATTGATGACAAGCTGTCAGTATAAAGATGAAATGAATCATGCGGGGAGTCGATGCACCAACTGATAGCCTCGTCTATCGCAGCCAATTCTGCTTGAAAAACAGAGTTATAGTCATGTAATTTTAATCTCATGTCTAGCATAAAAGAATCCCTATACCAAACCGTAAATGCAGCTCCTACACTGTTCATCATTCGAGAACCGTCAGTATACAGTATCGGATGATTCACCACTGGTACTGTATCAACCACTGGCTTAACAAATTTTATATTTAAGTTTTCAAAGAAGTAAGGATAATTATATGTCCTCAGTTTATTCATAAAATCTTCACCTTTAAAACACACATTGTCAATCAAGACTGTACCATTTCCATAAATGATATTATAACGCTTAGAAGACAAATTCAGTTCTATGTCAAGTGGTGGAGCACCCACCAAAACACACAATGCGTCATTAGAAATCGTACGATATGCCTTTAAGACAGATAGCAGACATAGACGTTGACATGAGAGTAATCTTGTTATTCCATGTTGATTTAAGTCAGGCATCCAGATCTCATGCCCATATGAAATACGTTTCTTCAAGACGGTATTGTACCATATTTTAAGATAAATAGAAGGAAGGCCTCTATCACGGATTCTGGTTTGGCGCATTTTACACGTGAAATCGTTAAGCCTAGTTCTAATCATATCTAGGTGATCCATCCAGCGAAAATTGCTGTCAAGTAGAAATCCCAAATAAAGAATATTGTCCTTTACACTGATACTTTTGCCATTATGTTTAAAAATTGGTCTTCTTTTACTAAGAGTGTGGCTCCCAAACAGCATTGCGGCTGACTTCTCTGCACTAATTTGCAAATGATGTATAGAACAGATATCCGAAAAGTGATGAACACTAGTATTCATTTTATGTTCTAGCGCAGAGCGCGTATCTGCGCCCTCTATAATAACGCTATCATCAGCATAAGAAATAATCAGTAATCCTCTCTGCTTGCAACTCTTTAAAATCCTGTCAGCAACTAGTGTCCAGATAAACGGCCCAAGACATGACCCCTGCGGGCACCCACGGAATACATGAAACCATGTTAATCCATGCGTATATTTAAAACAAATAAGCCTATGACTCATGTAATTTTTAAGTGTAGACTTCATGTAATCAAAAATAGGTAAGATATTTATGATATCGGCTACAATACGCCAATCCAAAACGTCGAAGGCACCACTGATATCAAAAGAAATCATTGCACAGTATTTATATACTGATAGTGTTTCTCCAATGATATTCTTTAACGCAGAAAGTGCTGTCAAGGTGCTCCGTCCCTCACGAAAGCCATGTTGTCCATCATCAAGATAATTAGAAGACTCCAGCATCGAAACTTTTAATGAAAATTTGCCTTTTACTTAATAAAAGGCAAATTTTCATTCAAATATTCCGTTGCCAATGTGGAATTTAGGAATTAAAATTACGTGGTCCAAAAATGAACCACCGCCCTTGAAAGGGTTAAAAAATAACATCCTTCTGCCCAAAGGAGGAGCTTCTATACATTGAGGGTCATCAAAAATATATGCGATTCGGAAGCTTGGTATATTTCACATCAATAATCCAAGTTGGGTAAAATGGAATCGCTTCAAGCATCTGGTAAAGTTCTTGGTGAAACCTTTTACTTTAACGAATTTCTTGGTGAAAAGTTGAACTTTTATTTTTAACAGTGTAGTGCCAGAATTTAATCTGACGGTCAAATCAGATCTATCTTCAAAGTATGACCAAGTGAAGCTAAACCATAGATTTTAACATGCTACCTCACTCGTAAACAATCATTTTGCATAGATACATACACACAAATTGGCTTAAGCAAAATAAATAAATAAATAATACGAGGGTGGCTCAATAATTATTGCCCCGAGTGTGTATAAAATATTTCTACTGCGATAATTGATGTGGAATATTGAAGCTTACACTGTAAAAAAAACGGACTAAAATACGGAAATACTACTGGCAATCTAGACGCCAGTACTATTTCCGTATTTTAATGGAACATTTCCTGCTAAATTACAGAAAAATTTCCGTTAAATTAAAAAAAACGGAAAATTTTTTGTAATTTAACGGGAAAAATTTCCGTTAAAATACGGAAATACTACTGGCGTCTAGATTGCCAGTAGTATTTCCGTATTTTAGTCTTTTTTTTTTTTTTTTTTTTTTTTTTTTTTTTTTTTTTTTTTTTTTTTACAGTGAATGTCTTAGATGCCTATATGCTCAATTTCAGAACTGTAGCTGCTATATTAACATATTTTTTTTCGTTTTTGGTGTGAGAGGTCGCACCTAGCTTTAAAGGGGAACGGGGTGTTGGGGGTGTGACAGTGAATGAGACGTGGCTACTGCCGTTTGGACTCGGGATCATAGTGATGTAGTCACGTCTCATGCACTGTCACAAATCTATGACAGAACTGCTTCAGGTCTGGCCCCATAAGCTCCGAACCAGCCTTTCCCCCCATAGGCGTAGCGTGACCAGAAATTTTGGGGGGCACCAAGACCTGCGAAGTAAAAACGGCGCCCAGAGTGAATTTTCAATTTTTCGCCTCTCCCTCTCCCCCCAAGATTTTTTTTTCTCTCTTTGTGATGGGTGTAATAAAATTGATAAAGTGCAGAAACATAAATAAATTCTATGGAATAAATATTTCGCGTTTATTTTGGAACTTTAAAAGGTTTAATTTTAATTTAGGAATTCAGAACAACTAAATAACATAAAAGAAAATTGCACTTATTTGTTAGAGAGTTCATGATGTTTTGCGACAGGAAAAAAAAAAAAATGATCAAGAGAGAAAAAGAAATTCCCCGAAAAACGATCGGCGGCTAAAAAAATGAATAAACAAACAAATAAAACCGTGGTTCACAGCATAAATTTCGCGCCCGGGGAGACCGCTCCTTTAGCTCTCTCTTTGCACGCCCCTGGGGGGCACATTAGAGATCTTCACGGACCGCAATTCCCAGGCCCGGAACCATCCCGGCGAGAAAATTAAAAGTTCCACCTGGGTTGGTTGGTTGTATTTATGTCGGCCAATTATCAGCACGTGGGATATAGGCCCAAAGGGGGAGAGTGCCTTCCTTGGAGGTCTTTCTAAGGGAACATAACCCGTATTAACGCTTGGAGAACCAAGGTTTGAAGAAAACCACGAAAACTCCGAACGATTAGGCCGACAGGCGCGATTGGGATCGAACCCGGCACCTCCCGTCTACCAGCTTCGAGAGCAGAACCTCTCGGCCACTGGTGGGGCAGTTCCACCTGGGACCGGCCCGTTTATATTCTCACAGTTTACGACCAGGCCCGGCTCGTACAAAAATCAGTGAAAACAAGCCCGGCCTGTGAAAAAAATCAATTAAATCAGGCCCGGTTCGGCTCGACACAATTT
Source organism: Maratus speciosus (assembly GCA_963932465.1). Taxonomy (NCBI): domain Eukaryota; kingdom Metazoa; phylum Arthropoda; class Arachnida; order Araneae; family Salticidae; genus Maratus; species Maratus speciosus. Next base: position 361,655,451 of record OZ010796.1, on the reverse strand, counting down.
CTCAAAAATTCCGATTTTTCTTAACATACAATTGCAGGGCTGCCACTTGCTACTAAAATGCTACTAAAAGCGACTATTTTCAGCATCCGACGTCTATATGACGACTATTTTAGGCCGAAAACCATTAAAAAGCGACTATTTCAAGAAAACAGGCGACTTTTTCGGATCTTGTGAGCAATTAGACGAAATTCGCAATTTTTTGTCCATTGTTCTGACGAAATTTCCGATGTTTTTTTCGCGGGTGAATGACGAAAATCTCCATTTGTTTCCGCGACCTTTGGTAAAATTCAAGATATTTTTTACGGTTGTTTGAGGAGATTCGCAATTTTTTCCGCGACGAATTGCAAAATTCGCGATTTTTTCCCCAATCGATTGACGAAAATAGTTATTTCTTTTCGCTATCTTTCGCTACGATCGTTGAAGGAGATTTCGCAAATTTTCCTGTGACCTATTGCAAATTTCTAGATTTTTTTGAGGCGATCGTTTCACGGAACTCAATTATTTTTTCCGTGATCCATTGCCAAATTTTGCATTTTTGTTCCCGGCGATCGTTTCACGGAACTCACGATTTTTTTCCGCGATCCTTTGCCAAAATTCACGAATTTTTCTGCGACAAACTAGCGAATTTTTTTCTCCACCACCACTTGTCGAAATTCGCGATATATATTTTTTCCGCGACCGATTGATGGTATTCGCTGTTTGTTTCAGATATCATTTGACGAAATTCGCGGTTCTTTTCCACGATAGTTTGCCGATATTCGTGATTTTCTTTTCAAAACTGACTTAAAAATTCTTGATTATTCGCGCAATCATTTGTTTAAATTTTTGCTTTTTTATGCGATTATTTGACCAAATTCGTGTCTTTTCAGTGGGGATTCTGTTCTGAATTTTCCGAAAATTTAAGGTTCCGAAAATTTTAAAAGATCGGTCATCCGTCCGAAAGTTCGGGCATAAAAAAGATCGCGAATTTCGGCAAATGATTGCCGAAAAAATCAATTTTTACAATCGTTCACAGAAAAAAGTCGCCAATTTCTTCAAAGGATCGCAGAAAAAAAAACTAATTTCGACAAAGAATCTCGGAAAAAACGCGAATTTCTAAAAGGGATCACGAAAAAACGCAAACTTCATCTAGGGATCGCAAAAAACGCAAATTTCATCAAAAGATCGCGGAAAAACGCAAATTTCGTCAAAGGATCGCGATAAAGAAAAGCAAATTTCGTCGAAGAATCGTGGAAAAACGGAAATTTTGTTAAAGGATAGCAGAAAAATGCGAATTTCGCCAAAGGACCGCCGAAAAGACGCATAATTGGCGCCGGGAGATTTCTCCCCTTTCCCTGCTCTGCTGTAACCTGTAACCTTTCAGAAAATTTGCTGTCAGATTCAGTTTTTTTTTTTTACTCAGAATCACCCTTGCCGCCTTTTTGTCCGCGACCATTTGACGAAATTTGCAATTTTTTTCTCTTGATCGTTAGACGAAATTCGTAATATTTTGTGCATTCTTTTGACGAAATTTGCTATGATTTTTCCGTGACCGAATGACGAAAATCGCCATTTGTTTCCGACCCTTTGATAAAATTCAAGATATTTTTCCGCGGTCCTTTAAGGAGATTCGCGATTTTTTTGACGACGAATTACCAAAATTCGCATTTTTTCACCCGCCGATTGTCTCATGTAATTCACGATTTTCTTTACACGATCCTTTGCCAAATTTCGTGAATTTTTCTATAACTGATTGACGAAAATGGTATTCGGTATTTGTTTCAGAGATTTTTTGACGAAATTCGCGATATTTTACCACGATCTTTTGCCGAAATTCGTCTTTTCTTTTGTCGACTGACTGAGGAAGTTCAAGGGTAAGGAAGCAAAAAGAAGAGAAAAAATCATTTGGGGGATAAAGGCAGGGGCACTTTATTAGCCATGGCGCCCTGTGGGAGATTTTTTACTGCACCACTGCAAATGCTATACTCATTTTTTAAAGGGTTTTACTAAAGCATTTTACTTTATGCACTCCTTCCAGGGCCGAAACTAGCTATATTTTCACCCGGGGCAAACATGGATTTTGGCGCCCACCTACTTCCACCGCAAAGTAAATTTAAAAAGAGAAATTTGCGAAAGTTTCTATTAGCGGACTTATTTTAAAATTTAAAATGTGTAACAGTAAAATACGTAATATTGAAATATATAGCTAGATTTGTCAAATATTTATTCATTAAAAACTGTGAAAAAAATCGAAAGGAAGCGAAAATAATTCCGCTTTATACAGGTGTCCGTCTTAGCAGATATAACTGTTGGTATTCTTTCTGTTGGAGCCATGCAGTTTTTTTCATTTAAGACAAGATTCCATTATAGACAGATTTCATTTTTCCAGATGTTTACTGCATTACAATTGAGGCACTTTAATGTCATAGTGAAATGAGTCACATTGTTTTAGGAACTAAAAAACCAGGATTTATTGTAGGCATAAAAAAAGGAATTCCAGCATTGTAAAATATCTTCCTGTTACTATCTACACCAGTTTTGTGGAATTATGACTTACACCACTCTTCTTATTTATAGATTGATATGTCTACATATTTTCCTCGACCTAATTTAAATTTTCAAATTTATGTGTGACTCAAAACAACAACTACAAAATTATTAATTTTTTACTTTTCATTTTATAAATTTTCGACCGCTTGGTTTTTATTGTCCCAGTCAGTCACCTGACCTCGCCCCCACTACTCTAAGGCCAGATATGGTGATATGCATGTAAAAAAGTAACTATAAGGAAAATAATGGGGTTATTCATTTGCTGTCTTGTTATTGTAGGCGAATCTTTTTATCTATTTGACAATTTTAATGCACTTTACTTATCTTTTCTTTTTGATTTTTCGGCTAAAAAAATATTTTTTACACAAATTTCACACGCACATATACATATTGTATAAAACGGCAAAATAAATTTTCATCTGGCGCCCAGGGCACATGCTTCCTACCCCCCCCCCCTTAGTTTCGGCCCTGACTCCTTCTCCCGTTTGTTTTTATTGCCCCGGACAGCCACCCTACCTCGCCAATATCAAGAAGGGGAAAATGAAAGCTCAACACTTCTCAGGGAGAGAGAGAAAAAATTAAACAGCCTTCATGGAATCTTTTTATCAGAAAAGTCAGAGTCAAACAAAATCTTCATTTGGCGCCCCCTTCGCCTTTCGCTACATTTGGAATTGGAGAAAGAAAATAGCCTAAGAGAACAGTTCTTTTTTCTAATTCATTTGCAGTCTTCTATTATAGATGAATCTTTTTATATATTTGTAAATTTTAATGCATTTGGTTCAATTTTCCTTTTGGATATTCCGGCTGTGAGACATTTTTATGCAAATTCAATATAAATACATATATATTTTTGCATGTAAAGACAAAAAAAATCTTCATTTGGCGCCCCCTACGCTTTCTGTTCTGGCGCCCGGGGTGTAGAAGATTTGGGGGGGCACATGCCCCCCGTGCACCCCGACGCTACGCCTATGTCCCCCCCCCCTTTCAAGCAAGGTACCACCTCTCACACCCAACACGAAAAAAAAAATGTTAATATAGCAGCTAGGTTCTGAAATTGAGCATATAGGTATCTAAGACATTAGGCTTCAATATTCCAAATCAACCATCGCAGTACAAATATTTTATACACACTCGGGGCAATAATTATTGAACCACCCTCGTAAAACACCTAAAAGAAGAACTCCCCAGCAGACCCAGCTGATTATGGAAAAGAAATGGGGTAGGCGGGACATCGCCACTCTGTGAAATTTTCCAATATTGTTGGCAATGTTAAACAAATCTTTCATATATATATATATATATATATATATAATATAAGGATTATATATATATATATATATATATATAATATATAATATATATATATATATATAATATATAATATATATATATATATATAATATATAATATATATATATATATATATATATATATAATCCTAATATAGCGATTTTATGAAACAAATTTACGTAACGATTTCATCAAACAAAATTATAATGTTGAGTTTGTTTAAATGTTGAGTTTGTATAGAACTTTGACGGTAATGTAATTTTAGTACATTGTTACAGTCACCAGTAGCATGTTTCTTCTTGTAGAGGGTGTAATCAGCATTTTTAGTTATTTTACTGGGCCCTACAAAAGAATTCAATTACATTAACATCAGTATGAGGTAAATACCTAAAATGCATTTCAGTGCCAGTTTTTATTTGAAATTCTACGAATTTTGTAACACTTATTGCGGCATATTCTCCATTGAAAATATGGGGTGTAACATTTATTATTCTTTTACAAGACAACACAGAAGAATTTCTAAAAGATGGATTTCACTTTATCAACAAGTACTGTTGGAAGAGCTTTTTTCTATGGTCTATATTTAACTTATGATGCTTCAAAATTTCTATATTTTCAACTAACTTTTGGGAGGTATTTTAAATTCACTTCCCACCAACGAATTTCGCTCAAGTCTTCAGAATAAGCTTTCGCCAGTGTCAAATTCGAGTATTGATAAATAAATTTCCCGTTGTAGTTATATTTTATGCTGGTAGCGCCCCTGGTAGAAGACTAAAGCTTTAAAATAGATTTTTTTTATTGTTTTCTCCCTTGGCAACGATATTCCAATATAAAATTATATAAGACAGATTCTATTTAATGTTATTTTACGCCTATAACGCTCTCTAAACGAGAAATATAGCAACCAAATATAAATAATTTTGATTTTTTATGTTTTACTGTCCGGCAGCTATACTGAAGTTAAAAAATAGGTAGGGCAAAAGACAGATTACACACACATTTTTTATGGCGACCCTGGCAAGAAATTGAGTAAATAAATTTCAATAAAATTGATTTTTTACCTGTTATGTTGTACTCTATTCAAGTTAAAAATAGGTTGGATAGATACAACAGAGGTTTTTTTTTTGTTTATAGTGCCGCTGGTGGAGAATATTATAACTAAATTGAAATAAAATAAAATAGATTTTTTATGTTTAAAAAAATCTTCTGCATAAGCTTCTGCCACGGTCAAATGATGTTTTGATAAAAAAAAAAAAGTACGTGATAGGTTTTTCCGCTGGAACAGACTAAGTGGGAAATTGCATAGCTAAAATTTAAAAATGGATTTTTTTATGTTTTCTCATACAGCAATCATACTTCAAGTTAAAATAAGATAATACATATTCATTTCAACTTTCTTTTACGACGGCCAATAACGGTCCTAACGAAAAATAGAGTAACCAAAACTTAAGGAGTCAGGTACCTTTGAAGCTCACAAATTACATGAAAATGAGACCCTAATATGGATTCAAATAACTCCACATGATTAACTTTTGGATATGAAATTCGAAACACATTGAAGAAGATATATGCTAACAGTTAATGTCCTGAAAAAAAGCCCAGATGTATATAAAGCTTTTTAATTTCATTTGAAATTTAATGCTTTTTAGGATTCCGTACTTGAAAAGTAAAAACGGAACCATCATAAGATCACTCCTGTGTCTGCGTTTGTCTGTCTGTCACAGCCATTTTACTTATAAACTATGGGACGTGGTAAGTTCAAATTGGGGAAAGTAAGTAAAGACTATTCACCCACAAATTACAGATTATTAAACATTCACAAATATATTTAGGGAAAATGTAGAGGGGGTAATTAAGTTACTTGAAAAAAAAATCTTTTGTTTGTATATCGTGTGAAAACTTTTGTAAAGCTGAACTTCATTTCTTTTAAATTTAGGTATTATATTTTCAGAGATATTGTCGAAAATGTAGTGCAAAAATATGTCCCTCCCCTCTATTTCCGAATCTACTGAAACTAAAATTATGAAAAAAATAGAGGTAGTAGACGTTAATTTAAACATTGCAGGAAAACTATAGCGATTACCCTAGGTCGCATAGTTTTAAAGAAAAGTGCATTTTGCCGTTACACACAAATTTCGGTTTGCGGGCATTCAGCAAATGTGTTGAGGAGCGCTGGAGGTACCTATCATAGCAGAAGCATTTTTGTCGTAAAAGCATTGTTGATAATGATTTTCGAAAAAAATCGTCGGTAATTAGCTGAGATATTAACCCTTAAAGACACGAGCGGTTTGGACATACATAATGACAGGGCCGGCGTACTCTCTGTACCATCGGCTTTTAAAGCTTTCATAACAACTTTTAATGATTTATTTGTGCAATGCCCAGTAGCAGTATAAAAGCAATAAACGTCAAATTGTTAAAAGAGACTAATTTAATAAGAATTAATCACATAAATACTATAGGATGCGCGACTTACTTGCATTGAGTGGATCTCTCAATATGCCTTCCATGTCATTAAGAGTTAATTAAAAACCTATCTGGAAAATCGCGGCACGAACCAAGGCGGTGTTGCAACTTTGCGATCTCCTTTCGAAGCACGCTTAGCACAATTCCAAGTTTAAACTTTGAACAAGTGTTTTGTTTTAGCTACACTGTAAAAAGAAAAGATCATGGAAGACGATAGTATTCCAGTGACGCAGCCTTAAGCCTAAAATCGTATCGTATCGTACGTAGAATTCGTAGATGGCGGAACTCATATATACGCCTAACTCGACTTCAAAGAAAACTCGAAAAGTCGCCTTTCAATAACTCAGCAAATATAGCTCTTATTATTCTGATTTTTTTAAAACAGCCTTATATCTGCAGTCTAATCCTATTCTGAAATTTTTAGATTTCTACGTGCAGTATATTTTGAGATCTAAATACCCATTTTTAAAGCAAAAGCGGTGTCAGAAATTCCTAATTTGGATTACGCGAAAACGGCCCGGGCGATTTTCTTTAAATTGATATATAATATAAATCTGTTTTATGTGAAGAGAATAAGATAACAGTTGTTTCCGGGAAAACTCTAATTTTTTTTTAATTCACATTTTTTTGCCTCCGAAAATGACATGGGCGATCTTATTAAAATTAATATATAATATGAATCTATATTAGATGAGCCGAATAAGACCATGTTTGTTTCCAGGAAGACCCTTATTCGTTATATAATAAGCATGAAGAATCGGACTATGTTTTTCCGCCATTTATTGGAATTTCACCGAAGATGCGCTACTGTATTCGTGCGCTTAATTTCTTCTGATCAACTTTTAGTGGAAAGTTTACGTACCTTCTGTAGCTCAGTCGGTTAAGCGCTGGCCTTGCAATACACAGTTTGCGAGGTCTGTCCTCTTTGAAGCAGTAAGCACTTTTTTTAATCATTTTTAAGTCAGTTAATAAAGTAAATTTGATTTTATGTTTCTATAAAAATGTACTGGTTTATTTTGATTTTTTTCTTTAAGAGTTTCACATATCACTATTTCGTGATAATTTTTCAGACAGTAAAAATACTGTAAAATCTGTCTAAGGCGGACTCTGTGTAAGCCGGAAATCTGCCTACCGCGGAAAGACTTTCAAGTCCCGGCGAATCCATTGAAAATAACATTAATACGTGCTCCATAAGCCGAAATCTACCTAACGCGGAAACGGAAAGGTTTTTAAGGTCCGCCGAAAGCCAATTTTTACATGAGATGGAAAAAAGAATATTTTAAAACCGAAAAGCATTCGGTAAATGGAACTTAAAAACTGATAGATAAATCAAATACATATAATAAATAAATACATATAATATACAAATATAAATAAAAGCACATTTTTACGCATTCATTTGTTTACATAGAGAGAATTTTAATTTTGAGATTTTTCATATTTAATTATAAGGGGAAAAAAATACGCAGTTTGTATTTGTTCAGTCCACAACAGTTTCTTTATATTTACATTTTTTAACACAAATAAATTTCTGTTTTTTTTCGGTACATAAATTTAAATTATGCGTTTTCATTTTTTCCATTACCCTTATAATAGAAAAAGAAAAAAAAACAGGCCGTTATTCTTCCATTACCTTAATAAAAAAACAACAACAACAACAAAAAAAAAACATGTCGTTATTCTAACTGTAAATGGAAGACTACGAGATTTAAAAAAAAAAAAAAAAAAAAGTCATACACTTAAAATTTAAAAAAGTAGATTTTTAAAAATCATATATATTTCTTTAATTTTTAGGATAATTGAAAAAAAATTTAAATTGTATAGTTTATTTATATGTATCGTATTTCAATCCGTTTCGCTGAGAAAAGTACGAATTTTTATGCGTAAAAAACTGTAACTAAAACGAAAATGTCGATTGAACAAATAAAAATGCGCACGATTTTTTCTTTTACTTTTCATTAAATTCATAAAATGGAAACTTCATACTTTGAACTCTGTCTATGTGTAAAAGAATTATAAATAAATGCACAAGCTCATGTTTTTTTTTTGTTGTTGTTACAAACTTAAGAAGTATTACTAATTAATATTTCACTTTAAAAAACGGTACTGAAGATTACAAACGCAAAAAATACCCGACAGTCTTTTTTTACCAATTTGCATTTTTTATTTTGTTATATATTTAGCAAATAGTTAATAACCTTCAAATTTTTTAGCTAGATCTAGTAAAATCAATCCCTTTTACATTTCTGAATTATTGAAATTAGTGTTTTCTGGTGCTGCCATCTGTCTTTCAAATGTAAAAATAATAATATTCCATATAACACCTCTTCCGTACATTTGCAATTTTAAATACTGGTAAATAGGCCCCAAAAATTTTAATTTGGGTCTCGAAAATTCAGATTAGTACCAAGCTTCAATATATTTTATGAACAGCAATTATATTTAAGAGATTTAGTCATTTATCGTTGCTTTATCATGATATCAACGAGATTACATTTTGGCGATGTCTTGGCGATTTAATGTTACCAGTTCACTTTGGCAACCATTTTCTTAGAGTGGAATTTTATTTACTGCTGTGGAAGATTGATGTTTTCCTGTGCTTTCTGTATGGAATGTATGTATATTCGAACTGTTGCTAAATGAAAATGGATACTCAATTATTAAGCAAAAAATTGTAGATTAGAATTTGATTTAGATAGATTTATTTACTTTTATTAGTGAGCAATTATTGTACTTTAAATAAAAAGATTTAAAGAGTAATATTTCTTGATATTCTTCTTAAAAAAGTAAGCTTTTTACGTAGTAAAATGTAACAAAGCTTTATATATATGAAAAAACCCGTAAAAAACCTATTTTGTATATAGGTATGCTTTTTTAAGATGTGGGGGGAGAATTAAAGATGAATGAAAATCACAATTATGAGTTTTTCCTTTGGTCCATTGGCCTTTAATATTTTCTTGTTTTTATCTTTTTATTGCTGACCTAAAAAAAGTAATGATATCAATACAAAAAAACCTTAACGGGTTAAAAGTTTGTGACGCAGCACTTTATCTTATTGCTATAAGAATTTTATATATGGAACTTAAAAATAATGATATCAAATTTTAAGTGACGCTATGCTATTAATTAATGTATATGTATACATACATTTATATTATTTATTTCATCATTTTATTTTTGTTTTATTTATAATTGCACGTGTAAGAATTATGTTAAATTTAAAAGGATGTATAAAAATTTTTTCTTTGATGCTTTATCATTCACATCTTTCATAAATTCAAAATATGAGTTTTAAAAGATATGATATCAAAATTTAAGTGACGCCTTGATGTAGCTTTAAACAATGTTTTAAAATTCAATTTCAATTGTTTTCGGTTTGGCTAAATATATTTACACATGTAACCAAAACTTTTAATTTACCAATACACTGTTAAAAATATCACTCTCACTGAACCTATACAATGCACTGCAATGTATTTATATGAAAAAAAAAATTGATTTATCTTTTGTGCCACGCTATCCAAAATCAAAAGTAAAATTTATGTAAATGATTTTTGTGAGTCATATTATCCATTTGCATACATTTCGTTTAGTTTGGATAGAATGACGCACAGAAATCATTTACATAAATTTTACGTTTGATTTTGGATAGCGTGGCACAAAAGATAAATCAATTTTTTTCATATAAATTACATTCATACATTTCGTTTAGTTTGGATACAATGACGCACAGAAACCATTTACATAAATTTTACGTTTGATTTTGGATAGCGTGGCACAAAAGATAAATCAATTTTTTTCATATAAATAAATTGCAGTGCATTGTATAGGTTCAGTGAGAGTGATATTTTTAACAGTGTATTGGTAAATGAAAAGTTTGGTTACATGTGTAAATATATTTAGCCAAACCGAAAACAATTGAAATTGAATTTTAAAACATTGTTTAAAGCTACATCAAGGCGTCACTTAAATTTTGATATCATATCTTTTAAAACTCATATTTTGAATTTATGAAAGATGTGAATGATAAAGCATCAAAGAATAAATTTTTATACATCCTTTTAAATTTAACATAATTCTTACACATGCAATTATAAATAAAACAAAAATAAAATGATGAAATAAATAATATAAATGTATGTATACATATACATTAATTAATAGCATAGCGTCACTTAAAACTTGATATCATTATTTTTAAGTTCCATATTTAAAATTCTTATAGCAATAAGATAAAGTGCTGCGTCACAAACTTTTAACCCGTTAAGTGTTTTTTGTATTGATTATTACTACGCTGGATTTAGTTTTATGATATACCAAATGAAGTTTAAATATGCACTACTTTTATTGTCAGTAACGAATTAAGTTCACCATAAACAGATTAAGATTCAAAATTAATAAATGAATTTACCTTATATGCATTGCACGCAGGATTTATCATAATTGATTTGTCCTAGTGAGCCCAAAATTTGTTATTAAATAGAGATATAATGTGTGCTTAAAATGACCTACACTGGAAAAAAATATAATGATTAGTTCTTAAGAAACAACAATGTAAAATCAAAAATCTCAAAATTTTGAACTTTTTTAAAAATAAAAATTGTCATAATTTCTAAATTTCTTACTTGATGAACATAATAGTAGGTCTTTTTGTGCATCTATAAGGTTCATTTTCCTTCAAAATTTTATGAAATTCTATCCAGCCATTTCTTTGAAATAATGCCCGCAATGACTGAGATCACCGTATTGAGGAAATATTAGTTTAAAGGTTGAGTTACCATATGATAATACTATAAAAGGAGCTCAAACTGTTTTGGACATAACTTCCCCCCACAGTTAATCTTTGCATGGGGTTCTTTCAAAATGTTTATTGAGAATCAAATTTCAATATAAGCTATTAACCACTTAATAGCAGTTTCATTTTTTTGACACAATAAATCAGGGCCTGATTAATCTCTGAAGCTATGGGAAGCACAATGTCATTTCGGGGCCTTTTTTCATTCGAGAAGAGTTTCCCTAAATTCTACACACTCAGAAACTCACCAATGATACAAATATTATTCAAATTACTACAAATATTATATTATTGGATTTTCTCCATTTTGATTAGTTGGACGATAATACTGCCTGATAAACTAACGGCTGGTTGGACAAACTGAAGAATTGTGATCATGTGGCTGAAACTGATCTATAGTATGAAAAATTATTTTTTTATGAAAGGTAACTTTAAATATATGTATATATAAATGAGCTAATAGTTAAAAAAAAAATTAGAATTTTTTAATGGAATTAATTGAATATAAAATTTGGGAGCCTCTGTTTTATAAATTTTGGGCCCCTTCAAAAGTTTTAAAGGTAAGCACATGACGTGTTTCTCTTGCTTATTCGGTAATAAGGGCATAAAATCAGGGCTGCGGAGTCGGTGGAAAAAAATGGACGACTCCCACTCCGACTCCGACTCTTTCGCTCAAAAATGGGCCGACTCCGACTTCGCAGCCTTGCATACAATAAGCTAAAAATAGGGATTAAACACCATTTTTTCTGTACTAAAATATTTGCGTCACATAATAGAAAAATGATTGCCATTAAATATGGCGAAGATTACAGTTAAAAATTAGTAGTATCCAAAAGTTTCTTGTAAAGAATTAAGCAAGCTCTTCTTGTCCGTACGGTGTATGGACAGAACTGTTTAAGTGGTTAAACAAAAAATTTGATTGATTTCTGGACACCGTCAAAGGTACCTGAACCCTTAAATAAAACTGATTTGTTATGTTTTACTGCATGATGTCACATGTTAAAAAAATTTAGGATAGATTAAACACACTTTTATTTCTTAGCACGCTCTGGCGGTAAAGAGGGTAACTAAAATGAAATAAAATTGATTAAAAAAATAAATAAATCTTCAAAATAAGCTTCAGCCATGGTGAAATATTTACGTTTTGATAAAAACTTTCCCTTAACAGGGTTTTTATTTTCTTCGGGTAGCCTTGGACTGGTGAAAAATTGCTTAACTAAAATTTTAAAATGAATTTGTTTATGTTTTCTCATATCCCAACCAGTTAAAATTAGCTTGGACGGATTCAACTCAACATTCTTTTACTCCGATCGATTATTTAATAAGCAGCTTAAGAAATCTGTTTAAAGAAACTACTCAGATTTGAACTTGGTATGACATTTTTTGTATAAAATAAGAAAGATTTATCTTCCGTAAGCATCTTCTACCAAGATTTGACGCAAGCAGGGTTCAGGGGGCAACTTAATTAAATAATAAATACAATATTTAATTAACTAATAATTAACTAAAAAGTGTATTAAATAAAATATTTATCTTTTGTTTAATCAACACAGTCCCTGGAGGGAAAATGAGGGAGCTATTTTCAAAAATATGCGGATTTTTCCTAGGAGATCAACTCATTTAATGGTACGAGGTTCATATTCTGATAATTTTGAAATACGTCTAATAAGTTAAAATTACGAACCCTTAAGAGCAATGCAATTCCCTCCATCATCAATGCACTTTTGTAGGCGAATGTTTCAAATATTAACTACTTCAAACCATCCGAATCAATAAAAAATATGCTATTTGTTATAACCACATCAATCTCATCTTCGGAATGTAAAAGACTCCCATGTAAAACCATTTTAGATTAAGAAATAGCCAAAAGTCACACCTAGCAATATCAAGCAAATATGATGGATTTTCCCTTTGATGTGCTTCTATCCAAGAAATTTCATTGTCAAGCTTGTTGAATGAGTAAATGCATTACTACGAGGAAACAAGAGTCACTTAACATTTACTTATCGAAGAAGGATTTATGCAAGACACTTAGTTATGCATCAGTTAGTTTTTACTGTCTCCTATCCTTCTAGCTTTGTGGCTTTGGCTAATTCTGCACTTCTGAAGAAAACAGCATACATTAGTTTTTACATTTTTCGTTGTCTTTTCATCAATGTTCGTTTTGGATCATCTTTAAAAACCCACATTTTACTTCCTTGGCGCTTTGGAACGTCGAAAAATTATAAGAACGTTTCATTACCAGTTTGTGATTTTAGAAATAATACTGTGTCCGTCCTCATCAAGTAATTTTACGATTTCTTTAATGATTCTGACATTTTCTGCTGTTTAGTGTTCTGTTAAATTGGGGGGAGGGGGGAGAGGACTCAAAGGTAAAATAATTTTTTCATATGCATTTTTTATAAATAATTTTTGTATATGGATACGGATCCTATGATAAGTTACACTTATTTCTGTATCATTTGGTAGTTACAGTAATTATCACCGATTAACATTTTACGCATGCGGACACATTTTTTAGAATTACAACTGATAAAGTTCTTCCTGTGTGTACAGTTCCAAATGACGTTGTCTATGTAGAAAGGCTAAAAGGAGACATCTTAAAGGACGACGTGAGTGAAACCATGCCTCATATTCCAGCATCGTCAAATGGTTAATGCCACTGGGTCATTTTCAAATCCATTACCTGTTTAATGTCTCAATCTTTGAATCAAAATTTCAATTAAAGTTTTTAAATAGATATTAAAAGACTTATAAACATTTTAATGAATGCATTTTATTAACAATAAAGTCATGTACTGTCATATGTAACCAAAAGATAACCAAATTACCAGAAGATTATTGTTTAAAATAGTATTCATTGATTGTATTTTTGGATATTTTGAGTATTAGATTATTTTAGTGAAACCACATATGAGTCCTAAATCAAAGTACCTAATTGAACGGCTTACAGCAAAAAGAGGTTAGCTCCGTTTTTGAAGTTTTAAGGAAATTAAAATAAATAAATAAATAAAGTTTTGTCAAAAGCAATTTTTGCATTTATAGTCCATGGGCGGTTTGCCACCAATGACCTCCAAAAATACTTATTTTGAGCGATCTTTTTAAACAAGAAAGTGGACTTCTCAAAAGTGCCTAAAATGAATGTAACCCTTTCTTGCTGCAAACAGTGTTATAGTGGACTACTTTTTTTTAATTCAGATTTCTTGATTGGCGCCACTTTTTTGAAACGGTAAAATTCCTTTCGTTTTCCCCTTAATAAATATGTCATTAAATAAGACTCATTTTACCATTTGAAAAAAGTGGTGCCAATCATGAATCTGATTTAATAAAAAGTAGCCCATCTGGCAACACTGGCTGCCAAAGCCTCGGTCTTTCTTGAGCCAGTACCATCCCTTGACCACTGCTCCCAACAATCATGCACAGTGGATACATTCCGGCCAAGTCTTTCTGCAATATTGCAGAAAGAAAATCCATCTTCTCGTTGCCCTATTATGCGACTTCGTTCCAACTCGGTGAGCTGTCGATAATGGCTTCTTCGTCTTTTTTAAGGCATTCTAGGCCATCAACTCAATACGTCACATTTCGAAGATAAATAACACTCACGAACTTTACAGCACGCATTTAAAGCAAACCTGATTTGCAAGTTCTGAGTGGCGCTACTTGCGCCACACTTATGCGCGAAGCGAAAAATTTGAATCGATGTCATCTTTCAGATGTATAAACACGCCTACCAAATTTTGTTTATCTAATACAAGTCTTCCTTGGTGTTGGGATTTTTTTTTTTTTTTTTTTTTTTTCCGTCAGTGTATGATAAAAATTCTTATGGTTATCTTTTTGGATTTCTTCAACTTCCTTTCAAAGAAATTTCTGTGTCCTTTAAAACGTTCTAAAAATTCATGAAAATCATATAATACCTTGTCGTTGATATAACAGACATTCCATACTGCTCATTTGGGGGCAATATGGAATGTCTGTTATGTCAACGGCAAGGTACTATATGAGTTTTCTAAAAATTCATAAAAATCATATATAATTCCTTGTCGTTGACATAACAGACATTCCATACTGATCACCAAAATGGTGGGCAGTATGGAATGTCTGTTATGTTAAAGATAAGGTATTATGAGATTTTTATGAATATTTTGAACGTCTTAAAGGATATAATTTTTTTTAAATGAAGTTGAAGAAATCCACAAGGATAATCATAACAATTTTTCTTATGGATTTGGATGTATGTGAATTTCTCTTTAGTGATATATTATATTTTATTAGACAACACGAAAGTACTTAATTGCATATAAATGAAAGACACGTTTTTCCATAAAACGATAATAAGTGTATTTTTAAGGATAGAATTAAAGCATTTCTTGAAAACTATATAATGACTTTTTACAATAGTGAAATATTGCAGACACAGACATACACGAGCACTCCGTTTTTCGGTTCATTTCTTTACCTGATGGAAATCGGCATAAATTTAAATGTATAGTATAGTATAAGCAATAATAATACAGTCCTTTTTTTTAACTTAAAAATATTTTTTCGGTGGATTTCGAATGTTAAAGTGGCGGTTCATTTGAAAATGAACCAGAATGAAGAAGCTGCTGGTGGACAATGGGTGCCGTTGGAGCAGTTCTTTTGCTGGCCGCATGGTCAGACTTTGCAGTTTCGCGTTCCTCACCTTGGTCTTCTTGAGTCTGGCGATGTGTATCCTGCAGCATTGCACATCAGTGTCCGTACACTAAGAAAGGAGACATATTTCTTGATCTAGAAAGAAGGTTTACGAAAATATGATATAATCTTTTGTGAATTACTCACGATTTATTAAAAGCATTCCTTTATATTCATAAACCCCAGCATCCAACAAATGACCTTAATTTAAAGAAGTATTTCTGAAACAAACTTTGTTTTGCTGTATGTAAGTTTAAGAAAAGTTTTCGAGTACATTTTAAAGTTTAATAATTAGTTTTCTCAACCCGGTATCAACACGAATTATCGGTTTTCCAATGCTTCTTTGTTTCAAATTAATTTAATTGGTTCCTTTCTTAAGTAAACACTTTTATGTTAAACAGGCAAACATGATAAATTAACAGCGTAAAATGAACATAATTTTTACTGTTGTATGCATAAATTCTGTTACGCAGCTGAAGATGTTTATTTGTGAATCGAATAGCTTTAAAAGAATAACGATATTTCGCGTTGATTCGGAGAAAACTAGTTAACACGCTATAAAAACTACTCGGAAAAGTTTTCAAAAATTATTGGCAGTAAAATTAATTTCTGATTCAGAAATGCTTCTTTAAATATCGGAAATCTATTGGTTTCAGGAGATAAAGAAAAGCTTTTTGGAATCCTGGGTAACTCGAAAGAAGTTATATGATATTTCAGTGCATTAGGTTATATATAGAGAGGTTATATTTCGTACCTTGCTAGATCAAGAAATTATTATTATTATTATTATTATTATTATTATTTTTTTTTTTTTACGGTGCGCTAGCGCAGGTGGTGGTGGCCTATTGCTCAATATGAAATCCGCTTCAGTGTGCTGAAAGTGTGCTTCGACTTTCAATTCTTTGCACAATAGAGCAATAATAATTAAAAAAAAACTTCATAATACGGGCTTTGGGGATGATGTTGTTAGAGTTAAATTATTTTCTGAACTGAAAAAACTCATAAATAATCATCTAAGTTGTGTGTAATCAAGAAAAATACCCAATAGTATTGTGTGTCCGTAAAGTCATGGTGTACTTATTACCAATCACAGGAAATCAAGGAAACAAGGTGGAAATTTGAATTCTTTTCCAAATAAAAGAAAATCTCTCCAACTTTCATACCTGTTCAATGCAGTTCGATGTGGCCTCCATGTGAAACAGAGAATCACAGACGTTATTCACTCTGTTACACCAGACGTCCTTAACTGTGTCTGAGAAGAACTGGAATATCGTTTAGATGTGTGTAGGGAAACAAATGGAGGCCACATCGAACTGTACTGAACAGGTATGAAACTTGGAGAGTTTTTCTTTTATTTAGTGAAGATTTCACATTTCCATCTTGTTTCGTTGATTTCCTGCGACCGGTCAAAAGTGTACCATGATTTTAAGGACAGCATACTGTAGTTCATCGAGCTTTCCAAAAAGAAGAACTGTTATTTTCATTTACGCCATGAAGATTTCCTAAACAGATGAAATCCCTCAGGAACTAATGAACTTTTACTGTGTTATTCTTTAGTCTGTAAAATGCTCTAATTGCAATAAATTCCGGACTATCTTTCCGTTTCTTCTAATGTTAATTATATTCTTCTAATGTAACTTTGTGATTTAAATTTAATTTAACATTTTTCTGTTTCATTAAATATTAGTTTAGGAAGATATGACTGCATTGTTCCTATTGTGCTTTTATGTCTACATATAAAATAAGCAGTATTACAAGTTGGATAACTACTCTAGATACCACACAATGATGGATTATTCAAGGTAAGAAAAATGTCCTTATACCTATTTATCAACGTACTATTTATCAAATTAAAGAGAAGCTGAAGATCGAAGTTCTAAACTTAATTTATAAAAGATGTAGGATATGAAAAAGTTATGCATTTAAGGACATTCTCAAATCCAAACTGGCAATTTTTATTCACAACACATTCATGAAAATATTACTATTCGTAAATGCATAAAATATTCTTTTATTCTTAATCGGTTACCAAGAAATCGAATAGTGTTTTCCATTTTCCTAATAAAAGTAAAGTAATTTTCAAAAAATGCTCTCGAAACTTTTATTGTAATTTGATTTTCGAAACGCGGCAGCCTGAAATGGACTTCATCACAGAGCAGTCGATTATATGTAAAAAAAATAATAATAATAATAAGGAAAAATGAAAAACGGTATTTGATTCTCGGGCCTTTAAAAAGTAATGTACTCCAGTTCACGCAATTACGTACTAAAATGAGTTCGTGAGCGTATGAGAAAATTTTATGTTTTTGAGCGAGGAAAAAAAATAAATAAAAACACCTTTAATTTTAATAAAATATTAAATAATTTTAAATGTAACTAGAATTTTTCTATTATTTCGTATACAAAAATCTTTTTGTAAAAATTCTGCTGCACAAAGGCCATTGATTTCTTTTTCGAATATTGAATCCAACACGTGTATAGAAAAGAAAAATACGCGCTATTACGTGATTAAGCTATAGCTATTAGCTATTTACGTGGTTAACATTTCATAAGAGGCGATGGATTTTAAGACGAAGAAAAATACGAATTTCCTTTTTTGCGTATGTGCGTTTATATATAATAATAATACAATTGGCAAAAAGTGTATTTCATGCTTCTTATAAAGGTAAGTGATGAAAATAACATATCATAATAGGGTGAAACTCCCAGTTATTGACACCTAAGCACTAACGGACACTTCAGCAAAAATGTAACTCAAATAAGCATTTTCTAGTAAAATTCTGCAAAGTAATGTCCGTTAGTGGTAACTGTTATAAATTATGCGTCAGTTATTGGTTTTTCAAAATACGGATGGTGTAAGTTACTGGAGTTACTAAACAAATTAATGAAAAAAATTAATTCTAATTTATAAATAGTGTATTTTTTCGAAATTTTGTCACCAATAATTTTTTAATGTATCTCTACTATCCTTTCAAAAAGAAATATAAGTATAAAATAGATTTAAAACTTTTTAACAGTGATTTGAACAAAAAAGAATCCTTAGAATGTCAGTTACTGTGGGGGTTTCTCATTATATTTCAAATGCATTTTTCTCAAAACAAATTTTCCGCGGTCTATACATATTAAAAATATTCCATGCGTATTAATTTTCATTTAAATTTCTCAGCATCGGTAAAGGGCAATCATGATACGTTCTAAAAGAAATCTGTGCACCCATTTTGGAATGTTGGTTTATTAGATCCTCAAATTAGCAATACTCGAAGTTGTTTAAAAACAAAACAAAACACAACAACAAAAAATGCAAATTCCAAAGCGATACACCGGAAATTGTAAAAAGTAATATTTAATAAATAAAAGACATCAGTTTCAATCATCGTGTAAAACTGAAAATAGCAAAAATATACAAATGTGCGCTGCCAAACATTAACCTTTAACTCATGTCACATAACTAGTGTGAAGTGGTCTGTGAGACCGCTAAATCGAAAGATGAATAAAAGTCGCGATTAACTCATAGGATGTTGTTTTTCTACTAAACTTTTTGTACAGGAGTGTTATAATTAAAATTCACCTATTCAAAAGTCTCTGGTGTCAGCATTAAAGTTCCAAACGAAACAAAATTTCAGTAGTATTTGTTAGATAAACTGAAATTTGCAAGTTAAACTATGAAAAATGAAAAAAGCATCGGCCTGTAAGACCGGTAACATCCGTTAAAAGTTAAGTAAAAAAAAAAAAAAAAAAAAAAAAAAAAAAAAGAAATCTTAGATAAAAATTAAAAAAGGTTTAAATACATATCTACTATTTAAAGATTTAAATCGCAATAAAAATGATTTAAAAATATATTATTGAACTCTTGTCTTTGCATTTTGCTTTTAACCGCGGTCGTCCGATGTATTAAACACTCCACCCCCTCCGAACCTGTTAGTCGATGTTTTTAACTTAAGGCTGTTCTCAAATCCAAACGGTCAACTTTCTGACATTAAGTTTTAATTCATTTTTGTTCGGAAACACGTGAAACTAGAAGGTGTTGTTATTCAGAAACAATGTCATCGAACTGTTTTTTCCGTTTTCTTGTAAATGCAATAGATCTTTCAGAAAATACTGTCAAAGTTGGCATTTTGAACAGAACTTCCGAACGAAAGGAGAAAATCCAGTCAATAAGAGGAGAAAATGCCGTGTTATGTGTTCAAAATCGCTTATAACTCAATAGGTAATTTATTGATCAAAAAATGGAAAACACAGTTCGATTCCAAATCGCTTCCATGGTCAGGCTTTCCAATTTTATATCTTTTCGTTCAAAAATGAATTTGTAAATTTGTCAAAGCGTTTTGCGCTTGTTGAGCAGAGCAGTTGAGAACAGCCTTAACGAAAATAGCTTTTAATTTTTTCTGACGCGATCTTCCGTGAGCGGGGCTGCCTCCTTCGAAACAGTCTCGCCTTGAAGGGGCAGCGGTTCCACCTGTTTCGGGAGTGGTGGCGCCTCCGGGAAGGCTAGGGTGTTTAATAAATAGGGCGTCTGCGGCGGCTTCGAGCTCACTCATTGAGGTAAATCTCCTCGGTATATTCTAAAACTAAGTTTCGAGCCAAGTTTTTGTCTTTTTTCTTTTTTTTCAAATGACTGTCTGTGAGATTAAAAAATGGATGCGCACATACCTTGTAATATGTACCAAGATTTTTCCTTAGCGATATTCAGCAAGGAGGAAAAATTAAAACTCATAGAACGTTTTAAATGTGTATAAACTGCGGAAGAATTGTTTTGAGAAAAATGCATTTGAAATACATTAGGACATGCCAGTTTCATTACTTACCTTTACAAAAAGTATCGAAATACACTTTCTGTCAAGTGTATTGCACCATATTGGTAGTTTTAAAGTTTCAACAACAAATTTTAACAGAAAACAAAAATTCGTATTTTTGATCTTTCCAAAGTCCATCGTTACCTTAATAATTCGAAATGTCCCCAATTCTTAATCAAGAAAAATATTAAGTATTTCATAACTTAGAATTTACTACAGGATTGGATCTATATACTTTTTTAGAATCCCGCGCAGTTTTAATTTCGTTGAAAAAATAATGAAAACAAAACAGAAAAGAAAAAACTGGAAACTTTTTTAGCTAAGCAACGGCAAAAGTAAAGAAAATAAATCACTCGTTAATGAATGTCATGTTACAGGCTCACCATCTAACCCCTCATATTACAGCAAACAGGTTTGCTGTATCTTTGCTGCTTCATAAACAAGTTTTATTTTTTTCTTTCTAAAAATTATACATCAATGAAGATGAAACTTTCTCTTCAAATTTAATGATGATTTGGGTTTCATTGATGAGATTTTTGACATGACTCTGAGCGGAAATTGTCACCCTGGCTTAAAGATGATTAATGAACAAAGAATTGCTAAAAAATGAGGGGTTTGGTGAAAATTTGTCAATTAATAATAAAGTACATGATACTTCATCCGTCTCTAACTATATAGTAACTCAATTTACATCTTAACTCTGTTAGGAAATATGGGGATATACATTAATGATGAGAACATGATCATTTACTGATCATTATATCTAATCATAATTTTAGTACTTATGAAATGTTTCCTGAAAAAAAATCATGCATTGATGAATAATATCAGAGGCCGGCCTGAATGTATGGTTTTAATTTTCATTGCTCTGAGGGCATTATGTACCAGCCCGGAACAAGATACAGACATATGGGAGATATAAAGGAAAAGGATCAATAAGGCTTTAAAAGCGGCCCCAGTAACGTTCACGAAAATTTTAAAATGTGTAGTTGAACAATTATTAATTAACAATACTCAAATAATATTATTGAAAAAAACTCTAATTATTTAATATACACTGTAAAAAATTTTCTGGAAGGTTCCGGAAAAAAGTGGTGGCATTTAGATGCCACAGCTTTTTGCTGTTACATTTCACAACAAAGTAGTGAAACATTCCAATTTTTCAGAAACATTCCGTAATATATACTCCGAAACCTTTCATAACAAAGTAGTAAGACATTCCAATTTTTCAGAAACATTCCGTAATATATACTCCGAAACCTTTCACAACACGTAGGAAAGGTTTCGGAGTATATATTACGGAATTTTTCTGAAAAATTGGAAGGTTTTACTACTTTTTTGTGAAACGTAACAGTAAAAAGTCGTGGCATCTTAATGCCACCACTTTTGTCCGGAACACTCCGGAAATTTTTTTACAGTCAAGGTTAACAAACAATATAAGAGTATTATGTTTGTTCATAAATGCAAGCTCGGTGGAGAAAAATAATTTTTTTAATTAAAAAAAAAATCGTGTTATGAAACGTTAAAATATGACATAAAAAATGTGAAAAAATAAAAGGAAACACTATTTTAAGATCTACTCGCCTTTTTCAACATTAAATATGGCAAATAAATTTCAAATACCTTTTTAGGTGCTTTCGTAATTATATAAATACGTAGCACCTATAATTGTCGTTCGGTCCGTCTGTCTGCCCGTATGTCCGTCCGCATATAACAGAGCAAAACTACCCGACCGAATGGTCTGAAATTTTAAATATATAATTGTTGCAAAATTTTGTCGAGTCATTTCAAATTTTATGAAAATCGGATGTATAGTTTAATTACGGGGACAGTCAAAAGTTTTCCATTACATGACGGCCAATGGGAAAAAATTATTTCAAGTGCATTTTAATGATGTTACAGCTTTTCGAACAGAGTTAAATGGATATGTACTTATGAAGTGCACTAAAATATACATTCAGTACAATATGCGGTGCGAAAATATTTATAAAACTAGTTTCAGTACGAACGCACCTCATATGCCAAGTTTGACGTGCAATTTCCAACTTGTTTATTTTAATTTCATATTGATAAACTAATATTTTTTCAAGAATAAAACTAGTTTCAGTACGAACGCACCTCATATGCCAAGTTTGACGTGCAATTTCCAACTTGTTTATTTTAATTTCATATTGATAAACTAATATTTTTTCAAGAATTCAACCTAAGGAAACATCTAAAAAAAATAGATAAGAATTTATTTTTTCTGTCTTGGATTTGCAGTTTTGCTACGGGTAGCAACTGCAGGTGTGCGTAGGGTAAAATTCCTTGTCGGTGAAAATTTCTGAAACTGCTTATCACTATAGCTAATTAATATTAATAATTCATTTTCTACGTGCTATTAGCATTCTTGGTTACCTTTCTGAAGTAATAGTTTTCACTTCATATAGTTTCAACATATTTTGTTTGATGTACAATTCTCATACATCGTACAAAATTAAACTTTAGTGTTAGTTTTTAAATTTAACCCTTGAATCAAGCTGAAAGCGCATTAATTCTGAAAATATTATTTTTTATTTATCAGGTAACAAAATCGAAGCTGTACAACAAAAATATATTAATCGAAACTCATGACTAAACATATAATAAAAAACAGTGCCCAGTTAAACTGATGGCATTGAGCTCACAGGCTATTCACACTAATTGTATATTGTACTTTTATTTCAAAGAATAATGCCCCTCAAAAAATAAGTTAAAGGGGGTGATTATCCCCCCTCCTGTTTCAAATCTATATACTTAATCGATGAGCCTCCAAATCTTAACAGGGAAACGCCTTATTAGAATAAACCGATGTACCAAATTTGAAGTAAATCGTATAGAAAAACACATTTATCTAAATTAAGGGGGTATTAGACCCCCATTCCCCTCTTTATACTTAAACAACGAAGCTCCAAATCTAAGCAGGAAAGTACCTTATCAGAATTAACCGGTATACCAAAGTTGAAGCAAATCTGATAATCCTGCATGAAAAACCCATTTATCTAACAAGGAGAGGGCCAACCTTGTTAATCACAGATTTTGATTATTTTAATATATGTTGTAGAGTAGAGGCCCCTTAGTGTCAGGTTCAACGGATTTTATCCAATGCTCCTTAGTTCTTGAGAAACCGGGGGGTCTAATATTAGTACACAACTTAAATACTTACTTTGCTACACTAATGATAGGTCAGTCATAGCTCAGTTGGTATGGTGTTAACCGGCTGATTGGTGGGCCCGGGTTCGATACCTGAATGCGCTACGTTTGTTTTTCTCATTTTTTGTTTTATAAATTTACTTGTAAGTATAACTTAATAATCTCATTGTCAATTAAAATTTTTAATATTGTATATCAATTATAATTTTAACCTATTTAATTTTTTACTTTTAACTGAATAGTTGTAATAAAACATCATAAAACTGTTATTTTTTTTAAATCACTTTAAAAATGTATTTCATATATTCTTTATCGATGCAATGATATTGAGCAATTGTGTCAATTCGTGATTTTAAAGAAACATCATTTACGCATTGCTTTAACAAAGGAAGTCAATGAGATAATATTATTCTGTTTTTAAAGTAACAAGCATAATCATATTAAAAATTAGCATCAGAATTAAATTACAACCGATTTTTTGCATATTAAAGATTTTTAAATTTGTAATAAGTATGCTTGCGCTTTCAATTATTTTGCTTTCCCCTTTATCTTTTTTCTGCTTTTAATTTATTTGAATATTCCTTTTTTTTATCATAACTAGATGGCACCACAACAGAATTTGTCACGATTTTGGAATTTTTATCATTCAATAATAGATACAATTTCTTTTTAAACCTCTTTAATGGTTGAGAAATAATAGTTTACAAATAAGAAATGATAAATTTAAGTTTGTTAACATTATAATTAATGTTTGATGTTAAAATTTTTAATTGAAATTATTAAATTATAATTACAACTATATTTATAAAACAAAAACAAATGTAGCGCATTCAGGTATCGAACCCGGGCCCTCGGATCAGCCGGCAAACGCCATGCCAACTGAGCTGCGACTAACCTGTCACTGTTGCTGCGAAGTAAGTATTTAAGTTGTCTACAAATATTAGACCCCCTGGTTTTTCAAGAACTATAGGGCATTGGATAAAATCCGTTGAACCTGACACTAAGGGGTGTCTACCCTACAACATATATTAAAATAATCAAAATCTGTGATTAACAAGGTTGGGCCTCTCCTTGTAAGTTAAGGGGGGGATTAGCCCCCCGTACTCCATATTTATACTTAGCCATTGAACCTCCAAAACTAATCAGGGAAGCACCTTATCAGAATAATCCTAGAAAAAAATTTAAGCAAATCGGATATTTCTATCAAGAGTTATCGCGTTACGTACATACATACATACGTACGTACATACAGAGCCTTCGGGCACATTAGCTCTACGGCTTTGATAGCCTGAAAGCTAAAAAGTATTTGCTAAAAATGAGTTCCGAGCTGGGACTTGCGCGAGTAAATAAAGTGTAAAACTGTTAATTATACTTTTAAAAATGCAAACATTATTTTTATTCCTTTATTTAAATCATAAGTTTTTAGAAAATAAAAAATTTCCTTTAAATCAATTTTTTGTCTGGTTTAATATTTTATATCCTTGCTAGAAGATTCGATAAGCAATACAAAAGATAAGTATAAAACGTGCAAAAACTACTTTTATGTGTTAATTTTTTTTTTCAAATTGTACATAATAAAATGAGAGAAATATTACATTACACTTTTTTTTACACATATCACATTTTATAGATAGGAAAGGCGGTACATTAAAAATTCTAAAATTATTTCAACCGCCCCTACAGCACAAATTTATTAAAATAATTTTGTTTATAATTAATTAAACGAAAAAAAAAAGACAATATATGGTTCTATCAACGGATAAGATTTTTGAAAACAATTTACATAGAACATAGGCTTAATGATGTACTATTTAAAGGACATTTTAATTAATTTATAAATTGAAGAAAGTACAAAAGCTGATTAATAAAATATATAAATTTTTGAAAGTTAACAAAAGATGAACATGGACTTGATTTTATTATTCATTTAAAAAATACATAAATAAATAAAAACACTTGTAGCATCTGCTCTATGATTCCAAATGCATTAATCCTATGAAGGGCACTGATATATGTCAAAATTACGATGTTTTACAACGAGTATTTTACTATAATAATTTTTACGTGTAAAATCTCCAAAATAGAAAAACAAAATTTTCTATTTGAAAATACTTGTGGCAAATTTGTGAATTTTTGGTGTTTGCGCCGTGCAAACGGTACCCGTTAAAGGGTTAAAAAAGCTAAATTTCATGAAGCAATACAAACATTATAAAAACCGTTTGTGGAATATTTAAATATGCTTTATTTCATAAATTATTAAAAATATTAATTTTTAACAGCATAATTGAGTTTGATTATACTGCAATTCTGTGAAAGTTTTTAAATAAAATATGATGTTTATCTTAAAAAAGAAATTTTATAATGTTTTAAACTCATTAATGCATTACTCGTAATACATATTAGGAAGCTTATTTCAAAAGAAAATTGAAAAATATTACTTATCTATACATTTTAATAAAAGAAAAAAATTCTCAATTGGGAGATACATTCAGTTTTTATTACAAAGAATAATTATTTCATAATCAGACATTATAAAAAACAATCAATATACTTCAAAAAGGTTTAAACTAGCTACTTACTTTATTGGTTGATATCCAAACAAAGAATAGCAATTTTTCAGAATACATTTGTCTCTAACGAGGTCTCTAAGTGCCTAGGCAGCTGTTTTTTATTCTTCTGTATTTATCAAAATGGCTAATAGAAGATAAAACATGAAGTACGCATGCGCAGAAAGTAATTTACCGAAAAGTTGAAACCTCTCAAAAATATTACACGAATTATTGCCGTAATTGACGTGGGACATAACGAAATTCGCAATTCCGGTAAAATATGCGAAATGTTTCAGGATAATTTCCTGAAATGTTCCGAAAAATTTTTACAGTGTATAATGGATATTAAAAGTAATATAAATTGATACTGCAGTAAAATAATTTATTTATGGAAGTTACAGAAATATAATTATATATAATATATAATATAAATTTATATAATAAATATAGAGAACTGTAATGCAGTGATTTTTATTTATCTTTTTGGAAGAAAATGAGAGGATAGAGGTGCCAATTTTATTTTAATGTTTTATAAATCCTTATACTACTAACATAAACTTGTATCAAAGTAAAAGTGATACTTTCGTTCGATTTGTGGAAGAAATGGTAAAATATCTAAAAAATATATAAAAATATACAAATTAGCCAAATCTGATTACTATATATTCTGTTTAAAAATTGCAGTGAACTTACACCCAGAAAAAAGTTTTGTTGAATCAACAAAAATATGGTTGTTCCAGCAAAACTTTTCGTTTAAATATGGGTCAATGGAAATTTTGTTTGAATCAACAAAAAAATATTGTTGATTTTTTTTGCAACTGCAACAAAAAAAAAAAAAAAAAAAAAAAAAAAAAAATTGTATCGCCAGCAAAAAAAATGTTTTGTTAATTCAAGTAAAATGGCCCCCTTTTTGTTTAAATTAACAAAATTCTTTTGTTGAAATTAAAAAAAAATAAATATAACAATCTGTTACCTTAAGAGTACATTTTAGTTTCGGCAACAAAAACTTTTGTTTAAAGAACAATTGTTTCGTGTAATTTTAAGAATTTTCTTTGTTTTAACAACAGAAATTTTTGTTAAAGAAACAGTAACACTTACTTTAAAATTATTTTTGAGAAACAATATTTTCGCTTTGACGGCGCCATTTATTGAGCCGTGTTGGTAGGTATGTTTGTTAGATCTTCAAAGGAACTTATTGCATTGCATTAGGCAATATTTCAAATGAAGACATGTCATCGACGGGATTCAATCTGTTGACCCCAAGGACAGAAGGTATATGCTTTAACCATTCGACCACTGAGACTCCACAAAGAAACATTTTTAAAGACATTTTTTTAAATTGTCTTATGCGGGTGTATTTAAAAGACAATTTAATTTTTAAATGAATGAAATAAATATCTTAGCGAAAATTTTTAATACTAAAAAGATGTATAAATGTTTTGATATTTTTATAGCTTGTAAAATAATTTAAAAAATATTTTAATAAATTTATTTAAGTAAAATAAGAAACTTAGCTATTGATTTCCAAAAGGAATATATAATTAGAAAATGAGTTGAATTAACTAATGAATTTTTTTTTTCCTGTCTACTATTACGTTTATAATGAATAATAATTTTAAGAAACGATTTAATTTTTTTTTTTTTTTTGATGATTCACATAATTGTAGTTCTTTTTTAAAATGAATTCCCAAAATATTTTTTTAATAAATAAATATAGGCCATTTTTGATAATTTTTAACTCACAAGCTATCAAAGCCTGAGAGCTAATGTGCCCGCAGGTTCTGTATGTACGTACGTCCGTACGTAACGCGATAACTCTTGACATAAACATCCGATTTGCTTCAATTTTTTTCTAGGTTCATTCTCATAAGGTGCTTCCCTGATTAGTTTTGGGGGTTCGTTGTTTAAGTATAAAGGGGGTACGGGGGGCTAACATCCCCTTAAATTAGATAAATGGGTTTTTCATGCAAAATTATCAGATTTTCTTGAATTTTGTTTTACTGGTTAATTATGATAAGGCGCCTCCTAGATTAGATTTGAAGGTTTATTGTTTAAGTATAAAGAGGGGGATCGGGGGGGGGGTAATACCCTTTAATTTAGAAAAATTTATTTTCTTACCCGATTTGCTTCAAATTTGATATACCGGTTTATTATGATAAAGCACTTCCCTGATTAGTTTTGGGGGTTCATTGGTTAAGTATAAAGGGGGTACGGGGGCTAAGCCCCCCCCCCTTAATATAGATAAATGGGTTTTTCATGCAGAATTATCAGATTTGCTTCAATTTTGGTATATCAGTTAATTTTGATAAGGCGCTTCCCTGATTAGATTTAGTGGTTTATTTTTTGAGTATAAAGAGGGGATTGGGGGGGGTAATACCCCTTAATTTAGAAAAAAGTGTTTTCCTATCCGATTTGCTTCAAATTGGGTGTACCGGTTTATTATGATAAAGCGCTTCCCTGAATAGATTTAGAGGTTCATTTTTAAGCATAAAGGGCGGATGGAGGGAGGTAATACATCCTTAATTTAGATAAATGGATTTTTCTATCCGATTTACTTCAAATTTGATATACTGATTTATTCTGACAAGGCGCTTCCCTGGTGAGATTTGGAGGCTCATTGGTTAAATATAAAGATATGAATCAGGTGGAAGGGACTAATCCCCCACTTAATTTATTTTACGAAAGGCATTATTTTTTTGAAGTAAGAGTATAATATACAGTTAGTTTGAATAGACTGTGAGCTCAATGCCATCAGTTTAACTGGGCACTTTTCTCTTTTATTCTGTTTATCAGTGTTAGAATTTTATATGAAATATATATATATATATATATTTTAAATTATTTTATTTTTCTAATAACATCTTTTATTTATCACACACGCACATATAATAGATAAGAATAAAGAAAAATGACAGTTTTATTTCATATTGTTATAATGATTCATTGAAGCAAAGTAAGAAAATATTATAAAACACTTTAATTTAAAAAAATATATTTAATATTCCCAAATAAACTCAAACTTCAATAAAAATGTAAAAAGAATAAATGTTCCGAATTCGGACTAATGTCGATTTTTTTTTTCGGTTTTCTTTAAATATTTTTTACTGCCCACAATTTTCATCCGAAATGCACGGAGTTGACGTCGTAATAGAAATAATTTTTTTTTTCCTTTTAGACGATCTCAATCTTTTCTAAAAATTCGGATTTTTAATCAAATTTTCGAAAGAAATCGCAAAAATTCATCTTTCCCGATAAAATATTTTATTCCTCCAGAAATTTTCGTTGAAAAATCGCGATTAATTTTTTTGGATTATAAAGACAGTGTATACAATTTTTACCAGAAATTATAAAAATCGAGAGATTTACGATTTTTTCTGTCTTTCACATATTGAATATCTCCATTACTTTTCAACTGAAATGCTAACAATTTATATGAAAATAAAGGTAATGATTTACTGTTTCAGACGATACCGAATTTTAAAAACAAATACAGATTTTAACGCAATTTTCGAAAAAAAAAAAAAACCCGCGAAATCCGCTAAAATATTTTTTTTATTCCGGAAATTTTCTTTAAAAATTCGAGATTATTTTTTTTCAGAAAAGGCTGCGAGTCGAAAATAATGTTCACATAAATTAATAAAATATCTCAAAAAACCGGTGATTCAAGTTTTTTTTTTTTCCTGTTTTCCATGAACATTTCGGGATTCTTTGCGATTAGTTTGTTTCTTGAGAAACTACCGAAAGGGAAGGAAATTTTGGAGGACTTTATAAATATGAAGTTATTTGTTTGAAGGTGACCGGGAAACACACATTTGAAGGCAGCGGGAACTCCGGTCTAGAAAGGCGAATCCCGGCTAGTATATAAATAAAATCCGTTCAGTAAAAAATATTTCAGAATATCTTAGTTTTTTTAATACGACAAATACTTTATTTCCTAAAAAAATGTCTTTGTCTTGTATTATTTTTTCTTATTCTTAAAATTAAGACCTCAACAAAGAATTATCTATGTACTGTATACATTATTTTGATGTAATTTGCCTGCTAAATATTGTGAACAATTTAAAATCTAAATGCTCAATTTCGAATAAAAATCAAGAAAATTAAATGGTAGAGAGGGATTTTTAAAACTAACTTGGTCCGTCCCAATTTAAAAAGTTTTAATTATCCAAAAATTATGTTAATCCTTTAATTATATAGCTATATAAGTCAAATAAACCAATTACTTGAGAGAGTTATGGTTACTACACAACCATTTTAATTTTGCAAAAACAACAAAATTTTGCTGGAATTACAAATTTAAAACACAAAATTATTGTAAAATTAAAAAAAAAACAGATTTTGTTAAATCAAGTAAAATTGATGAAATTTTGTTATAATTTTGTAAGAGTGTTAACAATATTTTTTTGTCCGAGCAACAAAACCGATTTTTAACTTCAACTAAAAATTTTGCTTAAAGCAATCAAAATGTACCCAACAAAACATGTTCTGTAGTTTTAATCAATTCCTTTTTCTGGGTGATAAAATATTGTTTAAAATTTAACTGATGTTATCGGTCTCTCAGACCGCGGCTTTTTTCAATTTTTATAGTTTAACTTGCAATTTTCAGTTTAACTACAAACACTACCGAAATTTTGTTCCATTCGGAACTTTAGTACTATCACGAGAGACTTTGGAATAGGTGAATTTTAATTATAACAGTCCTGTACAAAAAGTTTAGTACAAAAACACCATCCTATGAGTTAATCGTGCCTTTTATTCATCTTTCGATGGAGTGGTCTCACAGACCACTTCACATTTGTTATGTGACAATTTCTGTTACATCAGTTAAAGGTTAATATCGAATAGATATAATAAATAATTTAAAAAAATCATAGTTTTAAGAAGACGTTTACTTTAACTATTTTAACTAATTCAAAGGAACCACATTCACAGTGTTAATGAAAATTTCGATTTTTTTTTATATTAATAGCTTATTAAAATATTAAAAAAGAAATCTTATTATGAATAATAAATACAATAATCAATACTCTTTTAATATAGATTTCAGATAAACACAATACGTTGTTGCATGAAATAAACGTATTCTTAGATTTATCAAAATATATTTAAAGAAATACGGTACGTGCAACATTTTCAACTATTTAGTCAATATCCAGTGATGTTTCAAATTCATGGTCTAAGGAATCAAGTGATGTCGTCAATAATCTTTTTGATGTATGGCTTGATCTGAGAAAGTTTTAAATATATAATTTTAGTTTGCTGAAAGACTTTTCACGATTGTTACTATAGCTATAAAAAGTAATCGATATGTTGCAGTAAAATTATAATACACTTCATTTAAATCCTTATCAAACGGTATTATTTATTGAAACTGTATTTTAGAAAAAAAAAAAAAAAACGCTCATGGTTTTTTATTGCATAGGGCAGGCGAGATTCTAAAACTTCGCTTAGAAAATAAGTTTTATTTACATCTGTTGATCATGCAGGGTGTTAAGTTTGAAAGCAGCTTTATTTTTTTAAGTATAAATGTTACACTCTTCATTTCCACTACCGAAGATGCTACAGTAAACCTCAATTGTAACATACATCCGTTACATGGCAATCCGAGTATATACAGTGTGTCCACGTATAACTCGACCGACATTTATTTTCGCAACCGTTGGTCCTAGATGCATACTTCCAATTACAAAAATGGTCA
Source organism: Maratus speciosus (assembly GCA_963932465.1). NCBI lineage: Eukaryota > Metazoa > Arthropoda > Arachnida > Araneae > Salticidae > Maratus > Maratus speciosus. Next base: position 361,623,489 of record OZ010796.1, on the reverse strand, counting down.
AAATTAGGTACAGGGTTAAGATAAAAAAAGTTTGAAGCGAAAAAACAATTTAGAGAAGAATTACCGAATCTAAATTTTTATACGGTCCCCCGGTCCTTTAAGTTATATTTAGTAAAATTTCCCTGTTACATTTGCAAGTAAGGCAAAAATAAGCCCCGTTATTCTTACGATTAAAATTGACCGAGTAATAGCTGTTTAAAATTGGAGCATATTTTTGCTGCATATTAGGGGGCATTCACAAATTTAGTAGAAATATAATTTCGTCAGATATATTAAAGAAATGGTTGAGAGTAAAATTAGCATTGCAATATAAATTTGAAATCTTTAATCATTCTGACATATTACTGCAAAATGTACAATTTGTACTGAACATTATAAGAGGATAAAAATAACAGATTTTTTGTTAAATAAAACGATGAAAAATAACAGCCTCAATTCTTTACAAAATGATACGTATTTCAAAAATACGTAATTACACTCTTTCAAATTTCGGGTTGTGGCATGTTTTTTAGCTTTTGAAAATTGATTCTTATGTATTTTTTAGCGCTGAATCCGTAAATGACCTTCATTTTAAACCATCACGTCAGGAATTTTCTCAAATCGCAAATTTCAAAGTTAAAAAGCTAAAAGTTAAAATTGATCCCCCTCCCCTCCCAACCTCATCGGACTCCCGAGCTGTTTAGCTGTAAGAAACCCAGTATAAGCCAACAAATCTAATAAATTATTGAATTAAATAAAATTAAACTGAATAAAAAAGTCTTATATCTATTTTATAGTACCAGATTTTTCGCTATTTTTTAACCTTGAAATTTACGATTTGCGAAAAATCTTGACATGATGGTTAAAAGTGAAGGTAATTTTTTGATTCAGCGTTAAAAAATACATAAAATGTAATTATGAAAGTTAAAAAACACAACCATCGCAGGTTTATGTTATCTATTCTAAAACTCTTTCTTAAATTTCTTGACGGTAATGTATCCGAATTTTTTGGTGTTATCCTCTAATATAAGAATGTATAAGATGGTAAGAGTAGAAAATCATAATAATATTGCATTGTCATCGGATTTAAGTCAGTATGTAAAATTTAACTTCGTTCGGACATTTTAAAGTAAAAGTTCGAGTACAAATTTTAAACTTGAAAGACGATCATTGCAAGTTAAATAAAATCTTATGAAAATAACATAATTTTAGTTAAAAGAAATCATAGCCTCAAATCCTTGCAAAATAAACATATGTTAAAATACAATTATTTTAACTAATCTAAAACTTAACTAATAAAAGTTAATCGTAATATTTGTACGATTTCTTTCAAACCGCAGATACCTTGAAATAAGTTTAAGTACTTTATACATGACCCTTGAAAGCATGGTCAAAATCATCTGTTTTGATATGCAAAAAAGTTGTGTAAGTCATGCATTTCAAAGTTTCATAACTCTGTCAATTTTAATGTTAGATGAATGGAACTTTTTTGTCTTACTTGTTAGTGTCACAGTAAATTTTTAGTAAATATCACTTATAGGACCGGGGGACTGTATAAAAATTTAAATTTCGTAATTTTTTAATAAATGTTTTTCTTGACCCAAATCGCTTTAAAAATAATTTTTTACCTTATTTAAACCATTTTTGTAATTGGAAGTATGCATCTAGGACCAACGGTTGCGAAAATAAAGGTCGGTCAGGTTATACGTGGACACACTGTAAATGAATATATATGAGAGTTAGAGAAGTCGGAATCATAAACTTTTAAAAATATATATTAGAACATGTCAAAAAACAATTCTCAAAACATTCTTTTAGAGTTTTCTCGGAGTGGTAATAAAATAGAATCCGTTGAAGTTTAAGGGGTCTCAGGACCCTTAAAATTGGAAAAAAAAAAAAAAAAAAAAAAAAAAAAAAGGTAATTTTCAACATTTAATATCTTAAAATGTATTTGATTTTAAGACACAATTTTTATTGGAATTAAAGATATAAATATCGTCTTTCATTTTATGTATTTAAAAATTGCAAGGTGCAAAATTAGCATTTACAGAGGGCTCCAAACTGTCAAACTTTTGACGAGCAGAAAATTGGCATAACAGATTACGTTCAGGATTACAAAATAAATTTTGCAATTAGAAGGAAATTTTTTGGGATTACTTATACTTCAGATTGTAATAATTACCCTGAACCTAAATAAACTTGTATTTAAAGCATTTTCATATTTTTAATGCAAGTTGTATTTAGCTAATGCAAAATTTAGAAAATTTCAACAGTATAATCACCTAAAAAAATATTTTTTTGAACAATAGAAATGAAATTTTAGGTTCAGTTTATACAGACTAACATGAAACATATGTTTTGAAAATTTCATGAAAAAATATTCAGAAGTTTTTAAGATATCGTGCGCGTTATACTCAAAAACATCATTTGGAGAAAAATGTCTTCAAAGATTCGGAAACGCCGCTTCAGCGGGTATAATTCTAAAAGCCATAACTTCTGTTCTATTGGGATTTTCAAGGAAACAATTATATCAAAATGTTCAGAAAAGATAGGAGTTTAACCCCTTAACGATCACATTAAATTACGGTCTAAAAATTCAATTTGCTTATTGGCACCACTTTTTTGAAAAAGAAATATTCACCTTATTTATTGACAGGTAAAATGATACCATAACAAAGTTAGTTACACTAGTTTATAAAACTGGTGGGAATCGAGCAAATCTGAATAAATTTAAAAAAAGACACAGCCCGTGAATATGACGGGAGCGAGAATTAAGGGTTTAACATCTAAAACAATTAAAATTTCGAAAATTTTAAAGCTTTAAGAATCTTCGCCGGATTCTAACCACAATATATCTATTTGACCTACAGCACAATTATCGCTGAATAAATTAAAGTTTGGCTAATACGCAACAAGAAAATACGATACTTAACGCAATTCTGGGAATTTTTCTTATAGTTAATAATAATGGTAATAATAACGGTAATAATAAAGAGAATTTTAGATACTACTGTTTATTATATAATCCTCTGAATTCTATGTACATTATATAGCGAAAAGCAAGGTTCGGACTGGCTTTTGACTAAACTTAACAATTTGATTAATCAATAAAGAAAATTATAGTCAAATGAAAATAATGTTATTTGCAGATTTTAGTTACGATTCCTTCTAAAACCATTCTTAAACTCCCTAATGAACGTTTCTTTCCTGTTTCAATATGTGTTACAATTTTTGTAATTATTTTTAGTTATTTTTGTTATTATTTTTAGAGTAATTATTGATCTGAATTCAATTAGCGGCTATGGAAACTAATAAAACAAATGCACTCTAGATGCTTTCATAAGCCTAAGCCGAAAAAAAAAAATCTAACCTGATGTATTTCTAAATAGGGTTGTGACAGAAAACTGTTCTGAGTTGACTCGGGATTCAGAATAGCATAAATAATAATTACTAGCAGGAAGCTAAGCTCGGTCAAAATTAGCTTTGTGTTTATCTCGATATATTATTCCCACTAAATCATTCTTGCTGTTTTAGATACAATTAGCTTGACCCTGAGACAAAGTGACCCAAAATGATGCACTAATCGAATTTTTTCGAACATGCGACCTAATACAATGCTCTTCTCGAGCCTGAAAACGATGGAATACAAAATTTAGTGAAAATCGTTAGTCATATTCTAGATAAAATAAGCTTGACCCACGTTGATTCCAAAAACCACTAACCGAAATTTATCGAACGTGTTAGCTATTTCAATGGTCTTTTTGTTCTGTGAAACGGTATAACAAAAAAAATTGTCAAAATTGTTTGAACAATTTTGAGATGGATGCCGTTAGTTTGACCCCGACCCATTATCACCAAAATGACCCACTAATATAATTATCTTGAGCATGCGACCCAGCCCACTGGTTTTATATTGTCCAGAAACGGTGTAGTACAAAGTTTTGTCAAAATCTTTTGAGCCATTTTTTAGATAAAGTTAGCTTGATCCTGATCCATTAGGACCCAAAATGACCCATTGATTGAATTTTCTTGAACATGCGACCCTGCCCAATAGTCTTATCATGCTCGGAAACGGTATTATACAAAATGTTTTCAAAATGTTTTGAAGCGCTTTTTAAATACAATTAGCTTGACCCTGACCCACTGTGAGCCAAAATGACCCACTAATATAATTTTCTTGAACATGCGACCTAGTCCAATGGTCTTCTCGAGACCGAAAATGATAGAATACAATATTTAGTGAAAATCGTTTAAGCCGTTTTTTAGATAAAATAAGCTGAACCCTGACCCATTGTGACCCAAAATGACCCACTAAACGAATTTTCTCGAACATGTGACTTAGCCCAATTCTCTTCTCATGCCCAGAAACGGTATAATATAAAATTTGGTCAAAATGTTTTGAGCATGTTTTTAGATTCAATTAGCTTGACTCTGGCCCATTGTGACCCAAAATGACCCACTAATTGAATTCCCTCGAACATGTGATTTAGCCTAAACGTCATCTCATGACCAGAAACGGCCGTATATAAAAAAAAAATTGTGAAAATGTCTTGAGCCGTTTTTAGACGTAATTAGCTTGACCCTGACTCATAATGACACACCAATCGAATTTTCTCAATCACGTGACCTATCCCAATCGTCTTTTTGTGCCCGAAATCAATAGCTTACAGAATTTCGTCAAAATAGTAGAGCCGTTATCTAGATAAACTTAGCTGGACCCACGGTGACCCAAAAATGACCCACTAATCGAATTTTCTTGAACACGTTACCCATTCCAATGTTCTTTTCGTGCCCGAAAATTGTTAGATACAAAATTTTGTCAAAATCGATTGAGCCGTTCTATAGATATAATTAGCTTGACCCTGACCCATTATGACCCAAAATGACCCACTAATCTAATTTTCTCGAACACGAGACCAATCCCAATGGTCTTTTCGTGCCCGAAAACAGTAGGGTGCAAAATTTCGTCAAAATCTTTAGAGCCGTTATCTAGATAACTTAGATTGACCTACGGTGACCCAAAAATGACCCACTAATCGAATTTTCTTGAACATGTGACTTAGCTCAATGGTCTTCTCGTAATCCAAAACTGTAGAATATAGAGTTTAGTGAAAATAGTTAGAGCCGTTTTTTAGATAAAAATAATTGACCCACAGTGACCCAAAAATGACCCACTAATCGAATTTTCTCCAACACGTGACCCATCCCAATGGTCTTTGCGTGCCCGAAAATGGTTAGATACAAAATTTAATCAAAATCGATTGAGCCGTTCTTTAGATATAATTAGCTTGACCCTGGCTCATTATGACCCAAAATGACCCACTAATCGAATTTTATTGAACACGAGACCCATCCCAATGGTCTTTTCGTGCCTGAAAACAGTAGGGTGCAAAATTTCGTCAAAATCGTTAGAGCCGTTATCTAGATAGATTGACCCACGGTGACCCAAAAATGACCCACTAATCGAATTTTCTTGAACATGTGACTTAGCCTAATGGTCTTCTCGTAGTCCAAAACTGTAGAATATAGAGTTTAGTAAAAATAGTTAGAGCTGTTTTTTAGATAAAAATAGCTTGACACACAGTGACCCAAAAATGACATACTAATCGAATTTTCTCGAACACGTGACCCATCCCAATGGTCTTTTCGTGCCCGAAAATGGTTAGACACAAAATTTAGCCAAAATCGATTGAGCCGTTCTTTAGATATAATTTGCTTGACCCTGACCCCTTATGATCCAAAATGACCCACTAATCGAATTTTCTCGAACACGAGAGCCATCCCAATGGTTTTTTTCGTGCCCGAAAATGGTTAGATACAAAATTCTGTCAAAATCGATTGAGCCGTTCTCTAGATATAATTAGCTTGACCATGACACATTATGGCCCGAAATGACCCACTAATCGAAATTTCTCGAACACGTGACCCATCCCAATCGTCTTTTCGTGACCGAAAACAGTAGGGTGCAAAATTTCGTCAAAATCGTTAGAGCCGTTATCTAGATAAACTTAGCTTGACCCACGGTGACCCCAAAATGACCCCTAATCGAATTTTCTCGAACATGTGACCTAGCCCAATGGTCTTCTCGTAATACAAAACTGTAAAATATAGAGTTTAGTGAAAATCGTTAGAGCCGTTTTTTAGATAAAAATAGCTAGACCCACAGTGACCCAAAAATGACCCACAAATCGAAATTTCTCGAACACGTGACCTAGCCCAATAGTCTTCTCGTGACCGAAAATGGTTGGATACAAAATTTGGTCAAAATCGATTGAGCCGTTCTTTGGGTATTATTAGCTTGACCCTGACCCATTATGACCCAAAATCACCCACTAATGGAATTTTCTCGAACACGAGACCCATCCCAATGGTCTTTTCGTGCCCGAAAACGGTAGGGTGCAAAATTTAATCAAAATCGTTAGAGTCGTTCTCAAGATAATATTTACATACACGCACACACACACAATTTTTGCTCGCATTATAGTATAAGATATATGTGAAAAAATATATATATATAAACGAAATAAGTTATACAAACTTTCTGTCTTTCAATAACTTGATTAATCCTTTCAGGGACAAAGTACTTCCATTTATAAACTGCTGAACTGATTGAATGACACCAGAATTTACAAATAAATTTATTTCAAAATAGGTAAAAACTTTTCTTCACGTACTTAATAAAATTAAAATTTTCATTCCAAAATTCTGGTGTCAATGCGTCATTTGATAATTAAAATTAACTGGCATATATTATATCCCAACGCCCCACAGTGGAGTATTTGGCCCCAAAACCTGGCCAAAAATGCAAAAATTCAAATTTGATCAACAATTGTAAAAAACGTATTTTTTAATAGCTTAAAGTGATTGATCGATCTATGTCTATTTCAGAAGCATGAGTCTTATCCGGCGGCTCCCAAACTCAGTTGAAGAGGAGGTTTCTTTGCGAGAAGACGTGTTTTATTGTTACGTTTCAACTTTGTTAGAATGTTTAATTTTGTTTAAATTATTTTTGTGGCTTCATTCTTCTCAACCCAGTAGCTTTATTTTTAATATAATAAAAAAATATTAAAATTAAAAATGTGTTTTTTTTTTAAGCCATTTTAGCTCCAATTGAGATATATTGATTTAGATATGCTTTTAGGTAGCTTTCATTACAAAAAGCTACCTATTGCAGCCGTTCGGAGGAAAGCGATTTCAAAAAATTTTGGTATATTTTCATCGATCATGACCCCCAGACCCCGAAACCACCCTCCGTTCAAAATTGATATATATATATATATATATATATATATATATATATATATATCCATATATATATATATATATATATATATATATATATCTGACCTATGTCACACTGTAACTCTCGTATTTATGAACCGATTTGGATGTAATTCGGTGTGTACATAGTACACACCAATGTCTCGACCGAGTTCGTTGGCCAGCTTCATCCGCCATTTTGTTTCAAAATGGCGGCCATTTAAATTTTTTTTTTAAATTTGAAATGTGGTACCAAAAAATTGAAAATGGAAAAATATTTTTTTCTTATGTATTTGACCTTTATACAAAGACTCCGGAGCAATTTTTGTTTCGTCTATATCTTAAAAAATGGCTGAGTTATAGCATTTTGAATTTCTAGCGTGGCTGACATGTTGAAACGTCCTGAATTTTGTCACGCGATAAAAGGCGTATTTATGAGCCGATTTGGATGTAACTTCGTTTATACATAGTAGATACCAATGTCTCGACCGAGTTCGTTGGCCAGCTTCATCCGCCATCTTGTTTCAAAATGGCGGCCATTTAAAAAAATTTAAAAAATTTTAAATTTAAAATGAGATACCAAAAAATTGGAAAATGAAAAAGATTTTCTTCGTATGTGTTTGACCTTAATACAGAGATTCCGGAACAGGTTTTGTTTCGTCTATATCTAAAAAAATGGCTGAGTTATAGCATTTTGAATTTCTATTGTGGCTGACATTTTAAAACGACCTGATTTTTGTCACGCGATAACAGGCGTATTTATGAACCGATTTGGATGTAACTTGATCTGTACATAGTACATACCAATGTCTCGACCGAGTTCGTTGGCCAGCTTCATTCGCCATCTTGTTTCAAAAGGGTTGCCATTTAAAAAAAAGTAATTTAAAATTTAAAATAAAGTATTAAAAAATTGGAAAATGAAAAAAAAAAAAAAATTTTGTGTGTTTGGCCTTGATACAAATATTCTGGAGCAGTTTTTGTTTCTGAAAATTTGTTCTTTTGTTTATATCTTAAAAAATATTGAATTATAGCACTTTAAAATTCTAGCATGGTCTAGCTTTGAAACGGTCTTGTATTTGTCACGCGATAACACACGTATTCGCCTATTTCGATGGAAGAAGGCATGTGGATAGTATACATCAATATCTCAACCAAGTTCGCTGGCCAGCTTCATCAGCCATCTTGCTTCAAAATGGCGGCCATTAAATTAAAAAAAAAATTATATTTAAAGTGAGGTGCAAAAAAAAAAAAAAAAAAAAAAAAAAAAAAAAAATAGAAATTGAAAAAGGTTTCTTTCATAAGTATTTGACCTTGATATAAGCATTCACGAGCATTTTTTGTTTGTCTTTATCTTAAAAAATGGCTCAGATATAGCAGTTTCAATTTCTAATGTGGGTGACATTTTGAAAAACTTATTTTTTGCCTGCGACAGCACTCGTATATATCAACCGATTCCGATATGAGTGAGCATGTGCACAGCCATTACTAAGGTCTCGACCAAGTTCACTGATTAGCCTCCTCCACCATGTTGTCTTAAAATGGCAGGAACTTTAAGAAATCGCCGAATTTGGCAGCCAAATATAAGTTAGTTTAAATAAAAGCAGCTTGGATAAAGCTGACTAATTTCGCGAAATTCTCATTCATAATGATTTAGTATTGATAAAAATTAATATTGAATCTCCTATATTCGGTTTCCACTAAATTGAGCTTCGTGTGTTTGAATAATATAAGTTGGCTTTTTAGGTGCGTTCGTAATTATATAAATACGTAGCACCTATAGTCGTCGTTCAGTCCGTCCGTCTGTCCGTCCGTCTGTCTGTCCGCATATAACAGAGCAAAAACTACCCAACCGAATGGTCTGAAATTTTTAATATATGATTGCTGCAAAATTTTGTCGAGCTATTCCAAATTTTATGAAAATCGGATGTATAGTTTAATTACAGGGACAGTCAAAAGTTTTTCTTTACATTACGGCCAATGGGAAAAATTATTACAAGTGCATTTTAATGATGTTACAGCCTTCCGAATGGTCTGAAATTTTAAAGATATAATTGTTGCAAAATTTTGTCGAGCCATTTCAAATTATAGGAAAATCAGATGTATAGTTTAATTACAGGACAGTCAAAAGTGTTCCGTTACATTACGGGGAATGGGAAAAAAATTATTGGAAGTGCATGTTTATGATGTTACAGACTATGCACTTTATGAAGTGCAAAAAATTATACATTCAGTACAATATGGGGTGCAAAAAATAATTATAAAACTAGTTATAGTACGAACGCACCTCATTTGCCACGTTTGACGAGCAATTTCCAACTTGTTTAAAATAAGGAAAATGAAAGCTACCTCTTCCTCCCGGCACTGGCTGGAAGGACTTTTTAAAGGTGTGCCGGGGTTTGCCATGCCACTTTAGAAATATAGTCTTATTGCTTATAGTTTTGAAGGCCAATGTTTTTTTTTAAATCTTCCGCACATAGTTGCCATTTTTTAATATAAATTGTTTTGGTAATCTCTTATCAACACACAAAAACCAGAATCTCTGTACTACAACTCAAATTTAAAGACTCAACTTTGCTAAATATTAAATGCAAATAATATATATATTAATAAATTCATTTGTGTAAATAATTAAAAGTTTACATATAGAAAAATTAACCAAATTTAATTAAACACTACTTGTAAGTAAAACAACTCTATTAATTATTATTAATGTCTTCTTATAAACAGCAAAAAGTTAAGTAAAGTTTGTATTATATGTTTATTTTTGTTAATTAAATGCATACTTTTATGTGTATATAACATTAATTAAGTGTATTTACTAATAATACGTCAACAGCGATGATTTTAACTGTAAAACACATGAAAAATAATTTTGGTCAGGATTTTGCTTAAATGCGTCCTTTAAGGGGTGAGGACTGTCGCTGAAAGAAAAAAAAAATTACTCTCGCAAATTGGCGATTTCGTTTGAGTGAACCCTTGCCAAAAGTTATTCGACACTTTCGATTTTAGCCTTTTTATTGACATCTAGGAGGATATTTGGTGAATCGTTCTAAACTTTAGGGATGTAAAGAACGCGTTTGAATTCATATTCAGTGAGCCAAGATGATAATTATGGGGTAAGCACAAAAGTGTGAATAAAAATGATATTTTCAATCACCCTGTATCATAAAATGCTCCAAATGATCTGTAGCTGTAACAAATGATTTCATAAACACTGTACGATGCTTGTATGCATTTTTGTAAGAAGAGCATATGCATGATGTTTCCTTAATTTCATTTCGCCGCAAATAATAGATGAAGCGAAACGGTACGGGATACGGGAAACATTTCAATTACAATATCCATTTCTTAGTATAAAATGTTGTCTGACTTATAAAAATAACTATAAGGTATAAACATCAAATAAGCTCATACTGTTAACGCTTTAATGCATGATTTTTTATTTTGAGAGGAAAAAATTATATTTGAGTTTATTTTTCTTTCTTTCTTTCTAACCGATGACCAGGCCGTTACCTGCTGGATTGCCCCAGCTGAACGGGTTTGATACCTGGTATCAGGGTGAGTGACCGCCTAATCGCCGCGTATAAGTCTGACGGGCGCCTAGTTCGTCTTCCTATCGGCAGCGCCTACTCCTTAGTTATGTATTTTTTTATGCCGGTTACTTAACATTTATACCTTGTTGTTTGATACCTGCGCATTGATACTCAAGTTGATGTTGTAATTTAGAGCCTTGATCAGATGACGAGACCTTCACTTGGCAAGACATCTCCAGAGGTATTATTCACAGGTAACTTGGAGGAATTTGCACCCACGACGGATTTTACATGCACCAGGCGCCATTAGCGTACGTAGCGAGTTTATCTTTCTTAATTATCTACTAGAAAAATAAAGAAAAAAATTATTTATGTTTCTTTACGACATAATGTCATGTCACTCCTGAGGTACATGAAAAAAATATTAAAAAAATGATAATTTTAGTTTATATACTTACTTTAAAGTGTTTACATTGCACAATAACAACTATTCAACGTATAATAATTTTTATAATGCTTTTAATACAGGGAGGTTAAAATTAAACTGACGGTACTCAGATGCTCATAGCTCCGGTTCTACTGAACGGATCCGAACGAAACTTGAAATATTATGTTATGTAGATCATGTGAACGAGGTTTTCGTAAAAAAAGTTGGAAACTTCACCACCGGATGGCGCTATACTGCTAAAACAATATGCTGGACGGGAAGAAGACGACGTGTAAATGAGCCGGCGATTGTGGAGGAAATTTCAATTGCAACAGATGAAGCATCTGCAAGTTCTTCAAATGCTACTGTTAAGTGGCGCTCAATAGCACGAGCACTTGACATTCCGTGGGCAACCGCGCGCATGATATTACGCAAAATTCTAAAGTTGTGCCCTTACAAGATGCATTTTGTGCAATGCAACAGTTGAAGCCGCAAAATCACTCTGCACGTCTTAATTTTGCCTTGCGTTTTCTGAAGTGAATGCAAAGTGAATGAGTACTGGCCATCGCATATCTTACCGATAGACGAGGCTCATTTTCAATTGACGGTGCTGTGAACACAAAGAACTACCGCATATGGGTTCCACCAAGCCTCATGCCGTGCAACAACAGTCGCTATATTCCCTATACGTCACGGCATGGTGTGAATGCATGGCGAATTTCATATTGGGCCCGTACTTCTTCGAGGAAGTCACAATGAACGGGTCTGTTAGGTGTACAGTCACAAGGGCAGGGGCGCGCCAGCAGTATCCGGCGCCTGTGTGCAGAACTTCACTTGGCGCCCCATATCCATAAACCCCTCCTCCCTCCCCCCCCCCCAAAAAAAAAAAAACTTTACAATTTTTTTCAATAACTATAAATGCATACCTGCCAAACCAACCTTCCGGGATTTTCTCCAGGTCAGATAAATAAATTTTGAACCTGAAATCTTATTTAATGAAATGTGCCTTGTTTCTATAGGGTTCTTTTTTATTTCATTTATTAAATTAAATTTCTTGTTCAAAATGTTTTGTTTAACTTTAAAAATAAGGGATGTTGCCAGCTATGTAAATAACGGACATCCCTAAAAAATGTGTGCTTCAGCTGCTTGCTACCTCCCCCTACAATGGCATACCTCCTAAGAAATTAGCTTTTACCATCTCTCCCCGAATTTTTAAGGCTCCTGTCCCTGCCTGCGAAGACACGCACGAGCTAATGCTAATCCTATGGGGAGGGATTTTTCTAATATCTCGTTTGCATTTCGGCATTTTTTAATAATTTTTTTTTTGCATTGGATAGCCGAGGTCCGTCTCTACATCGCACCTTTTTGTCATTCTTAAAAAAATCTACAACCAAAATCGAAAAAGTAAAAAAGGTGCGATGCAGAAACGGACCTCGGCTATCTAATGCAAAAAAAAAAAAAAAAAAAAAAAAATTAAAAATGTCGAAATGCAAAAGAGATATTAGAAAAATCCCTCCCCATAGGATTAGCATTAGCTCGAGAGTGTCTTCTCAGGCAGGGACAGGGCGTTCGTCTTTATTTATATTTGTACTTAAAACAGTTCAAATAAACTTTAATTTAGAAATATAAATGTAGTTAAATAATCAATGGTAGCACCATGACACAAAGAAAGGGGTACTCGTAATACGGTAAATATACATAAAGGTAGAAAATTATTTTCTCAAATTAGCGCGTTATAATTTTTTTATTCAAAGATGCGATTTAAACAATTACCACATGTATATCATAATTACGGGGTGCATTTTTAAAAATTTTCTCAGTCCCAGAACGATTGGTTTTATATTAGCAAATATAGAACCGCCATGCTGGCTATATATAATTGTCAAAACGTATCTTTACCTTGTCACATGCTTAACCCTTCCTTCTTTTTCGGATTTTTTTATGTTTTGTATTTCAATTATAAAAAATATTTTTTTGTTGCTGAAAATTGATATTATGTTTTATCCCGAATACGAAAACGCAAAATATTTTTGTCATTAAGCAAGTAAGCAGCATTATCTTAGGTCATATAGTTTTTCAGAAAATCGCACTTTTCCGTTATACCTAAGCTTTACTTTGCGGGCGCTCAGTGAGGAAATTTGGGGGAGTTCGAGGTACTCATCGACACGAAATCATCCAAGGATTGTTGATAATAATTTTCAAAAAGGATTTTGGATAATTAGCCGAGATATTAATTAAAAACCTTTCTAGATAAATGCAACACAGACAAGGCGGCGATGCAACTTTGCGACATCCTTTCAAAGCGCACTTGTCACACTGTCAACTTTAAACTTTGTACAAGGTCTTTGTTTTAGGTAAGGCGAATCACAACGATAAATAGTCACCCTTTTTCATTCCAATTGAATTCAATTATTGAAAGATATTTAATAGAACAATTCCAAGTTTTTTACAAAGTCAACGCTTAAATTTACTGTACGGAAGTTTTTGTACGCGGGTGAAACTCGCACTTGACCGATTATTCTTTGTTCAAAGCAAATCTAATAAATACAATTGCAATTTTCATGAAACGTAATTCAGTTTGAGGTTGTTCTCAAATATATTTTTATCTCCTGAACAACATGAAACTTTCTTACATATTCATGGGCTAGTTTTTATGCGTAAAAGCATAAAATGATAGGCATGACTATTAAACTGGTTTGGAATCGAATGGCGCTTTTCATTTTTTTTAAGCATTTCATTTTAAATTATATCCTGTTTTACTTATTTATTGTTTCAGTTATATGTAGCCGATTAATTTGTGCTTTTTTCTGCAATTTACATGGGAACCGTGCATAACCTGGGGATTATTTTGCTTTATCATTGTGCAATATAATATACTACCCGTTTATATATCGTTAGAAGGGCTTAATTTACACCGGAGCCCAACTCCGGAACTTCTCTGTTTTTAGTAAATATTTAAATATTGGTCGAAATTCACCAGAGCTCTTAAGTAAAGGGATCCAGAGCCCCGTGCAATAGCGCTTCCGAAAAGCCGAAACCTAAATTACCATTTCCTTTCCTTTCAATCTCCAAGCTCTTGCATTCTTTTTTATCAGAACACTTATACATAACGTAATGTGTCACAAACGTAGGAGATGGCGAAGAAAAAAGCTCAGTTTTTATATTAGTCTTTGGGCTTGTCTGACTCAAGCTCAATCTGTCTTACATTCAAAATTTTATTTATTCATGCATTCGGAAAGGAAACCGCGAATGCCGTGTTTGGTATCCCTGCTCTAGATCAGACCTTTCCAACCTTTCCGAAAAAAAAAAAAAAATACTAAAAACTTTAAAATTTCGGAAAGGAAACCGCGAATTTCCGAAAAAGCATAGGGGAAAAAAAAAAAAAACTTTTCCTCCTTCAAAATTACATGTTATAGTCTATTTCAAATCATCTTAATGCTATTTTGAGCAGAATGAAGGGAAAACAGAAATAATGTTTTTCTATTTCAAATGTATTATATTCATATTCATGTCGCCGACGACGTGTTGATAAGGCGCCACTCAAGAGACTGAACGATGAATTTGCTTTCAGCTCGATTTTCTTTTGTGACAGTAGGATAATTTTTAATTGGTAGTTTTTTTTAATATTTAGATGTCTATTTTAGACCTGAAAAGGATATTTTCTGTTTTTAGCCAACGAGCATCAGTTTGAGGTTTTTTGACTTCTATTGCGTACGAGTATAAAAGTCACGGTAGTGATTTTTCTATTTATTTCGTATCATGAACATTGCCCATGCTAAGGCTCTACTCTGCACATTTACGAAGTCACTTCCATTTGTAAACAGATATAATTGCCATGTTTTGATATTCTGATAGAAAGCAATCGAGCAGTGTTTCGCCTTTTTCTATAAAAGCATCGAATATTTCAGATAACGGTGTCAAATTTTTAATTTAATCTGATTTTCAGGTACTCTCCACAAAAAATTGTTATGCAGGAGGAATCGATTATAGTTTAAGATGTGCACCTTTTATAGGAAATTGAAAATCATTGTTCCATTCTCCAGCCTATATAAATATTAATTTCAGTAAATTTCATTCATTTTTTCATAAAAATGCACAACTGCGAACTATCCCTTTTTAGTGTTAACACTATTTCAAAATCATAATCCTTACCATATTTAATCGCAGAATTCTGCAATTAATTAACATTAAAATTAGGCAAAGATTACTATTCAGAAAGAGTGATAACTAGAAAGTAGAATAGTTGACAGCTAAGTATATGCTGATAGATATATTTAAATTTTTAATTTTGCTAAAGAAAAAAAATGCTCTATTCTACATTTTGCAAATAATGTGCGAAATATAAATATACAGATTGGAGTGACAGGGGGGGGGGGGGGGGGAGGGGACGGTACGATTGTTAGTAGCGGTACCGCAGAATACTAGGGCTCCGGTACTTTTTGTTAGAAATTAAGCCCTGATCGTCAGTATGTGTATCGCTACCAATACTACAGTAAGATACAAGTGTTACATATTTTCAATCATTTGAATAATGGAATCCATCAATATTTGCCACCAGCTGCAGCGCGCACCCTGTTTTCGGAAAGGTTGGAAAGGCCTGATCTAGAGCAGGGATACCAAAGGACGCGGTTTCCTTTCCGAAATTTTAAAGTTTCTAGTCTTTTTTTTTCTTTTAAATGTATTTCAGTCACTTGAAGGCGCCGTTAAACCTTTTGTGGCGCCCTTCGACCGTGACCTTTCGACACCATGGCACCTTTCGTCTTGAGACTTCCTCCCCCACCCCTCCTAAAGCTACGCCGCTGAAAAACATCTGCAAATTTTATATATTTTAAAAATAAAAAGGAATTCATAAATGTATCAGAAATAACCCACTTTCGAGTTCAATAAATTTATATTAAATAAAAAATTTCAAATATTTCAGCTTCGCCTAAAATATTTGGCGCCTGTGTGCGGTGCACACTTTGCACACTGGGTCGGCGCGCCCATGCACAAGGGACCGATACAGAAGACTCCTGGAGAATCATGTTGTCCCGGCGTTAAGGCAAAGAGGCTGTTTAGCCACTACAATGTTCATATAAGATGAAGCAATTGCTCATACGGCGAGACGGTGTAAAGAATGTGATTTGAACTAACTTCCTTGATGAACGTGTCATCTCGCGTACTTTCTCGATTGCCTGGCCAGCAAGGTGGCCTGTACAAGGGCCCTTAAAGTTATCGTGCACTAAATTGTTAATAATATGCCTCTTTTCTATCCGATCTTCTTCGTTTTCGGTGTGAATTCTCCTTTCAGTTTCTACCCCATTTCAACATTTCAGTTATGATCCTGGCACCCTTGCAAGGGGCCCAGTGTACGGGGCCCCTTGAAGTTTTAGTGTACTAAATTGTTAATAAGATGCCTCTTTTCTATCCGATCTTCGTCTTTTTCGGGGTGAATTCTCCTTTCAGATTCTACCCCATTTTAACATTTCAATTAAGACCCTGGCACCCTTGCAAGAGGCCCGGTACAGGGCCCTTTGAAGTTTTAGTGCACTTAATTGTTAATATCATGCCTCTTTTCAGTCCGATCTTCGTCGTTTTGGGGATGAATTCTCCTTTCAGTTTTTGCCCCATTTCGACATTTCAGTTAAGACCATGGAACCCGTGCAAGGGGCCCTGCACAGGTCCCATTGAAGTTTTAGTGCATTAAATTGTTAATAAATTGCTTCCTTTTTACTCGATCTTCATTTTTGGGATACTTTCTCCATTTAGTTATTATCCCGTTTCTACATTTCAGTTAAGACCATGGGCCTGTATAGGGTCCCGTATGGCCCAGTCCACGGCCCCTTAAATTTTTTGTGTGCCATGTGTTTTTCACACCCTAATTTTCTCACGTTCGCAGTGCCTAATTTTAAAGTTGAGTCTTGAACTCTTCTCTGTTGACCAACACTCACATATTTTTATTGGGGCTCTAGGGCCCTTTTTTAAGCATTTCCCCATTTTTTTGCACATATCTTTTAAATTATATTCTAATGATTAATTCATTCCCTATGACCCTATGCTTCAACTCGACTAATCGAAGATCTAAAACGTTAAGTAATAAAACGTTGTAGCATATTTTCATGTTAGGGCCCTGTTCTGAACTATCAGTTGGCCCCTTTTGTGCCCCCTATTATAACTCCCTTAAAAATAGTCCGATTCACTAGCCTTTTTTTTCTAGGAACATCTTAGGTTTTCCAGCTATTACATGAACGACAAAAAAATATTTTAGACTTCAACTACCACCAATTTTGAGTATAAATCGTCTTCTTGGGGCCCTTGGTGCATCTTCTTTAAAAGTGATTCAAATTCCTTGCAGTCTTCTTTACCATAGTTCTAGCGTCCTCAGATTACATTAAAAACTACTAAAGAGTGTATATATACCAAACTACATGCCTCTTAAATCCCTTCCCCCATGGGGCCCGGTTCAAGGCCTCTTGAAGCTTTTGCACAATAAATTATTAATAAATTGCCCCTCTTAGTCCGATCTTCATTTTTGGAACCATTTGTCCATTTAGTTATTCTCCAGTTTCTATATTCCAGTTAAAATCCTGGGGCACCTTAGGGTCCTGTAGGGCCCGATCCGAGGCCCCTTGACCTTTTTGTGTGCTATGCATTTTTTACACCCTAATTTTCTCCCCTTCTCATTGCATAATTATAAAATTGAGTCTTGGACTCTTCCCCCTAGACCAACACCCTCCGATTCACGAACTTTTTTTTCTAACAACTTCTTAGGTTCACTAGCTACTACATGAACAACAAAAAGAAAATTGCAGACTTCAGCTATCACCAATTTTGAATATTAATCGTCTTCTTGGGGCCTTTATTGCAGCTTCTTTAAAAACTATCCTATTCTATTGTAATTTTCTTTACATGGATTTAGTGTCTTCCACCTACTTTAAAACCCGTAAAAACTTTTCTTCTACTCAACTACATTCCAGTTAAGACCCTGGCCCGTAGGCCCCGGTCTTTCTTTATACCTCAGCTACCAACATTTTCGAACATTAATCTCCTTTTTCAGCATCAACTTACGTCTACTCACTACAGCCGTAAATTAAAAATCGCGTTACTTTAATGGTAACTTTAGATAAGGGATTTCATCCGTTTATTAAATATCGTGTTAATGCTAACAGTAATTCGTAAAATTTGCAAGGTGAAGCGGCATCTTCCACCCCTTGGTGGCGCGTTATGTTCTTGGGTTTAAGGGCCCAATTTCAAAGGGATTTGCTTCCTTCAACTTAGATTACAAATCAGCTACTTTCTGTATTATGAAATTTTATCTTACACTTTAGTTACCAACATTTTCTAACATTAATTGGTCCATTCTTTTTTTTCTGTGGGTTTTATTGCTACGAGGTATGGCTCACTCAACCTTGTTTTCGATTGTCTCCGGCACGTGCGGGCACTTTCGGGGAATGCTGTCAGGTAGTGGGGATCTAGATTACAGGTTCTTTCGTAAAGAAGTTTGATGGGAACAGATTAGACGCTGCGGAAGGCAATGGGGGCCTCCGAAATTAGGTTCATTTAAAAGAATTACCAAAGATATAAAATCATTCAAACTTAAGTTTTGTTTAAGGTTATTATTTACAAACCCCGGGCAACGCCGGGCGGGTCTGCTAGTATGAAATAAAACAGGAAAAGATATTTCTTACCTGTACTCAGTAGCGCTGTTTAGACCCCAATCCCGTCTTATAGCGTTTCGTAATATATCACCCATTGCTCTCTTCTTTCATATTTTACAGTAATTATCTATAGTGGATAATAGAAAAAATATTATTACATTTGTATTATTATAATTTTCGTGTCGTGGATGAAATTTGAATTGAAGTGATGTTGCGAAACAGCACCGAAAACTGGCGATATGAAGCAATTAAAATAATAAACTTTGTAAAAAATCACCATAAAATTAAAACAAAACACAGGACGCGTTTCGAGCTAAAAACATAACAGCTCGTCATCAGCTAAGCATACATGTGTCCGAAAACGGACAAGTTCAAAGAAAGTGTGTTTTGTTTTAATTTTATGGTGATTTTTTACAAAGTTTATTATTTTAATTGAAGTGATGTTGTTTATATCCACTCAATATACTTAATTAAAATTTCTTGCTTATTACATAATATTACACAGTAAAAGCACCGAGAGAATAAAATTCTTCTCGGAGCCTGGTAAGCACAACATCTCACTTAGACAGCAATAGCAGTTCGGACAGAATATGTAAAAAAAGGATAAAGTCCAGTCGTAGATGAATTCCGCACAATGATTACATATACAGAGTAGAAGAAGAAAGTAGGAGAGGCAAAACCGCAAATATTCAATATATTCAGTTCTTCGTTGAAGCACTACTCGAAGCTTTGAAAGTGAAAGTTTAAAGTCTCGAAATGAGATCACAAAAAGTTTTTAGGTTTTCTGTCAGGGGTTTTACATCACAACCCCCCCCCCCCCCCTTAAGTCCTGAAGCAATGGGTCTTATGTTTAAAATAGCTTTCCGATGAAAAACAAACTTAGGCTTGGGCAGGGGTTTCGTAAGAAAATCTGCGGTCATCAAATCCCGTTGAGTACCGGAGCTTTATAATTTCTTTGTCTTCTAAGTGTCTTAAGAGTTGATACCGCAGGTCTATATGTTTAGCCCTGTTATGAAATCTATCCGACTCCGCAAGTTTTATTGCGGACTGGTTGTCATCCATTACATTTATCGGGCACTGCTGTGGCAAGTACAGTTCCGTTAATATTTTTTTGCCATGAAATTTATTGCGCGGCACTAGAAGCAGATATAAATTCTAATTCGGCTGAAGACATTGCTAAACACTTTTGATGTCATGATGTCCATAAAATTGGGTTGGACCGCAAGAGGAAAAGATTACCGGAAACAGATTTCCGATCGAGTGGGTCGTTTGCCCAACCAGAATCGGCGTATGCCCTCAAGACAGGTTCTTCGAAATTGGTATATGTTAACTTTAGATCGATAGTAGTTTTTAAATATCTAATAGTTTTTATGACGGCTTCCCAGTCTTTTGCTCTGGGACGTTCATTTCTATGACATAGGATGTTAACGGCTGACGTAATATCTGGTCTGGAAACGGTTGAGCTGTAAAGCAGTGCCCCGACCGCCTGTCTATAGTCTATATTATCCGGTAAGAGATTTTCATTGTCGTTTAATTTAACATAGCCCGATTCCAAAGGTGGTTTGTTTTGAATTTTCCAAGCCAAATTTAATTAGTAATTCATGAATTTTTTTAATCTGATCTAGGATTATTATATTTTGATCAGGCCGGCTAATGATTATACCTGAATAATATTTAGCATCATCTAAATCCGTGGCATGGTATTCTTTCTTTAACTGACGTATTAGTTTATCAATGATTTGATCTTCCCGCAATGAGGAAATCGTCGACGTAAACAATTACATACATAGATTATTTTGTTATTTGTGGTTCGTTTGTATAAACACTTGTCAATTGAGATTTGGTGAAACCCTAATTTTGATAGCGAATCGTGTATCTTTATATTCCAAACTCTCGCTGCTTGCTTTAAACCGTATATCGCCTTTTTGAGTTTACAAACCTTGTGTTCTGATCCGGGGGATTACATACCCTTCAGGTTCACGCATGTATAAGGAAAGGGCATGTTTACAAATAAACACTTCCGTCAACCAATCTACAACTACATTTTTATCATAGCGAACATTGCAGGAATCAACTTAGCGACGTAGGCCAATCATATCATACATCTGTTAAATCAATCTGTTAAAGACCAATCAAATTCCTGGAGTTCATGTGTATAGTAGGAGTCATAATGAATGAACAGGTTTTCTTGCTGACCAGCAGTAATTCGACCAACAGTGACGTCAGCTGTCCTAATCTTAGACTTCCTCCTTCAACTCCCCATGTAAGAAGGCCGTCTTGACATCGATGTGTCTAAGGCTTAAGTTTTTATGCAAGGCCATTGCCAAAAAGCTTCTTATGGTAGTATGAGACGCAACGGGTGCGAAAGTCTCATCGTAATCAATCCCAATTTTCTGGGAAAAACCTTAGCCACTAGCCTTGCCTTGTATTTTTCTATTTGACCCAGACTATTGAACTTTGATTTAAATGCCCATTTGCTACCGATGACTTTTGTCCTTGGTGGGACCTCAACTAATTCCCAAGTACAATTTTCTTTGAGTGAATTTATCTCGTATAACGGAGCGTTTACCCATTTCTGCTTTTCCAGGGGATTTTCCATTTTTTGTACAGCATCCCAGCACTTTGGCTCTTTTAGCCTTACATCATTTATTAAAAATGCGAATCTGTCAGGGGGAACCCCTCTATTAGGTCTGTTAGATCTACGTGGTAAAAGCTGTGGGGTGCCTGATACATTTGTGTTCGCATCCTGATTTTGCATATCATCTTCGGTGCTATTCTTTTCCTCGTCAATTAGTTGTAATTTTGGCTGCGGATTTTTATCGCTTAGTATTTCTTTATTTTCATTTGGTGCATTATTTTTAACTAAGTGATGGTTCTTATCCTCTAAAAATTTTACTGTCCGACTTGCCACAATTTTCCTTCCATCTAAGTAAATTCTAAAACCTTTACTTCTGTTGTCGTATCCGACAAATATACCTTCTTCCGCGGTGTCATACAACTTTCTCCTATTTTTTTTTTTTTGAATATATGCATATGCGAGACAACCAAAAGTTTTAATGTTAGAAAGATCTGGTTTACGACCGGTCTATTTTTCATACGGAGTCCAATCGCAGGATGAAGTTCTTAGCCTATTTCGAAAGTACGTCGCTGTACAGATGGCTTCCTCCCAGAACGAATTAGGTAAACCACTTTCTTTAAGAAGACAGCGTCCCATCACCACTAAGGTGCGGTTCTTACACTCTGCAACCCCATTTTGAGGCGAGGAGTAGGGGACTGTGAATTGATGATCAGTTCCCTCACTTTTAAGATAATCTTCGAATTCCTGACTCGAATACCCCCTCCCCCCCCGTTATCGGACCGAATTGCCTGCACATTCTGCCAAATTTGTTAGCAGTCATTGCTACATATTCCTTAAATTTTGAAAAAACGCCATATTTGTTTCTCAGCAAATATACAACTGTAAAGTGACTGAAATCGTGAACGAAAGTTAGAAAATAATATTTCCACCCAACCGTTGCTGTTTGCATAGGGCCGCAAAGGTCACTTTGGACCAGCTCAATTGCTCTCGTAGCTCTCAGACTAGCGGTTTTGGGGTAAGGCTTATCCGTAAGTTTTGACGCAAGGCAAACTTCATGTTCATTACTGTGTTTATAGTTAACAATTTGATTCCTGATGCCATATTTTTATCAACTAATTCTTTTGTGTGGTTAATGTTTCTATGACCTAACCTTACATGTCACTTATGTAAGCAATTTTTCTTTTCACAGTGATTTATCATATTACATTTTGAATTGAATCAGATTTCACCTTACTTTCATACAAATTGTTATTTACATAACCTTCAAGGTATGTTACAGCTTAGTGAGTTATTTTACGCATTTTATTTTCGAATATAGTTACGCAACTATTTTCGGTAGTTTGTTTTATGGAAATTAAATTTGTTTCTATCTCTGGAACATATAAAACATTTTTTAATGTTATGGTTTTACTCGTATTATCTGGCATAAAAGTACTTAATTTCACAGATCCGTAACCATCAGAATGTAATTCTTGACCGTTCACGATAGTTAAATTAGATGTATCTTAACTGAAGTCATGAAATTTTCTTTTGTCGTTGCAAATGTGGGTTGAAGACCCTGAATCGACAACACAGAGAGAGATCTTTCGAACAGTTACCTACAAAAAATGCTAAGTATTTATCGACATGTATTTCCCAATCGAAATTTTGGTTTTAGAAACATTCGCACCTGCGCTGTCTTGAAAGCATACAGCTGACCTATTAGGCATATTATAATATTTATTTCAAAAATTTTTCGGTTTAGATTTTTCATTGTTTTTATTCTTTAATTTCCAACATTCATCAATTGTGTGAGAATTTTTCTTGAAATATTTACAGAACTTATTCATTTTCTGTTGCGAATGTTTCACTCTTAAGGCAGAATAATTGTTTGAATTTTCAACATTATTTTGTCGTTTATTATATTCATCGATCAGTTTTCCTCGAATGAAATTTGGTGTTAGTTCGTCATTATTTCTTGTCTCAAGAGCACATATTAATGTGTCATAGCTAGCTGGTAACGAACAAAGTAGTAGAGTCGTCAGGTGTTCATCATTTATATTTTCACCAATGGTGGTTAATTTATCGCGAAGTTGATAAATATTAGTTAATTGCTCTATTATGTTAACGTTTTCGGCTAACCTGCTAAAGTATAATTTTCTTAGCAAATATAGCTTATTACTTAAATTGGTTCTCTCATGCGTATTCTTAAGTGCATTCCATACTTATCGTGCAGTTTTTAGATGTTTAGTATGTGTGATCTGATTATCGTCAATTATCAAATTTATGATCGCATTGGCTTTAAGATTTTTAGTAGTAAAATCGGCATTGACGGGATTTGGGGGTTCATTTATTATTACTTCTTAAAGATATTCTTTTTGTAGGTAATTTTCGACATGGAATTTCCACACATCATAGTTGTTGGAATTTAATTTGTCAATAACCGCGTCTTTAAGAATACTCATTTTATTTATATAGATAACAAAATCTTATATTTTATCGATATTTCAATAATTCAATGAGTAATTCAAATAATTCACTAATTAAGTAAAATAGTTAAATAGTTTGATGATGTTTTCTATTTATCTTAAAGACGATGCTTACGCTTTCATTTTGTTTATATATTAAAATATACAAGTATAGCAAAAATTTTATATATTCTAAAGCACACTTCAAATAACAACTTAGCGACAGACAGTTGATCATTATCTTTTATAAATAATATTTCTATTCAAAAATTTGAGTGTGCATACTTTTTCCTTACTTTTCAAATTGTCAACAATATTAAATAAAACAGGAAAAGATATTTCTTACCTGTGCTCAGTAGCACTGTTTAAACCTCAATCCCGTCTTATGGAGTTTGGTAATATATCACCCATTGCTCTCTTCTTTCATGTTTCACAGTAATTATCTATTGAGTATAATAGAAAAAATATTATTAAATTTGTATTATTATAATTTTCGTGTCGTGGATGAAATTTGAATTGAAGTGCTGACTTTTATATAGCCACAATATGTTTGATTAAAATTTCTTGGTTATTATATTATACAGTAAAAGCACCGAGAGAATAAAATTCTTCTCGAAGCCTGGTAAGCACAACATCACACTTAGTCAGCAATAGCAGTTCTGACAGAATATGTAAAGGAAGGCTAAAGTCCAGTCGTAGATGAATTCCGCACAATGATTACATATACAGAGTAGAAGTAGAAAGTAGGAGAGGCAAAACCGCAATTATTCAATATATTCTGTTCTTTGTAGAAGCACTACTCGAATCTTTGAAAGTGAAAGTTTAAAGTCTCGAAATGAGATCAGAAAAAGTTTTTAGGTTTTCTGTAGGAGTTACACACCTCAACAGTATGTTCAATGTGTGAATTATTAGCAGCAAGATGTGTCTCGATGGCGGACGCACTGAGCATACTTAACATGGTTTGCCTAGTAAAATAAATTGTACGCTGCTACCTTGTCGCAGTTCTAGTAATAATTTTGCATCTGCCTTAAAATGCAATTAGAGGAGTAATGCTAGTGATTGGATACAAAATTACATCTCGGTGCTTCCAATAAAGCCACGAAGATGGAAAAGATTAAGGATTTTCTAAAGACAAGATGCTTATATGTAAGACATCGTTTCCTACTAAATCAAGGACGCTCTACAACTTTGTAATTAAATTTTTCCCCGTATCTGGTATACCATTTTCGAGATATGAACGTTAACTTAACATTTTGTATGTAGGTGACGCAACCAGGTTGTTGTGTTGCGCATAGTTATTTTACTATATCTAGATATCCCGTCCTGTGTTGTAATAACTCGGTTCGCCAGTATAATTTCAGTTGAAATGGAATTAAGGAAAGAAACGTATCCCATATAATTTTCAAGATAAGAGCTTTAACTTCACAGTCTGTTGCTAGGGTATGCTGCCAGGTACAGTCGTGGAAAAAAAAAAGTAAACACCCCCTACTAACTTCTCAAAAAATTATCGTAGACGAAAGTTACTGGTACCGAGCGATTGGAAATAAAGTCTACTTTTAAATGACGTATATAAAATTTGCTTAGGAGGCCATCTACATATTAAAGCGAATCCAAATTTCATTTTATTCAATAGCAATACCCAATTTTAACGAGATATTTCAAATATTAGGCTCAAACTATGCCTAGACACCAAATTTCAAGTCATTTGAATGATAAGTTTTTGTATTATAAACATTCAAAATTTAGTGCTTCTAATGTTAAATTACATTTTCATATTTTTATTTATAACTTCTGAAATTATGATCCTAATGTTCTAATTTTTTGTGTAGCAATAATACTAATATACTCAAATATAAATACGTTGAATTTGCAATTTTTATAATTTTTTGATATGAATTATGAATAATGAAATTAATATTAAAAAAAATTATGAATTGCAACCTACAATTTTTTTGATGGATTCAGATTTATTAAGTCCTGCTTTATGGAAATCCAAAATTTCACATTTTTCTTCCAAGTAGTTTTCAAATTAAGCTTAAAAAAACGGCAAAATGATGGTTTAAGGGGCCGTCTATGATAGAAGTGTCTAAATATTTTGAAATTTCTTATGCTATCCTGTAATCTAACAGGCGTAATTGACTGCTTAAGGTGCCTTGATCAAGAAGGGAGCTCTCTCGAGTAACAATCGAGTACCGAACTTCAATTTGGATACAGCCCTTAAAATAAGCTCGTTTTATAATAATTAATTTCTCGGAAACTTGTGGTACGAATTGCATAAAAATTTGTTTTTAGACTAATTGAAGGGTGTAGAGTTCATTTATGCTGTCAGATTTGTGTACTGCTATTGAAAAAAAAAACAAAGTTATGGTTCGTTTTAATATGTAGATGGCCCCCCCTAAGCAAATTTTATATACATCATTTAAAAGTAGACTTTATTTCCAATCGTTTGGTGCCAGTAACTTTCTTCTACGATAATTTGTTGAGGAGTTAGTAGGGGGTGTTTACTTTTTTCTTTCCACGACTGTACCTCACTGTGTTGCGCATAGTCGTTTTACTATATCTTAGACATCACGTCTAGGGTTGTAGATAACTTAGTTCATCAGTTATTTCAGGTGAAACGGAATTAAGGAAACAACCTGTATATTCAAGAAGATATAAACGTTTCATTTTGAAATTCGAAAATTTTCTGCATTTATTTTTATTATTATTTATTATTGTTATTTTTAATAACATGCACGGATTTCAACCAAATTTAACGTCATTTCAAAAAAAAAAAAAAAAAAAACTTTGCAAAGAGCTGTAGAAACATTTTACTGCAATTAGAAAATTAATATAATAAATATTTGATAAAATAGAAGCTTTTATATAAAATAATTTTTAACTGCGGATGCACGAATGATAGTGCAGTTTTCCTTGAATAATTCAGAAGTTAATCATATAGGGAAATTTATATAAAAAGGTCAGTCAAATATCGCGAAAATTGTGGAAGATATCGATATAAGTTTTAATGCACTAAACACACAACAAGTTCGCCAGCAATTATAATGTAATAAAAAATACAGGGTGGTCGAAAAGTCCTTGACACATTTTAAAATTCAATACAAAATCAAGTAATTGGCGTATCAAAGTGCGGTTAGGCCAAAATGGTTTTTCACGATCGAAAGTCTTGTTTCAGCAAATTTGGAAAAATAAGTTAAAACATTTTCCCATTCACGACATTATACCCGCCAAAAAAAAAGCAAAATAAGCAGCTCAGCTGATTTATTTTGTACGATCTACTATTTGCAGTTTTGAAGTTATTGCGTATTATTTATCATCTGTGAGAGAATTTTAGAACTATTAAAAAAAAAAAAACTTTTGAAAATTCGTCGTCTAGGTAAACGTCCGTCTCGTACTCCAATTACTTTTTTTTTTATATTAAAATGTGCCAAGTACTTCTGACCCACCCCGTATATTACATTCATACTAAAAAAAATTGAAAGAATTGAATCATTTGGAATATGAAGCAGGTCTGCATTTGTTGCGATCGTGGTCTTCTGCATCATCTGATGAAAAAAAATGCTATAAAATTATTGCTTCGAATTTAGTCGCAAATTCCAAGAAGAAATTTGAGAAATATAAGCAACAAGCACTTCAACTAGCATTTTCAAGAAATTATCGTTTAACATTTCCCCTCTCCAGGCGTTTCATTATCACATTTATAAATATTACTGGTAGTAATTTTTCAGTCATAATAAAATATATTCAGTTAACATAGTATTCAGGTAATACAGGGTGAACCAAAAGTCTTGCTCTGATTATAATAGTTCATTACAAATTAACCGTTTGTATAATAATGTAACTTGTTGTATCATTGGATAGGTCAGTTTTAGTACTTTTTTGCGCAATAGAACGAAACATTTCCGGATCAGTGGATTGGAAGGGATAGACCAACACACCGGCCTCCGCGCTCTCCAGATATTAATCCTCTGGATTTTTTCTTTGAGAAAAGGACCACACTTTTCGCAACACCAATGGTTGACGTCGAAGAACTGAAGACTAGGATACAAGCTGCTGTGTGTACTGTAACAGAAGACATGTTAAAGAACACTTGACGGGAACTAGAATACCGCATACACATTCTCCAAGCTACCAAGGGGGAACACGTTGAAATTTACTAGGGTATGTGGTCTTATAAAAAAAAAATATATATAACAGTACTTACAATCTATCCAAACAAACAAATGTCTAATTATAATAGTTTGAGAACAATAAATATTTATAATCAGGGCAAGACTTTTGGTTCACCCTATATAATTTGAAATACAAATAACTATTCAGGTATAATACCTCAAATATTGAAGTAGTATATATATATTTATCTATATATATGTGACTAAATTGTGTCTAATTACAGTGTTACTACTGTCTAATTAATATTAATTTGTGATTCGATTAAACTTTGCTTTTATTTAACCCCTTGACTACGTCACCGTTGAAGCCCACCACGTGGATAAGCAGATAAATTTTCGTTTAGCATCTTATACTGCCCATATTTTTCTAATTTCAAAAGCCAAAACCCTTTCCTCTTGATTTCTTGATTAACAAATACTATATTTCTTTATTCCTCATTCTACAGAAGAGATATACACAAATTTCGTTGGCATTATTTTGCAATTTTTATAAATGAACACTATTTATGTAACTGAATGAATAAATTAATATATCTGTGCGGGTGGGCAATTTCTACCACTTTTTTCCAAAACATCATTACTGATTTTCTACACAAAAGGCAAATTTGTAGTTTTGACAGCAAATAATTTATTTATACAGCCTTTTTCTAGTTTCGTGTTATAGCAATATTATGTAATAAAATATCTAGTAAAATTATATTCCATGTATAACAGTAAACTACACATTTGATAATGTTAATTTTGCTTAAACTGGATTTCTTTAACTGATAATAATGATTTTTATAATATCTTTTATTAAACGTTGCAGAGAAAAAGGTAATGTTTTGTAAATACATCATGTACGCGTCTTCTAAAACACTTTAAATTCACATGTTAAACTTTTATCACGTTTCAACTAAATTACACCCACTGTTTACAAGAACTAGAGAATACATTTTTTATTACAAGTTCTCACGTGACTGCTCTCTTATACATTAATTTCAAAGCAGTACTGAGGGATTATTGTTTGCGTGTATGCATCAGTTTCTCTTAGCTCTAAATTTAGGCATCACGCGATATTTACATAATAATGAAATCCTACACTTATCCTACCAAGTAAACCAAGCATTATCAAGCCTACATAAATGTACTTTGCTTTTGTTTTAGTTCCAACGTATTGATGTCCTAGATGTGTTGCATATTTATAACATTGATCGATATTACTCATTTACATAGAATATTAACAGATGCGTGAATAGAAAAGCTGACTCCGTTTCAAACTTTTTGTATGAAATATTAAGACCTGGGGTTTCTTGTCGGCTACATACACTTTGAAAATATATTTCCTTTTAGTTCGATTGTAATAATCCAACAAAACTTAATTTGTACTGCTTGTAGTCGGGTAGACCGGGGTTTGTTGGTCCATTTTTTCTTTTTAATTTTTTTTTTTTTAATTTGTAATTATTTTTAGTTTGTACATTCAGCACATCTTAAAGCATAACCACGTATGAGAAAATTGGGAAAATATTAATTAATAATTTCTATATAAAGCTCAGAAGGACATCAAGTCACTGGGCCAACCTGCCCCATTGAACGGGGTATGTTGGCCTTCTAAATCGATTTGATTTTCGGAATTACTAGTTGAAATGAAAAAACTAGTGCTCCCTATTAAACGTATATACGAGTATACGTATAATATGTATTACACGGGGTGCGGGTTTCAGATACGTATAATAAGGCTACGGCGGTTATACGTATTATGCAAAACCGTATATACGGTACATCGTATATACGGATCTTACCCAAGCGGTTAAACGTATAAACGTCTAAACGTTTTTCTTTCAAGGCATGAAAATAGATGTTTTAATGCTTATCTGCGGATTAGAGACATTGAGAAATGCAATCTCGCTGTTTATCTGGGTCATCGCGATTCTTTGTTCAAAGAACCACGATCGTCCGAAGTTTGCCTACCTTCTGGTTGTTGTGCAGGTACTTAAAAAAAACTGAATACTTTTCCTCAGTTTAGATTTTGGTTATTTTCCCTAAAAACTAAGCTATTAATTATTAAATGTTCTACTATTGGTAGTGGGTAGCTTCAAAGCTACCTTTCGCTGATCTGTACCACAACACTTTGCTCCTTTTGATTTATGGCATGGGCACTTCGCATGAAACATTATTTTTGCATGCGGCCACAAAACAGACTTAAATGTACTTTATATTTTACAGTGACGTTGATCAATCAGACTCCTGGGAAGTTTTGTAATCATACTTTTATTGTATTTAAGAATATACTTTTCTAAATTTAAAATATTTTGAAAATATGTTTTACTCTAAAAAAGGAAAGAGAAGGCAAGTCATTTTAAGCATCTGCAGTTGCGTTCTAAAACCTACAAGTCGATTATTTGCCACTCTATAAGTAATCGAAATGTATAGATATTTTATATAAAAAATCCCTGCCGGCTCGGCCTACAGGCAGAGGTAGATTTCGAAGTTAAGTACTAATTTCACGATCAAAAACTAAATCAAGATTAGAGCTAAACCCAGTTTAACAATTTTATCTGGTCGCTTTTGATGAGTTTTTAACTTCATTTTTCTGTAGAAGCTGGTTTTATCAGAATCATGTTGTATTAAAAAAAAAAATATATTTTTTTTTCCACGCTCAACAACTCGATATTTTCTGACACATTTTTTAAAGGTAAAAACATTAAACTTGTTGACGTGATTTAAAAGAGATGCGCATGCGATACGCATGCGACCTGTGTATTTATTTTTTTGTTCAATTACTTAGAAATTGATTTATAAACAATTATTTTCTCAGTATGGACTTATTTTTCGTTTCCAGCACTATCCCTTCGGGAAATTCGGTTCAAAATGCCCACTTTGACAGCATTTTTAGGAATACATTCTGATTTATCAAAAATTCGACCTGTACGGCACCTTATATAGTTTCTGAGTAAGGAAACCTGGGATTTGGCTGTGTTTGAGATCAAAAATGAATTTACAAATGACTCAGAAAATAAGCCGATTGGATTTGTGTAGCAACGAGTTAATCTCGATCATGATATTTATTACAATCAATAGTTTTTCGTTAGGCAATAGTAGTTTCTGGTGTATATCAACTGTTTCGCGATTAGTCGGCTTATCAGGATGGAAAGTTCTAGTCGATTCACAAGCCACCGGTGTACAATAGAACTACGAAAAATCAAGAAAATTACTCAAAAATCGCTATTATAGTGCCCCCTTTCGGTGGAATATTTTCAAATTCATAGAGGACATTCTAAGCCATGGCCAAAAACACACACAAAAAAAAATTTGGTTCAATTTTATGCATAACTGCATACACTTTCTGATGGTACAATATTCAAAATGGCATAAAAATCACACAAAAATCGCTATTACAGCATCACCTACCGGCGGATTTTCTCCAAATTCAGGAGGGACCATCTTGCCATGGCCAAAAACATATACAAAATATTTGTTCAATTCTATGCATAACTTCATACACTTTTCGATGGTGCGATAATCAAAATGCACAAAAATCGCTATTACAGCGCCCCCTAGCGGTGGATGTTTTCCAAATTAAGGAACGACCTACTTGCTATAGCCAAAAAACTTAAAAAAAATTGGTTCGATTCTAGGAATAACTTCATACACTTTTCGATGGTACAATATTCAAAATGCCACAAAAATCGCTATTACAACGCCGCCTACCGGCGGAGTTTTTCCAAGCTAAGGGAGGACCTGCTTGCCATAGCCAAAAACTTAAAAAAAATTTGGTTCAATTCTATACATAATTTCGTACCCTTTTTGATTGTGCAATGGCGACAGACACATGGATAGACACATGGACAGACAGACATTTTTTATAAACATGCTTTTTGGCATCTCTGGCCCCTAAAACGTGTAAATCCGGAAAACAGGAAGTCGAAAAATTTTCGATTGCAATACTTTTTTCTATTGAAGATAGAAGAAAGTAAAAAAACATAAATTAAGATATTTATAGAGGAAAATAACAAAATCTTATGTATGATACATAATATGCAGGTTACCACGGTAACGCCACCGATTTACAGCTTATTCTCCATTCAGTGACGTAAGACTCATCAGGTCTATTGTCATTAAAAGTAAATACGATACTTGAAATGTACGTATACTTTACATGTACAGTCTTGGAAAAAAAAAAAAGTAAACACCTCCTACTAACTCCTCAACAAATTATCGTACAAGAAAGTTACTGGTACCGAACGATTGGAAATAAAGTCTACTTTTAAATGATGCTATAAAATTTGCTTAGGGGGCCCTCTACTTATTAAAACGAACCATAACCTTATTTTTTTCAATAGCAGTACACAATTCTGACAGCATAAATGAACTCTACACCCTTCAATTAACCTAAAAACAAATTTTTATGCAATTCGTACGATAAGTTTCCGAGAAATTAATTATTTTAAAACGAGCGTATTTTAAGGGCTGTATCCAAATTCAAGCACCGTACTCCCTTCTTGATCAAGGCACCTTAACCCTTTGTTGCATACGTCAAAACTATCAAATACTCAACGTTAAATTTGTTATTTCCTATTTGCTAAGTTACCCGGCTTGTATTGCTATCTCAATTTTTCTACTGAAAGCATAGATGTCACAGAGCAGCATAAGCTTTGAATAGGAACTGTAAATGAAATAGTTTAGATAGGAGAAAAAATAACATTTTTGTCCAATGTAGTGGACGGTATGCAACAAAGGTTTATGCACCACTCAAGCAGTAAATGAAGTCTGCTAGATTACACGACAGCAGAAGAAATTTCAAAATTATCTAGTCACTTCTATCACAGACGGCCCCTTAAACCATCCTTTTGCCGTTTTTTAAGTATAATTTGAAAACTACTTGGAAGAAAATTGTGAAATTTTGGATTTCCATAAAGCAGGACTAAAACTAAATCCATCAAAAAACTGTAGGTTGCAATTCATAATTTTTTCGAATATTAATTTCATAATTCATATCATAAAATTATAAAAATTGCAAATTCTACGTATTTATGTTTGGGTATATTAGTATTATTGCTGCACAAAAAAATAGCACATTAGGAGCATAATTTTAGGAGATATAAATAAAAATATGAAAATGTAATTTAACATTAGAAGCACTAAATTTTGAATGTTTATAATTCAAAAACTTATCATTCAAATGACTTGATATTTGGTGTCTAGGCATAGTTTTAACCGAAGATTTGAAATATCTGGTAAAAATTGGGTATTGCTATGGAAAAAAATGAAGTTTGGATTAGTTTTAATATGTAGATGGCCTCCTAAGCAAATTTTATATACATCATTTAAAAGTAGACTTTATTTCCAATCGTTCGGTACCAGTAACTTTCGTCTACAATAGTTTGCTGAGGAGTTAGTAGGGGTGTTTACTTTTTTTTTCCACGACTGTACGTATCCTTAAATATACGTTTAACCGATGTACCCTTATAAGTATCCAGATACGTTTAAACGTATATTTTAAGGTATTCGTATTTCATAGAAACATATTATACGTATATACGTATATCGTTTAAACGTATAACTAAAATACGTATCCTATCGGGAGCACTAGAAAAAACACATAAAATATGAAATGTAATTTTAATTTGTTATATAAAAGATAAAAATAATAAGAAAAGATATTTTGTTCAACTTTATCCCAGCAAGGTTTCAGATCATTTGACGTTAGAATCGTGACTGCTGCTACAGATGACAGGACATCAGATGTAGAGTGTTATCTGCAGTTTTCTGCAGTACTTGGTTTGTAGAAAACATTGGAGTTTCTGGTTGAACTTCAGTTTGTTATTGAACTAAAGTTTCCTTGTCATTTCCTGTATCAGAATTTGGTGAGTTAGTGACTAAAGAAATCATTAGAAGAGGTGAGCCAACATGCTCCGGATTAAATGGGCCAATTTGCCCCATATTGCCATTTTGGTTTTCGATCATCGTATCAAAACATTCTGTCAATATTTTAAAGAAAAACAGTAGATGAAAATAAGCTCTGGACAACGGTCCTTTAGACTGGTATTCACCAAAGTAAAACTTTAATTTAGAAAGAAATGAAAAACGATTATTTATAAGTGCAAAAGAAAAAACTTACCTGAGTGAAAATTTGATGTGACTTTCGTTTGATTTCTTCTTGGTTGCTGACGCTGTTGTGGGTGAAAGAAGACATATTAAGACACACGTCGGTTTGATAGTAATACCATCGATCGGATAGTTGTAAAAATATCGAGGATAAGGCCAACTTGCCACTATGTCCAACATGCTCCGGTCTACCCTACATCTGATAGAAGTTATGTGAAGGAATGTCCTTGATAGCATATCCAATCGATACGATGTCACTATGACACCAGAACATAAATTATCACGAGTGTCAAAATCACATCAGTGAAATGTGTTTTCTTAATTTTGTCACAATATGACTCTCAGGTGACTGTCATTTTGAGATTCTACTGCGAAGTCACTGTGACCAAGTTTTTAGCCATTAATAGCTTGTTACAAAATGAGACATTTCCCGGAGACAGTATGTAATTCCCGGGAATTACATACGAATAATTTTCCATGCCACATTATTACAATGACGATTATAAAAGTTGCCTTTTCATCTTATTTTGGTTATAGTGCTATTAGGGATATTATTTAGGGCTAATTCCGTTTTGCCTCAACTGTCTGGTGAATCTGAGTTAGCTGAAGTGATGAACGTGGTATCTGAAGGGGTGTAGAAAAACGAGTATGTGCTACACAAAGAGGTACCTGACAGCATCCCCTAGCGGCAAATTGCAGAGTTAAAGCTCCTGTCTAGATAACAAAACAAGATACGGGAAGAAAAGACAATTACAAAGTTTTAGAGCGTTTTCGATTTAGTATGAAATAATCCCTTACGTGTAAAAATAAATTTATTAGAACCCCTAAAATGTATTTCTTTGATCTCCAATTCGCAGTTTAAATAGGTCATTAATTGCATGCAGAAGTGTAGAAATATAAAGATGGTGCAGATTTACTAAATCACAAATACATGTAAGCAAGGTGCAAGTTATTTTAAACAGAAAATAAATCTAGGTTTACTCTATGTGTCCACCATTAACAATGCATCATGCATTCTGCATGAGACCGGATTATGACACATTGAGCACAGTCAACTTGATTTTTTTTATAAAATACATTGTAACTTGCTTACATATTTCATTTTTATTATTAAACGTGCATTTTCCTTATCAAGCCACACGTCTGCAAAGGATTCGGTGACATATATCAATGGATCTACATCGTGATAAATATACGATATTAATTTTCAAAATATCATGATGTTTGATATTTTTTATTTTCAGTTAAAACAAGCGTAAATGAATTTTTAAACTCTTATTACCTGTGCCATTCTGTAAGAAAAAAACTTTTGTCTTTGCAGTGAATTTCTTAGACAAAAAGAAAAAAAAAATTAAAGTTTTATATTTGAAGCTGAATTTTTAAATGTAGAATTAATATGTGGAACAATATTAACTTATAACAGTCATTGAAAGATAAACTATATAATTTACATAACTAGTTATTTACAGATGCATTAGAATTCATTAATGCCCGAATTTTTCAATAAAAAAATATTTTGTCTTTAAAATTTTATTGCATAAACATAAAATTTTCTTGATACTTGACACTGAATCTTATAGTTTGTTTTTTGATGAATGTATAAAGCAAATTGTTTAACTTTTCAGAAAAATGTTTCTTTTTTCAATTAGTTGATCTTCAGTATTGTTATAAATGAAAAAAATAGGAAAATAAAACATTTAGAGTATTGTTTTATTAAGTTTTCATGTTCAGTGCAATATGTTTCAGTTTCTAAGTTATGTTAAATCTGAAGTTTATAGTCAGCGGTAAGTTGACTATTTTGAAAATTTCTTATATAGGGTAACACTTTGACATATAGTTGTAACTTTTTCTTCAAGTTGGCACACACACACATAACGATTAACGACTTCATCTTATGCAACACGTGGATGTAGTTTCGGCAATTCAGTTACTCGTCCGACAAAATAGTAAATAATTCCTTATTTTATAGTGGTTAAAGTTACATAAACGTCTATTTTAGAGTTTATTTCCTTCAACATGACATATATTTACTTAACCAAACCTAGCTATATCTAATAATAAACTACTTCGACAAAACGACATAAACTTTTTAAAGCGATGAAATTGATGTAACAGATGTGGCATCCATTTTGTTACAACGTAGCGAAATTACACAGTGAGACACACAGTTGTGGTACACAGTGAGATGTGTCTTATTGTGTACCTACTGTGTGGTTCTGATGTTATAAAAGTTATTTATTAATAAAAGAAGGTTTTTCTCTCTTTCTCTGTGCCTGTGTGAGCGTGCGATGTCTAGGGAAATTTAATAAACGTAAGTAGCTGAAAATTTGCATGAAGGTAGCCCAAGGTCTGCTATTGTTCACCCGAGACTCATATTTTTAATATTTTGAAAGTCTAGAAATATTAATTAGAAATCATAAATTGCAGAAAATTATTGATAGAGTGTAAAAATGTATAATTTATGAAAATATATACATTGTCGCACTGTGTACTACTTGCGGTACATAGTGAGACAATTTTCGACACTCCGTTATGCTGCTTCTGTGCTTTTATAAATAACTTTTTTAAAATCCTTTATACATTAATGTGTAGCGCATTTGTGTAGGTTAAAGATGTAGCAAAAGTTTTTTCAAAAGAATAAAAATCGTCGCCATTTGCTAAATAATAATAATTTTCGTCTCATTGTGTACTACCCTCCCCTACATCAAAATAGCGGATATTTTTACAACAACTTTAGAAAGCAAACTTAAAAATGCACATCATCTGGTGTGCATTCAGTTATTGGCATATACACTGGTGATTGAAATAATAATAATAATAATAATAATAAATACATTTCAGGATTTCTAATAAAGTTACTTTAGATGTAAGACAATTTCATTCTATATCGTGAACGCTCTGAAAGTTTGTAATTGACTCCCTCATTCTATATCGTACAATTTTCACGACAGAAACTCCATCTCCACAATTTTCCGCAAGGGACGTTGCTGGATGCCTCATCGTGTATAGCGCATAACCGTTGTACTAGGTACCCATGTTCATGGCTGTGTCTATTGTATAACTAATTGTTTAATATATTTCGGTTGTAGTGGAATAATTGTACACAATTTAGTGAGAGTATAGTCAATAATAAATTACCTGCTTTGTTAATTAAAATAATAAAACTTTGTAAAAAATCATCATAAAATAACAACAATACATAGAACGCGTTTCGAGCTAAAAATATAACAGCTCGTCATCAGATACAATAAACACGTGTCCGTAAGCGAACAAGGTCAAAAATGAGCTGAAAGGTAGAGAATGTTGAAAAGAATGCGACAGATGGCGCTAGATGAAAGGAGCACATGCAGAAGAGAAAAGTGTTGCTATAAAGATAGATGAGAAATTCATAGGGGAAAAAAATGGAAATAAAAGAAATAAACGAAATTAAAATAAAATAAAAGAAGTAAATTAAAAAATATAAAGAATAATAATAAATAAAGAAATGTAAAAGAATAAAACAAGAAAAAAACCAAAAGATCCTTTTTTTTTCCTTTTTACAAAGTTTTATTATTTTAATTGCTTCATATCGCCAGTTTTCGGTGCTTTTTCGCTACCTGCTTTGTTGTTATAAGTATTATTACAACCAATGGTAACAGTACAAAGTTTTATTGGATTCTTGTGAAACTTTGGTATAACAATATAAGGATAACTATAATTGTAAAATTTTACTTTTAATAATTTATAAAAATGATATATATGTTTATTATTTATTACTGTAGTGAGAAAAGTTTAAAAAAAGACAACAATACTACTAATACTTGCATCACAAATTAGTTGTTTATAAAAATACTTGCAAATGATAGCATAATCATTCAATGTAATGATGTAAATGTAATGATGCAATGTAAGATTTTAAATGTATGCAATAATGAATATTTTTTTCAAATTTTGAATATGATTTTTTAGTTGTTTCACATATATTCCATTATTATTATTATAGAAATGTTTTTAAAATTCTAAATTTAGCACACCTAATATATTATATTTTCCTTAAATAAACAAATCAATAGGATTGTTATAATCAGTTGAAAATTTGTAAATAAAAAGAGGCAAGTCTAAATTGAATTATTAATAAATAAGTTTGTTATAATCAATTGAAAATATGTAAATAAAAAGACGCAAGTCTAAATTGAATTGCTGTAATATTGAGTTAACAGCATATTTTCATGTAATACGAAACTTAGTTGCCTATAATTCATAAGCAAATGTGAATTGTTATTTTCTATTATATTAAAATCACCAGTAATAATATGACTCCGAGTAGAGTTAACATGCCTGATATAGAGTGATTCTTCACAAAAACATTGTGAATAATCATTAGAAGATTAATATTTGGCAAAAATCATTGTAATTAAAAATACGTTGCCCGAATGTAACATTGTATTTGTAAAGTTTTATGTATATTCAAACTTTTAATACGGAAGAATTTGCCATCAGGGTTTATAATATTCTGAAAATTAATTTTATTACGTAGAGGATTGAAAGAAAAAATATAACTAATTGAGTATTGTTAGTTTTGTTGCATGTTTTTATTTTCTTCTATCTTCAATAGAAGAAAGTATTGCAATCGAAATTTTTTTCGACGGATTTACACGTTTTAGGGGTTAGAGATAACAAAAAACATGTTTATACAAAATGTCTGTCTGTTCGTGTGCCCGTGTGACAGTATATGTCTGTGTGCCGCCATTGTACCATCAAAAATTGTATGAAGTTATGCATAGAATTGAACCAAAATTTTTTAAAAAAAGTTTTTGGCTATGGCAAGCAGGTCCTCCCTGAATTTGGAAAAAATCCGCCGGTAGGGGGTGCTGTAATAGCGATTTTTGTGCATTTTGAATAATGTACCATCGAAAAGTGTATGAAGTTATGCATAGAATTGAACCGAATTTTTTGTGTAGGGTAACTCTAGGATAGATGGCCATAGAGGAGAGATGGCCAGTCTAAATATCTCCAAAACTTGATCATAGATTGCAATATAAACATTGTTCGTATGAAATAGTTCAACGAGTTTATTTATTGTAACGTGCAGTTGTGTTTTTCGATTATAAAAAGTAAGTGTAATTTTAATGTAAATTAAATAGGTGGGGGAATATTTTTTTTTTAGTTAGGTATCTGAATGTATTTCAGTACGTACGTTATATATAATTTTTACTATATGGACTTTTAAGGCACGTATATAATCTAATCTTTCTTCTAAGATTAAAACAAAGACGTACAATGGCTATTGAGGCTTTAAATTGGGCGATCATCAGTCCTTCAATTTCAGGATAGATGGCCACATGAAATCGAGGAGAGATGGCCACCTTTAATCAATATTTAAAAATTATACTTAGTGATGATTTTAACTAAATATAATTAAATTTAAAATAAATATATAACGTTTACGTTTATAAATATATTAATTGATATAATTATTTAAATTTTAACTAATATAAATATTGTAATAATAATAAAAATAATATCAAAACCTAACGATTTATTTGTTTCAAAAAATACTGAAAAATGTCAGAAAGTTTCATAACAGAAACATGTTTTTCATGATTAACTATAGGAAATGTGTTATTTTTTTGCTATTTAAACTAACTTTTTCTTTCTTGTATTCGATAGCCATCTCTCCTTGGCTTTAAGGAGAGATGGCCATCTGCCATTTATATTTCAATTTTGTTTAACACTTTTTGTTTTCAACATTTAATTATTCTTTGCATAAAATATTATGAGTATATGCATAAGAATTTCAAATATGCATCAATATTTCTTGTATTTGCATTCTAAGAATTTTTATTTCAATCTTTAAAAACTATGGCCATCTATCCTAGAGTTACCCTATGTTATTGACTATGGCAAGAAGCTCCTCCCTGAATTTGGAAAATTCCGCCGGTAGGGGGCGCTGTAATACCGATTTTTCTGCGATTTTTATGCATTTTGAATATTGTACCATCGAAAAGTGTATGAAGTTATGCATATAATTGAACCAAATATTTTGTGTGTATTTTTGGCCATGGCAAGAAGGTCCTCCCTGAATTTGGAAAAATTCCGCCGGAAGAGGGCGCTGTAATAGCGATTTTTGTGTCAATTTTCAATATTGTACCATCAAAAAGTGTATGAAGTTATGCATAATTCTAATAACAGTACTAAGAAAACTAATTAAAATGAAATATTGACATGAGATAGAAGAAAGTTTTGGGACTGGCACATCCAACTAGTTTTTTAAAGCTTTACATTAAAAAGAGTTGTCCTATAATGGAGTGAAACAAAGAAAACATCACGAAGTGTAATGAAAACTTACTACACTGTAAAAAAAATGGTGTAGCATTACTCCATAAAATTGGTGGCACGGTAGCAGCATGCTGCCACCAATTTTATGGAGCAATTTAACTAATATAACTAGTGTAATATTACACCATAATAGTGTGAAAATATTAGAATTCACATTATTATGGTGTAACGTAACACCAATTATATTGGTTAAATTAGGAACAATAACAGAAATCCAAAAGAATGCTTGGTTGGCATTTAAAACCTTGTCAACGACTTTCTGGGAAATATGCGAGTAGAAAATTACGCCGGAATTGCCCATCAACTTTTAGACAGTTTCAAAATGCTTGGTTGCAACATGAGCATCAAACTTCATTTTCTGCACAGCCATCTTGATGACTTCCCGGAAAATCTTGGTGCAGTCAGTGGTGAACAGGATGAACAATTCCACGCAGATTTAAGGTTCTTGGAAGAATGGTATCAAGGTAGATGGGATGAACATATGATTTCTGACCTACTGTTGGAGTATCAAGCGAGTTTTTCTACAAATTGAACAATCCAGGGAAAGCTACAAGTGAAATTTTGACCTTAATATGTACTTTTTTTGTTTTGTTAAAGGATTTTACTACTTGTATGAAAACAATGTAGCTTATAGTAAGTATGTACAGTCGCTGTATACATAATAATTTTTCCTTTGTATCCACATTAAGTATGATTTTTGCAGTTTCTTGTAGCTTAAAAAGCTGACGTGATAGAAAAAACTCGGGTCATTTTTGGATTTAGATGCCAATAATCAGATAAAAACAAGTGCCAGATCTAAGTCAACAAAATGTGTGTTCCCCAGTTATTATAAGAGTAACGCATATCATAACGCAAATAGAATGCCAAAAGTTTAGTTTGACGTATGCCCTGCCGTTAGTGAACAAGGGGATAAAGTTTCCCGGGTTACGGTTTATAGGTGAAAACCATTTTGATATTATTATTGAAAACTTTAATAGACTTTTTTTTACATTCAGTATATATTTTTTAGAATTCTCACAAACAATACCAAAAATCATTTTTATACGAAAAATGGCATTTATGCGTTCAAATAAAGTTTTGAAATTTATTAAAAGCTACTATATTTATTCGTACTGACCTCGTGCCAAGAGTTAACCAAAGAAGGAGTAAACCAATTAATACAGAATTCGCCAAAGACATCAACATTTACATCAGTCTTTTTTATTCTGATTACATGTCTTACATTTGCGTTTTATTTATAGTATATTATTATATATATATTTATTAATGAAGTTTTAATTTCCTTATGGAATATAAGCTGGGCAGAGATGCTGAGATATTTATATTAATTTAAGTGCAAACGTATTTACTTTTCGCAATCGTCCGCATGCGATAGAGATAGATTAAAAAAATCACGTTTTAAAACCATAAAAAATGAATAAATTAGGATACAGTTTTCAAAATAATTGTGATACAGTTTCCAAACAAATTGCATTTGAAAGTACATTTTTTTTTTGGTCTATTCGACGGTGTAAAAATTGAATATGCGCGATGTTTAGAAGTTTAGAAAATTGCAGTAAAAGCTAAATTTAATGTTGCCACCGTCAAAATTACGTCAGCGCAACGCACGAACACATTTGTCCTTTATAATATAGATAGATAGCTGTCCAAACGTGACAGTCAGTGGCGTACCCAGGGACGGGGCCAGGGGGCCCTGCCCCCCCCCCCCCCCAAAAAAGAAAAGGGAGAAAACACTAGAAAATATCTAAAATATTTACGAGACTCTTAGAGACTTACGAGACTTTTCGCTTTTTTTGTGTGAAAAGTTAATTGACGCCCTATGAATATGCGTGTCTCCCCCGCCAATTTCAAAGGTGCACAACCAGAGAAACGCATTTGCTTGAGATCACATTTCTATATATCATTGGTGACTCTCATAGCACGGCTGGCTACTCTTATACGTATTGGGAAAAAACTGCGATGTTACCATGCAGTTAAAAAAAAGACTTCAGTAGTTTTTTCCCCGTTATTGCATGCAGTTTTAGAAAACTTTTTTTTTAAATTGCGCGAATGAAAACAGAAAGTTACCAAGAAAGCTATCATCGCCAAAAAATGACATCCTTTTGATGATTAAAGCTGAATCATGTTTGCTTCAAGTTTCTCCCGGTCGAACAATTGAGATCTAGCGTCTAGATTCAGAATGATCCAGATGTAATATAGTGAACTTCGATTTGGATCATTATAGTGCAAAACCCACATTTGGTTCGGTTGCATCCTTACTCATTCCTTTTCCTTTTGCTTGGACTTGAAATACTATACAGAATTATATGCGAGTACACAAAAGTTACACAAAAATTTATTTTGTATTTTGCATGGCTATTTTGCAGTGACTTTATTGACTATCATATATTAATCTTCAAATAAGTTTTTCAGCTGTTATAAGTAATCTGCATGGAAAGATTTCAGTGACATTTGCAAATTAAATTTGTAAAATATTTTTTATTTACTTTTATTTATTTATTTATTAGATTTTGTCTTCAAATCATAGCTGGAAAACGTAAACAGAATAGTTTATTGAAAGTGAATTATTTCAAAATATAAAAAAAAAGGATGATTTAAATGCTAGTATTAATGACGTTATTAACACTATAAATA
Source organism: Maratus speciosus (assembly GCA_963932465.1). Taxonomy (NCBI): domain Eukaryota; kingdom Metazoa; phylum Arthropoda; class Arachnida; order Araneae; family Salticidae; genus Maratus; species Maratus speciosus. The sequence continues at coordinate 361,580,417 of OZ010796.1, read as the reverse complement.
CCGATTTGGATTCGGTTTTCCCAGTCGCAAATCAGTCAAAGCCATGGAATAACCTAGAGGAATAGTATTTCCTTAGCTGATAGCAATTAGCAAGACATCGTATTGTTGAAAGAACAAACATTCAATACTGACGATAATTCAAATATTATGAAAACGTTGTGGTAACCAGAAACAAATTCCAATTTTCCCGCAACCTGTGCTACAGCTTCAAATCACAAACAAAGTTTTCAATACAGATGGCTTAAAAAATATACTTGGCTAGTGTATTCTCAAGTTGAAAATAGTGCACGTTGCAATCTCCTGACGTTGGAAAATCTAAATCGAAAGTAGCTGGGTAGTTGGTCACGCAAGGTTATAATAATTGGAAGAAAGCCATTGAGAAATTTAATAATCAACAAAAAAAAAACAATATCATTTCAGAGCTATGACAACTTACGAAAAGCTAGAGAATATTTGAGAAGGAAAATACATATCAGTCGATCGACAAATATATGTAAGTCAGGTATCATAAGCTGCAGTAAATCGGAACCGATTATAAAAACTGTAATTTTATGCAGTTGAGCAGGAGGCAATCGCCAATTAAGGCAAATTTCAAACTTTACTAAGAACAAGAGTCGATGCGGGGGATGAAAACCTCACTGAACATTTTAAACATTCTGTCAAAAACGCTACCTTTATTAGCTGGAACATACAAAACCAAAGTATAAACGCGTGTAACATCTTGATGCGATATCATCGTAAATCGTTTGGTAGAAAAAAATTAATTTGGCAAAATGTTTCTCATTTCTTGATGATGAAACTTGTGACATTTTTACTACTGAACATCTTTCCTTGTGTGTCTGATATATAGATGAAGAGAATGACAACAAAATTTGTGAAGAATTCTTACAATTTATTCCTGTAGCAAACACTGCAGGAAAAAACTTACCCAGCAAAATATTAGAGGGATTAAAGACATATGATATCGATTTGTCCTATTTACGTACAGGCAAGGTTATGATGGTGTCCCATCAATGAGCGGAAAGTTTAATGGATTTAAGTCTCGCATATAAGTATATATCCGCAAGCTTTATATGTTCATTGTGCCTCACATAGTTTAAATTTAGCACTTGAAATGTTGTATCTGGGACATAAATAAGAAACTGCATTGGCGTAATTGAAATGACACACAATTTATCAATATTCCTAATAGACATGACGTCCTCCTCAACAATACTGACAAACATACACCGGAAATGAATAACCAAAAACTACAAAAAGTTTGTCCAACTAGGTAGGTGAGACGTCATGAAGCCATCATGAACGTGGTATTAGAATTATATGCTGCCGTGATTGATCGCTTTGGAACAATCGCAACTTGGAAAGACAGAGATTCGTCTTCTAAGGCCAAAACCTTAAACAAATTCATCATGTGAATGGTTTCCTAATTTCTTTATTTAGCTTACAGAATATATTTGGATACACTTTATCATTGTCTAAATTATTGCAAAAATCTGCCAGTGACCTTTTAATTACCTGGAATTTCGTTGACGATGTTGTGGCTCACTTAAATACTATTCGTAAAGCTCCAGATATTTCTTTCAAGGTTATTGATGATGAAGCTTGTATGAAAGCCAATAACTTTAATATTGACATTAAAATGCTAAAAACTGCATCAAAACAAACACAAAGATCCAATGTTCCAGCCGATTCTATAGAAGAGCATTTCAGGAAAAATATTTTTATTCCATTCGTTGACCAAACATGCACTCAACTTAATGAACTTTTCACTCGGTTGGTTGTGTTTATGACGGTCAATTATCAACACGAGGGATATAAGCCCTAGGGGAGGGTGCCCTTCGTGGGGGTCTTTCTAAGGGAACCTAACCCGTATTAACGCTTGGAAATCCAAGGTTCGAACAAAATCACGAAAACTCCGAACGATTAGGCGGACGGGCGCGATTGGGTTCGAACTCAGCACCTCCCGTCTACCAGCTTCGAGAGCAGAACCTCTCGGCCACTGGTGGGGCCGTTTCACTCGGTACCGCAGCATTTTGATTTTTTTTTTACATAGTGGAAAAAATACTCCAACAGCTAGTGAAATAAAAGATTTTCGTCAACTGTGTGAATTTTATGTGCATAATTTGCTTTCTACAAATTCAGAAATTTTGAATGCCGAATTCAAGTTCAGCTACAGAAATTTTGAGAAATAGCGCGATGCAATAACGCGATGCAAGAATACCATTGAAGAAGTTTCGAAATGGGACAAAATGTTGTACCCCAGCATCTACAAGTAACTAAAGATATTTGCAACGCTTCTCGTTACAACCTGTCTCAGCGAAAGGTAATTTTTGACATTACACTTTTTAAAAAATTACTTAAGATCCACAATGACAGAATCAATATTAAATGGGCTGGCTTTGTTATACATAAACAGAGAAATTAATATAACTGCGACTGAAGTAATCCAAGAGCTTTTTAAAGAAAATAAAATAGATTTTATTGTGTAACAATATTTTTATTGAATTTTATCTAATTTTTGAAGTTTTTTTTTTTTTTTACCCGTTTAATTCGGCCCCATAGACGGTTAAGCCACGGGGAGCAGCAGGTGCATCTACCCTTTCCACGACTAGAGACAATGTCTCTACAAGAATTTACTGTCATACCCCACAAGAGATTAAATTCTCTATTAGTTAATTAATTCTCATACAATACGGAGTGATGAGTTAAATTTAAATGAACTAGCCCAAAAATTTGCATCCAATAATTTATCTCGTCAAAGCTATTTTTCTTAAACTACAATATGTCTGACAATCAGGTAGATATAAATAGGAAATTCTAATAAATGTTTATTTATGAGTCCTTTAAATGTTTAACTTTTGCACATTCAAAAATTAGTACTTTTTGAATTATTAATTAAATTAAATTTTAAGTATAATAATTTTAATTTTCATTAAAATAAATAACCAATTAATTGATACTGAATTAATTACGGTAATTTTATGATTAATTAGTGTATCTTTGTAATTTCCTACTGTAATCAAAACTAGAGAAATTTTGCACCCACTAATTTTATTTTTTTTTTCGTTGCCAATGTTCGCCCCCCTCCAAGATAAAAGCCTGGGTGCGCCCCTAGTGACAATATATATCTATTGAAAAGGACGTTAATTCCTGTCACTTGATCACTTAAATAGCTAACATAGCTGCCAATTTTCTGATGTCAAATAAACACACTTTTAAGCCAGAAGATTTTCTTTAGAAATGAAATGAAGCAAGTACCATGGAAACTGTACTCAGCCTTCGAAAATATTATAAGTCATAAAAATTTCAAAGAATTTAGACAATAAGGTTTTTAAAAAGTTTAATTGTATTCGTTGGTATAGACGATGAATAAAAATTAGAAAAACCTCCTTGAAAGCCCTTTTTACTTAAATTTTCATTTAAAAAATATAAAATCATTCAACACTTTTTTTAGGCATATTTGAGTCTATAATCACAGGCCCGGGCATCGCCGGGCTGCCCAGAGTGTGTAATAAGAATATAACTGTGAATATGAACTAATTGCACACCAGCTTTTTAAAAATATATATACCCTAAGCCTCTTAAATTGTAAAAATTTATGTTTATGAAATTTGTTTTTGAAATTATGAAATTTATTTTGAACTTTTTTCAGGATAAGTGATAATATGTGGGATGATTGGCGATAATCAACTAACCATTTCGTGGCATGTTTCTAACGTGTACATATTTTTAAGTATGTAATAAGAATATAACTGAATTTTTAATTTTTGCATAAAAAAACCCTAGCAAATAAGTTTCATAAACTTGAATTGAAATAATGAATAATACAGAAGGAATGAACACACACACATGCATATCGTTTGCCAGAGTATTTTTGCTATTTGTGCGTATGATTTCGATAATGATATTTGTCTTTTAATACTTTAATACAGGTATGATCAACCTTGTTACATAAGTGTATCTCGCAGGACATGCGACAGAAATGAAAACAATATTATACCCCTAGTATTTTTTGAGTTTGGACGTGTACATAAACAAAAAGGTAAAAATAATATCCAGCCAATCCCCATTCACGTTAACATATCAACATAAAAAATATAAGGATTTTCTATAAAACTATTATATTAAAAATTATAAAAATATGCCTAATTAGTATTTTTTCATTATTTTGGTACTATTAGATAAAAAAAATATACAAAATTATTATTTATGCATTAATAATTAAAATATACTAGCAAATCATTATATTATGTATAGGGGAACGTAGGATAAAATCGGATATTATTATTAGTTTCCGATTTTATCCTACGTTCCTCTATATATAATATAATGATTCCCAATGATGAGAATTTCCAACAAAATTTATTGAGACTTATGTAAACACCCTGCTCTTACACTTGCACAATAATATCATGATAAATATATAATTTGTTTATCACATTTTCATTAATAAATGATTTTCTAGAGAAAGTCAAATCAGCCAGCCTTACTTTGCCAGATGTGTAGGATCGCATGAATATGTTAATCTGACAGGGAACTGAAAGGGTTTAGACTTTCTTTTGAAAAGAACATAATATTTTGTTTTACAATTTTAACTAAGAAAATTAACAAACAGTATTTCAATTATAAGTCTGGTGATTTAATATTTAAAGACAAAAGTGTAATTATCTTCATTAGAATTTGAGAAATTGCAGGAAAGAATTCATTCGTTTTGTCAGATTTAGAAAAATCGTAATAATTTTTTCTACATGTAGTTTTGACTATTTTGATTCAAGCATTGTTTACCAGCACTTAAAATACTGTTTTTCAATAGCAGGTTTTTTCACACGTAGGATAGCTGGTCTTACCTCAAGAGAATGGGAAAAGCCATACAAACGCACCTATAAACTATAGCAACTAGGAAATAAATCTTTACACGTATACCATGTTTTACTCCAAGTTTCTTTCATTCATTCATTTTCTTTTTTTTTTTCTTTTGAAATGATCATCAAAAAGAAAAATATATTTCTTTATAAGTTTATTTCTTACATTTTTTCGTAACAGTGCTAAATTTGTAGACATTTCTATTCAAAAGAAAAATGAGGAAGCTTTCATATAATAAGAATTCAATGTAACTTGAGTAAAGTTTACTCCATGAAAACCGTCTCCTTATTATGCTATCAGGGGCAAAATATATTTTACGCCCTTTTTTCAGATTAAACTATACAGGATATAAAAGTACCGCCAAATGCACTTAGTGACCTCTGGCGGGTCAAGTCAGTAACTATAGCGATAAGAACTTTCTTAAAAGTTGAGTGCTGAAAAAGATATAGTAGGAAAAAAAGAAGCGTCAGAAAGTGAATTTCAGAGAGCAGCACTTTATGCTACACTTAAAATGTGTTAGAAAGTTTTTTTTTTTTTTTCTCGTGTGAAATATGATTCTTCTGACGCAGATAAAGCAAGTACATCTTCATTTGCTTAATCAATTTCCAGCGCCTTCAAAACTTTTGAGTGTGATTTTCTAGACACGATGACTAACCGGTGATCGTGACGTTTTAACGTGATGTGGTTTTCCTTACTTGATGAGATTGCGTGAGAGGAAATTTTTTCCTAGCTGTAAGTAATAAAAGGATTATCAGATATTTTAGGGTATGAAACTAGAAAGAAAGAAAAACTTAACCTTCGTTGAAATTGTTGGTGCTTTTGTATTTTTAAATTGAGTTGAAAGGGTATCCATTGTTTACATATTGTTCGCACCATTTATGATTTCATTTTTATTTAAAATTTAAAACAAATGACTTTTGATCACGCAAAGCTACATTATATAAACAATACGCGTCTGCAATGAAAACTGTAGTAAATACTAAAACAACCCCTGGATTGTAAGCGCTGTAATAAATCCCTGTGTATGTGAAAAGTATTCACAGAAATTCTTCGGAAAATAGCTATAAGATGATTTTCACTTTAAATTTTTACTCTCTGAATTATTAAAATTTAACGGAATTAAACTGAATTATTCTGAATTATTAATTCTCTATTTCGTTATAATTTATTTATTTCAAAAAGCAAGGCTAATATTTCTCTCTGGAATAATTTCCATGGTATTAATAATTTATTTATTTAGATAAATTTGATACACTACAAAATTTTTCCGGTCAACGTCAAACGATATGATGGTTACAAAAAAAAAAAAAAAAAAAAAGCAGAAGCACCTAAACATGGTTCATTTGATTTTTCAAAACTCCCTGATTAAGGTGAAGCTTCAACAATGGTGCTATCCAATCCATTCTAACGGTAATATACAACAGCGAATCAGAACAAAGAGTTATGTGAGGCATTCTCACATAATTTTGACTTTTAAGTCCCCAAATAATAATTTTTATTTTAGAACATATTCTTTTGGGTTTTCTTTTATTTCTTATACTGGATAACATCCCATTGCATAACTGTATAACAATATTAACGAGATAAACAAATTTTGGACGCTGTTGGATGTCCAAACATACTACGAAATTCCTATACCGTCCCGTGTCCCTGATGTTGATTTTAAGTTGGGAGCTGTGTGTATAAAATTGTTTCAATAAAAGTAATTCGATGTAATTTTCTTTCCGAAACTGCGACTATTGTTTTATGTAAATATGTAGCAAAAAATTAACCTGCACGCATTTTTACGGCTGTTATTATTTTTTGAACTATGTCCCTGGATTTTAGATTCCTTACCGTCCCTCTTACTGAAATTATACAGAAAATTACTTCAGATGCAGTCGCAGATTTTTTTTTTCTCATGCAGAAGTATGCTAGAGAAAGAATGGCTAGAATTCTTTGACAGGAAATTTACTGCAGAATTTAAATCAACATTTAAATACCAATTTCAAGCATCGTCGCTTTATTGGTAGTCTTACAGTCCCCAAGGTTTATTCCTGCACTTTTCGAGGTAAATTATTGTTATTTTTTTATTTAATCCAATGTAAATAACTGTTTCTAAAAATCAATGAAAATTGTGGCTATCATTTAGTCTTAACATGATTTCCCTAAAAATAGGTGGTAATTTTCAATACCGTGCCATCCTTACCATACCTTTTTTTCTTACCGTCCCTTTTTTTCCTTACCGTCCCATTTTTTTCCTTACCGTTCCTTCTTTAACACCCCTTTAAGACAATGTTATACCAAAATTTTGTACTAAAAACATACTACAATGTTATTTATTTCTTATTTGAATGTTCTATGGATACTATGCAAATTCATTATAAGTGAAAATTTAGAAGAAAATAAAAAAATAGAGAGGTAAAACGGTAAGGAAAATTAAACTCGTAAGTTTAACTTAAACCTCAGTTAAATAAAAAAGCTTCGCTGCTGGTCATTTTTTCTTTATTTTGAATCATTAAGGCATTCGTCTATAAGTTTAAAATGTTATTTTACTAAGTTTAATTTCTCCAGATTTCTATTCCTGGCACTTAAAATTTTGTGAAAGTGCCTCATATGCATGATCATTGTGCTGTTTTAGAGCACGATGACATCCGCCTACTCGTCTAGAGGTAAGAAAGCTGGCTGCAAGCTAAGACGCCTCCGGTTCGAAACTCTGTATCCACAGTGTGTCGAGTTTCACTTTAAACAGAGATCTTGTGCTGATGAACCCTTGTTTGAAAAGGACAGTTGTAGCCAATTTATAGATAATTTTCTTTACTAGTTCATCGTTCAACCTTATCAAGTTTATGGTTCAACCAGAATACAAAAAGTTGATGAAAGGTTTCACCAACTTATGGTGGCAACTTTTAGTATAGGACTTACATCTGCTGAATCAAAATTCGCCTTTCTTTCTTTTTTTCTTCAGGTCGGATATGAAACCATACTAACTTGAAGCAAATATACCTGTTGTGATATATGTCATGTTGCTGACACATTCATAAACACTGTTACTGACAGTATTAATAAGTAGATGCGAAATAGTTTGGATACGTAATCAGGTTTGCTAACCCTAGAATACTAGGCATAGTTAGTATAGCGTTAACGCTAAAATACCATAGTCGTGATAATTACGAGCATCTAGTATTCTAGGGCTAACAATGATAAATTTTATTTACACACAAGGTAGTACAAAAATAAATAATTTTCTAAATCTTTTATTTCAGTACATTTCCGAACACAGCATACTTTTATCAATTTAACGATATATTCTCAGCCTGCAAGATAAATTATTCAAGGTAAATTTTCTAGCTCTTACTATTGAATATTATATGAAATGTTATGTTGTTACACACAAAGAAAATCTAATATAAGTATGTTTAAGAGCATAAAATGCATTCTTATAGTTTTTCAATTTTTATTTTGTAAAATATTTTAATGGGAAAAAGTAGAATTCCAGGTGGTAAATAATATTATTCTTATTGCTACCATGTAAATAACTCTATATATCAGCTGAGTATATAGTTTTTTCAATCTTTTTTTTTTTTTTTTTTTTTCACAGCCTTTTCAAATTTTAATTTCTTGGTTAGACAAAAACTGCATTGGCCAAACCATTTGTATTTCTTATTGCTATAATTAAAAGGGAAAAATAAATATTGGATTTCATTTTTTCAGACAATGAATAATGAACTTCTGTTTTAATAAACAGCAGTGAAATACTAAGCTTTAGTTAAAATAGTGCATCCAAATTTAAACAGAAACATTATAAATTATATAAATCAAATGAGCCGGAAAAAGCATATCGTTTATGTAATTTTTCTTAAATCTTCACAAAGTTATAAAAGAAAATGTGTTAAAGGTTTATCCATAAACTTAGAAAAATAAATTAAGTTCGTGCAGAGAAATGTATCAGGATCATTAAATTAATAACAGGATAAGATTTTTGAAAATTCTATGCATAAAAGAAATTAACTTTATAAAAAAAATATGTATACATTTTCTGTTTGTTTTCTAAGACTTTCTTTTCTGTGGATTAGAAGGATAAAGGGAGACGATCCTTTTAGACCATAGGTTCCCAACCTTTTCTAGGCTACCGCCCGCTTTACAAGAAAAAAAATTCTAACGCCCCCCCCCCTCTTCCCTAATAGTTAATTATACCAAATATTAAAATATTGTTGCATATTACCTATACCCATAGCTGCCAACTTTTACGCTTTTTTCTTTCCACTAAAATTTAACAGAAATTATTGACTTACCGAATCGCAGGATTTGCCAATTAAATATGGGAAAATTTACTATTAAATTTTAAAGGAAAGAAAAAAATCGTAGAAGTTGGCAGCTATGTCTATACCTATTTTATCTGTCTATCTGTCTAATCACAAAGTATAAATTAATTGAGATGACCACCAAATGCAGTAATAAATTGTTTATTAAACATTTAAAAATAAGCACAAAATCAATAACAAATAAAAAAACTAATGCGATGGTTGAGGCTGGTGAAATTTTAACAATTTGTTAATGTCGACTTCCATCAAATTACCTCGTTCAGTGATGCGTAGTCTGTTAATTTTCTTAAACAGTATATTATTGTTCTATTGCACTGAACCCAAATTTAGCCAAATCCGATGAAGGAAAAGCAATTAAAAAATTCTGTACTCTTGCCCACAGTCCAGGGTATAAATTTAGCTGGTATAAATTTTGAATTCAAAATTGTTAGTATCCATTTCTGAATTTTGCTTTTAGTTCTTCTTAGTGCCTAATATAGTTAATTTAGCACTCCGCGATTTTTGAATTTATAACTATTTTTTAATGCGAATTATAACGATTTTTGTCATTCATGAAAGAATTGTGGATGCAATGTTTTAGCACACTATAATAATAATAATAAAATCTGCGAGATTTAGTGTTTATCCGTGTACCACAGCGATTTTTTGCGTAAAAGAAATTCAATTTGGGATCACCATCTCTTAGTTCGTTTATATAAATTTCCATTTAATATAGGCATATTTAAGGTTTTTATGGTGGGCCCGTGCAACGCAAGAAGAGGGGAGGTTCAGTTCAACTAGTATTATTATATCAATTTTCTAAATAGGTACGTACGCCACGGCCGCCCCCTTTTACTATCTTAACGCCACCCATTTTCCTCTGGACCCACTACCGCCCCCCTGGAAGGCTCCAGCGTCCACTGGGAGGCCGTACCGCCCCGTTGGGAACCTATGTTTTAGACCATCGAAAATATAATGGTAATAATGTACTACTATATAAAAGCCCATAGCCGCATGTTTTTAACTATGGGGTGATTCTTTTTATTTAAAAATTAACGTAGTCAGTGATGGAACAATGTAGCAGCAGAGAATTAATTGACATCGCTAAATTTTATTAGTATTCTTAACGTCTCTTAACGTCTATAATTAGTATTCTCTTTAGTCTTATTTCAGCATAGAATTTCTGAGACTTTTCAAGGCAAAGAATACTATTAAAAATTAGTGGTGACAAACGCCCAACTGCTGCGCCACTGTTCCATCACTGCGTAGTTCATAATTCATAATTTAAAAATTTATTAATAATTTTCATAATTTAAAAATATATTTATGAATCGAAAAACTGTCTGGATTATGTTTTAGTCCATCCATAGTGCCACATTAAAAAAAGAAGGATTTCAATCGGGTGATAGTGGGAAGCTGTAAATTAAAATTGTCACGTGGACGTAACTATAGTGATGGGTATAATGAGTTATTTTGAAATTCCCCACTCTCGGGGGCGCGAAAACACATGCGCAAAACATGCGCAAAAACATAGTTGCCAACCTTCGTATTCTTTTTAATCAATTACAACACAGAAATTATATATATAAAAGAAATTAAGAGCCGCATAAAAATGAGTTGTCTTTATGCGGCTTTTACTTTTTTTTTTTCTTTACAAAGTTTCTGGCTCTAATTGATCAAAAGGAATACTAAGGTTGGCTGCTATGCTTTTGCGTAATGCCCGAATGATTCATTTGAATATCAGAATAACTCATTATATACCCATCACTAGATTTAAAGCTAGCAGGCTCATATTTTGACCCATTCTAATTCTATTAAGATTTAAGAAAAAATGTATAAACTATACCGTTTTCTGGGCTAATCTGATACAAGTAACTTAAATAAATTTTCAAAAGTGGGTGTTACAATTTAAAAAATGAAATTTGGTACATTTTTTATTATGTCTGCAACTTTCAATTTATGAATAACATTAATTATTAGATATTATTCCCTGTCGATTGGTACCTATATATTTTTTATACGACTGTTTACTTTAACACTAGAATGGCGGTGAGGGGCCATTTTGACCCCAACCATATGGTATATTTCAATTCGAACCGGAAATTTCTTTATAAAATAAGTTAAAAAGAAACAAAGGAAAAAAAGAGCTAATTAAATAAGTTAAATAGTTTTAAATAAAAATTCTGGTATTAAATATTTTTTATAAAATTTGATTAAAAATTCCCGTCTTTCTAGTGTTAAACTAAGTAGAGGCCAATCACTTTATTATCAGGACTATGAATCTATTCTTTCATGTAATTTGATAGTTCGAAATGGGATAATTTTGATCATGCTAGTAAATAAAAATATTATTTCTGTTATTTTTAAACTGTAACTGATGAAAATACTGAATGTCTTAATACATGTTCATTTTTCTATTTTCAACTGATACTGACATCTGCAGCGTGTAAAATGAGCCCATTTGCGTATCTGCAACAGGATCGACGATGAAATTGGAGGGAAGATGCGATAATATTCCCTGGATGGAATTGAAAATCCTCGGCTGGAGTGCTTGCAAAGAATGTTTTATCCCTGTTCCAGATAGCAACTTTAACCAGAAAAGGATTAACATATGGTGTGAAGGGAGCTATCCCTACTCCGGTCTGAGTGGTTTAGTGGAATATGAGATGTTTCAGAAATATATTTTTATCTACATAGAATCTAAATCTTTACGCTGTGCTGGTTTCCTTCTTTCAACTACAGTGCGATGCTAATATTCATAGGCAACGTCAGCTATGGGCAAGCGTGTGCAAATGCGTCCACTATTAGAAATTAAAAGCAATAAATGCTAAAATATTAAAAAAAGGGCACGAAATCCTATATTTTACTAATTTTTATTCCATATTATAATCATGACAATTAAAGCAATATGTAATTAAAAACACATAATATGATTAATCCATCTTCTTACATTGTATTTTGGGAAAGAAAATCCAATCTGAAATTTATCTGAAATAATTTATGGTAAATAGCTAATATAAAATACTTTTCTGGGTCTAAATCCTTACGTCAAGTCAATCTGATCCAATGTGCTCATCACTGTTAAAAAATAAATAAAAATAAAAATAAATATATAAAAACATTGATTGCTAGTACAATTTCCGTATTTTTACGGCATTTTTTTCAATGAAAGTGATTTCGTGAATGTATCAAAAAGTATGGATTTAAGGGGACACATATCCTTTAAAACCTTCAAAAAATCGATTTTTTGTATTTTAATTCATTTGACAGCTAATGTTTTTCTGAACAATTTGCCGCAAACAGCAAAAAAATATTCGCAAAATCACGCTCGTTACATTAAAAAAATGTAAATTAGCCTTGGTCTGTTTCAAGCGAAAAATTTATGTTTGACACGTTAAGCGCCACGTCAGTCACCGGTGACTGACACTGAACTCTCCGTTTAAAATGCGTCATTCAACGATGACTGGCGTCTAAAATTAGGATATAAAACTAAAAAAATATATATCGCTTTAAGTAATTACTGAAAATTTATTTAAAATTTACCTACCTTTTATTTATTACAGTATTATACTTTCTTAAAAATTACTTAAAACATTATAATTTTTTCAGCGTTTCAGTGTCAGTCATCGTGGCACTCAACGTGTTAAATTGATTTTTCCCAAAATCGATATTTTTTTATTTGCGCGCATGATAACTCCAAATGTTTTAAAGGTAATGATTCGAAACTTTATATATATCTTTACTAGATCATTTTCTTCAAATTGAACTGAAATCTATGAAATTTAACAAAAATTATTAAATGTATGGGTATTCGAGTGACGAAAATTATCATATTTATATTTTAAAAATCAAAAAAACTTTAGAAATTTTTTCTTTATTCATTAGATTTTAGTTCATTTTATTTTTGTAATATTCTTAAACTTATATTAGAAGCTTCAAAGTTCTAGAGGGTATAGATCTTTTTAAATCATGCGCACAAGCTATATACATTATCATTAATTTAAGAAAATCATGCATTAATAATAATTATTATTTATTAATTATGCAGTTTTTAATGCAAATTATATATTATATTGCATAGAGAAAATATTATAATAATAATATTATTATTTTTTTTAATGAGGTGGTTAGTGCAAAAATGAGTGCATGGTGCCACTTTAAATATTTGTCTCAGAGATCAATTTTTTCATGTTTTTAAGGGGTATGTGCCCCCTTAAGACAATCTTCAACAGATAATGCTAATTTTCCCCTTTCTCTAAAGCTGTGAGATTTGTTTAAAAAATAGCACTTCAAAAGAAAAAAAAAATCTGCAAAAATCCAGAAATAGTACTGGAAAAAACACGGAAATCCTTTTTAGAGTGCAAAAATATGAAAAATCCGAAACCCTTTGCGAAAACGACAAAATAACTAGACTTTTAGCACATCTCTTTTTTTTATCTGTCAAGGATAATCTAAACACATATTTGATAATTTCTGACATATTCACGTAATCATTTCATCGGAGTATTCTGTCAAAATATAGCAATTAACGGAATTTTCTTTTTACAGGGATATTTCTTTGTTCTCAATGAATTCCTTGAGCCTTAAATAGGGTCTAAGGCTAAACCAAACATTATGTCTACGTTCTACCACATAGCATAGACACAATAAAATGCGTAAAAACAAAATTTCATACTGAACTGAATAGCCAAATTATATACCGGGTGTCCCAAAAAGGACTGACTGATTTTAAAATTCAATAACTTGCAAACGGTGACAGATATTTAAAAAATTCTTGAAGGAGGGTTATGCATAAGGTCAAAAGTTTTTTTACAGTGATTTTCAATTTTAGTTCGAATTACAAACAATAGATGGCGCTGCGATCAATAGACGCTGAATTCAGGCTCGATTTTTGGTACTTCGTGGCCCGGATAATACATTTCCATCTCCTTTTTCAGCATGGAACAAGAGAAAGGACCAGAAATCGAGCCTGTATTTAGCGACTATTGCTTACAGCGCCATCTATTGTTTGTAATTCGAACTAAAATCTAAAATCACTGTAATAAAACTTTTGACCTTATGCATAACCCTCCTGCAAGGATTTTTTAAATATCTGTCACCGTTTGCAAGTTATTGAATTTTAAAATCAGTCAGTCCTTTTTGGGACACCCGGTATAATCATTATATATAATCGTTTAATCACATTTCATCGAATTTCTTAATCGCCATTCTTGAAATTGCTTCTCTCTTCGAGTGTTAAGGCTGTTTTTAAATGCCCTGCTCAACAAGCGCAAAACGTTTCGACACATTTACAAATTCATTTTTTAACGGAAGGATATAAAATTGGAAAGCCTGGCCATGGAAGCGATTTGGAATTGAACTGTGTTTTCCATTTTTTGATCAATAAATTACCCATTGAGTTATAAGCGATTTTCACGTGACAAGCACCTTTTTCGCCCTCGCTGACTGGTTTTTCTGCTTTCTTCGGGATCTTCGATTCAAAACGTCTACTTTGACACTATTTTCTGAAAGATCTATTGCATTTTCAATAAAAAGGAAAAAAAAACAGCTCGGTTACATAGTTTCTGAACAACAACACCAGTTAGTTTATGCATTTTTTTAACAAAAATAAATTAAACCTTATGTCAGAGAGTTGCCCTTTTGGATTCGAGAACAGCCTTAAGTAAAAATCGCAAATATAGTAACTTGAGTAAATTTAAACGCACTGAAAATGTTTTTAAGACTTCAAAAGTGCACCCATACCAACGCAAAAAATCGTGCCAACCCCACTGTTAATATTCCAAACAAAATAGATGTTGCATTTTCTTCGTGATTTCTGTAGTATGTATGTATTGATTTAATTCATTCGGGGTCAAGTAATTGTGTTTCTGTAATGTTGAATTGACATCCGAATTTGAAAATAAGGAAAAGCAATTTTACAGCTTTTTTACACTAAAGTTATAGAAATAAAATTTCGTTAAAAAATTCTCGTAAAAATGTTGATTAAAAATAATGTGGCATAAAAAACATCCCATAACGCTCTTCAAGGGGGTAAAAAATATTGAATAAAAGATTTAAAACAAGTAATTTTTAAGAAAAAAATATGTTTTCCTTATCTTACTAGTAGTTACTTATTGCACCCTTACTGGTATATTTTAGCGAGAGTAGATTGGTGCAACAAAGCGTTCTCGTTAACCCTTTATGTACTGAATTCATGAAAATTTTACCTTCTAAAGTATTTTTCGTGAATTTTTTAAACTACTTTAGAAAATTTACGTAATCATTTAATGCATTTTAGAAGGATTGAGGGATTTAAAAGGATTAATTAAATTTAAATTTATAGGGATTTTGTGTAATATTTATAACCCCACTCAAATCTTTTATTTTAAATCTTTTTCATAATATTTTGTAGAAATAGGAAATGTACAAATATAATGTTCTTACAATAGAAATATGAAAATATTTCCGAATTACCCCCCCCCCCCCTAACGCCAAGAAAACTGAAAAGATGCAAAGGCAAAAGAAATCATCCTTTTAAAAACATTTTTGTTTTGTGTAATCAGTAATGCTTTTGGAACAAGATAAAATAAATGCATCTATAATTCATTAACTGTATTACTGCTAATCGATGTATTAAATGAATTTTATAACAAGTTATTTTAATGGTACTTATAAGTACCGTCAGTAGATAAAGGGTTAAAACACTTTATTGTAATCCACATTTACTTTTAATCCCAATGTTGGCAATATTGTTCATTTTTACACTCAGCAACGCAAGATTTGCTTGCCCCTTGAAAATGTAAGATGGGCACCCAGAGCTGTGATTTTAGCAGTAGTTTACTTTCAAATGTATAGCTTTGTCAAATATACTCAATTAACTGCATCTTTTACAATTAGTGTAAGATGCATACTAATTCTACTGTATATTATATCTGTTAGTAATATGCAATCAGTTTGTCAGGAAAGCATTGGTCTTGTGTATTACGATCAGCTGTCTGTATCGTGAGACATGGGCTATACAGGGGGCAAAAAAAGCCTTCCTAAACTTTGAAAAAAAAAAAAAAAAACGAGAAATTTGAAAATACTGAAAGATTTTGAATATAAAAAGTTGTTTATGGTTGTGATTGTTGAATGAATGCAATGTCATCTTATGATAGTTTTGTTTTTAAGGTTTTCATTATATTTCATTATAAGTGTAAACCAATATTTTGTTATATATAACTCTATATAATCCTATCATAATCGTATCATACCCGGTGTCAACCTATCATACCCTATCATACCTATATCAACCTATATAAAACTATCATTCCCTTAAATTCCTTACTACCTCTACTGACTTGGGCATTTTAAGTGAATTATATTTAAAAATTAAAATTTAAAATGTAAGCTCGTTACCCTTTTTTTGGGAGGAGGGAGTGTGACATTATTGATCATTAGCTACAATATGTTTCTTTTAAATTAAAAAAAAAAAAAAAAGGATAAATCCGTTCCTACTTCTCTCACGGGAGAGGGAGAAGAGTGAAGTCTCTAAAGTTATGTGAACACTGATCCTGCTTGTTTATATTCGAAAGAAAGGTTTTTTATTTATTTTTTGATTACTCATTTGAAATATCTCTCCCCCTCCCGCTCCCCCAGATATTCACTTTTAGTTTCCCATTCTATCACAAAATCTGCTTCTGCATTTGATTAATCTAAATCCAGCCCTTCTTCTACTTTATTATTGATTGCCTATCATGTCGTTGATAATCCGTAAAATTTTCTATAATTTTTAAACATTTTTCTGCCTCTGCGACTTCGTACAGTACCTCGTCCTTTAATTTGTCGCTACGATGAATGGATTAACACTTGATAATTTTAGGTGCGTTCGTAATTACATAAATACGTATTTAGAGCTTCTAATGTACATTTTCATATTTTTATTAATGTCTCGTGAAATCATAATCCTAACGTGATAATTTTCTGTGTGGCTATACAAATACTAAAAAATACAAACATAAATATATTGGATATGTAATTTAAAATTTTTTATAATATGAATTATGAATTATGAAAATAATATTAAAAAAATTATGAATTACAACTTACAATTTTTTTGTTGGATTTATATTTATTATGTCCTGCTTTATGCGTATCTGAATTTCAAATTCCAAGTAGTTTTCAAATTATGCTTAATAAACGTCAAAAATCTGGTTTAACGGCGTCTATGATCAGCACCGTGCGAACAGAAAACTGCGCCCAGGGCAAAGTTTCAATTTGGCGCCCCCCCCCCCCCTCTCCACATACACACACTTTTTCTTTGTGACATGTGTCACAAAACTGAAAGGTGTAGAAACATAAATATATTCTATGGAATACATGTTTCGCGTTTATTTTGGAACTTTATGTTTAATTTTAATTCAGAAGCTCGAAACAACTAAATCAGATAAGAGAAAATTGCACTTATATTTTGGCAAAGGGAGTTTGGGAAATGGGTGTAGGAAAAATACATCTGATAGTACAGTATAGCAGTTTATAACCCTTTTGTATTTCCAGAAGACCTCAATGCTGTTTTGAGAGTGTATGTTTTTGTCATAAGCACAGAAAAATGACAGACTCGGAAAAAAGAATGTTAACGAAAGAGGCTAAGACAAAGACCTAAAACAAATTTTGAAGAGATAGAAGTCTGTATTCATAAATTTGTATTTGAGTGTAGGGTAACGGACAGTGAAGTAACTTTCACACGAAAAATAAACGTGCTTTTATTGGGAAAAAAGTTCCCAATATGTAAATATATACTGGTTTTAACAAAAAAAAGAAGAAAAAACCATGTAGCATAAATTTGGTGCCCCCTCAATTTCCGCACCCACGGCGAGTACCCCCTTCGACCCCGCTTCGCAGGGCCCTGTGCAGAAAAGCATAATTAAAATAATATATATTTCATTCATTTTATTGAAACATTTTGGCGGGGATTACGGTGCCTCGCTTAAGGCGGTATTTTAAAAAAATTTCCTCGCTCAACAGCTCGAAATTTTCTGACGCATTTACAGGCTCATTTTTAAAAATAAAAACATGAAACTTGTTGACGTGATTTTTGAAGAGATTTATAAGCGACGAGTGTTTTTATTTTTTTCGTTCAATTAATTAGAACTTGATTTTTAAGTAATTATTTTCTCAATACGACCATTTTTTTTTTTTCGTTTCCAGCACTATTGCTTCGGGAAATTCGGTTCAAAATGCCTACTTTGACAGCATTTTTTGAAATATATTCTGCATTTATCAAAAAGTCAACCAATGCGCCACATTATATGGTTTCTGAATAAGAGAACCTGCCAACTGGATGCGTTTGGGAGCAAAAATGAATTAAAAAATTAGTCAGAAAATAAGCAGTTTGGATTTGAGTACCCCTTTAACTATAGTAATTTGAAGGTGAAAAAAGTGACATTTATATCTAGTTAGTCTTAAATTTTATGTACTGTAATTTTTAAAACAGTTCATATTTTCGTCACTAGATGGCGCTATACCGCCTCAAACTGCAATAATGCTCAAACTAGCATGTAAAACTGCATAAAAAATTGTATTATTTATTCTATATAGCGATTGATACACGAAAAGACAATTGAATTTTTAAAAATTATTTGAGTATTCTTAATACTTAAGACCACATCTATTGACGAAAATTTGAACTATTTTTAGAATTACAGTACATGAGATTTAAGAGCCACCACATGTAAATGTCACTCATTTCATATTCATATTTATTATAGTTGCTGAATTATTGAATTTTAAAATAGGGACGTTTAATTTTGGTCATCCTGTATACTGACCCCCTGTAAAGCAAGTCATTACTTTACATTTCATTTTTTCAAGGGGATGCAAATTAAAAATCATTAAATCGTATCACAATATACCGGGTGTCCTAAAAAGAACTGACTGCTTTTAAAATTCAATAACTTGTAAACGGTGACAGATATTTAAAAAATTCTTGCAGGAAGGTTATGCATAAGTTCAAAAGTTTTTTTATAGTGATTTTCGATTTTAGTTCGAATTACAAACAATAGATGGCGCTGCGATCGATAGACGCTAAATTTAGGCTCGATTTTTGGTATTTCGTGGCCCACTCAATACATTTCCATCTCCTTTTCCGCATGGAACAAGAGAAAAGACCAAAAATCGAGCCTGTATTAAGTGACTATTGCTTACAGCGCCATCTATTGTTTGTAATTCGAACTACAATCGAAAATCACTGTAGTAAAACTTTTGATCTTATGCATAACCCTCCTGCAAAATTTTTTTAAAATATCTGTCACCTTTTGCAAGTTATTGAATTTTAAAATCAGTCAGGCCTTTTTAGGACACCCGGTATATTCCTAACGGAAAAGTCAAAACATATATTAAAATATTTATTTGCTTAAAAGACGTTACTAAAAACTCATTAAAAGTACATTAAAAACCTGTTTTTACATGTTTCAACTCCTTCACCGAGTCGCCATCGTCTTTTAAGCAAATAAATATTTTAATACAGGTTTTGACTTTTCCGTTTGGAATATATATTGTGATATGGTTATTAGTGGACGTAAGACTTATTACTCTTGTTTATACTTACATTTGTTTCATTAAATCGATTTATCCAAACAAAGCAGATAAAAGATATTTCTTTTACCATTCCTTATAACAGACTATAAACCATTATTGAACTTTTCCTTTCTTTTTCCTCCCCAAAATGAAGTTATTTAATTAAAGTCTTTAGAGAAACTTCGCAAAATTTATATAAAAATATAATAATAATATCGAGGAACTTAATTTAAATTCTAAAATACTGAGAGCTTATATAGGATCCTCTGATCCATGCAAATTACTGATGTTAATTGCATCACGCTGCGTTCTATATTCCAAGAGAAGTATTTCTGAACAGATTTTAATGTAACAAGGTGATAATCCCGGGTTACAGGATATAGGTGAAAACCATTTTTTTTTAAATTGAAAACTCTAATAGACATTTTACATTTAATATGTGTTTTTAGAATGCCCAGTAACAATACCAAAAATAATTTTATATAAAAAATAGCATTTATGCATGTAAATGAAGTTTTAAAATTTATTAAAAGCGATACTTTCGTATTGGCCTCAAGGAGTTTACTAGTAGTTAACGCAGAATTCGCCAAAGCCTTTACTTCAGCTTTTTTTTATTCTGATCATTTCAGTGATTTAAGCGCGTAATTTGATTGCAGTTTTAAATTTGTGTTTCATTTATATTTTATTTATTGATTGATGAAGTTTCAATTTCAGTATGGAATATAAGCTGGAAACAAATACTGAGCTATTTATATTTAAGTACAAACGGTTTTGTCTTTTGCAATCGTCTGCCACGATAGAGATCGATTTTAAAAGAATCACGCTTGAAAATTATTTTTTAACCCACAAAAAATGAGTAAATTGCCATGCAATTTTCAATCAAATTATGATATAATTTTCGGACAAATTACATTTGAAAGAGTAATTTTTTCGCTATTCTACGTTATAACAATTGAAAATGTGCGATATTTAGAAATTAAAAAAAAAAACTGTTGTGAAAGCTAAAATTAATCGTCTGGTGTTTCCACCGTCAAAATGACCCAGCGTTACGCACACGTCCTTTATAATATAGATAAATAACCTTTGTAAAACAAATACTAGATTTTAAAGCTGTATATTTGATTTCAATACATTTATAATTAGAAGTATGCATCAATCATCAGCGGTTTAAGAGATAATCGCCATAACCTCTATTTTAAATCACCCGGGATATTCCACAAATCTTTATATAGATCAGTAATTTACCTTATTTCTTTCCCTAAAATTAATCTAACTAAATGTAATACATATAAAATGCATATATTTTTTATTCTCCACAAGTATCACAATTCTTGTTAATCTCTTTTATATTTTTTGAAAGTTATTAATTTCTAAAATGGAAAGATGAACTTTACTTCATCTATAATATAGTGCTAGATAAAGAAAATAAAATCTGAAAGGATTCATTAGATTAAAAAGGTTAAGCTGATTTATTTTCTTTATAATCAAATTCATGGCATACTATTACTATTTATCAAAATGTGGCTTTAGATCTTTAGAAATTGATAATTAATTAACTTTTTTCGGACAGTAACAGAAAGATTGAAACATTTTTTAACCCATTAATGCCGAGTTTCTTTTACACATTTTTAATACATAGCTACCAGTTGACACCAGTTTTCCCATATTGTAATTTTAACTTATTTGATCTCTCGAAGTTGGAGATTAAGTAATATGAAAATTTTCTTACTAAAATATTGGTTTTCATATTTATAATTTTCGTATTACTTAACTGGCAGATTTTCGTACCAACCGGCATTAATGGGTTAAGGTATTGCTGATGAGTGTTTGAAGAAATAGTGCAAAATTTAATAATGTGTAACCAGTTTTAATTATTTTTTGTGATATGCACAAATAAAAATAAGACATCTATCGGAGGCTCATGTAACTAAAGAGAAAATAACGCAGACATTGTTGTTAGTTCTTTATTTCATTTTATCAGAAGGTATTTTTAACGCACTCCAACATGGGAAAATGTTAGGTTTGTCTGTCTGTCATTCTCTCCCTGCTTTAACTTAGGTAAACATACTTGGACTGCCTCGAAATTGTTATGCAGCTTTATAAAGCATGTTCTCTATCAAAAATGAAGTATAACCTTTATAGTTTTTTTAGGGACACCCAAAACAATCCTGATACAATATGGCCTGGGCGATATAAGTAGTGAGAAAGAGAGAGTACGGGCTCAGGAGGGGGGACGGGGACCGTCCTTCCTCCGGTCCCCCTCCTCATTCCTCCGCCTCCTCCGGTCTCTACGCCACCACAGCACCGCCCCCTAGCGGGAAAAATAATTTTCTGCTATAACATGAAGTGTGAATGACCCTCTATTCAATTATCATCAATAGAATTCTTATAGACAAATGGTTATTTATATATTTACATTAAAACACTTTCTCATTTTAATTTATGAGTGTTATTAATTAAGCAAAATAATGGAAAATAACAATTTTTAATGAAAAAAGCTGATTTCTGTAGATTTTCTTCAACTACAAGATCAGAATATAAACTTAAATGGGGAAAGTTAAACATATATTTGAATTCTGGATGATTAACATCTTAATGAAAACAGTAGAACCTCGATTATCCGAAGTAATTGGGACCGACCCTCTTTCGGAAAATCGAAATTTTCGGATAATCCAGAATGCTTCAACTTGTAAGATTAAGGAGAAATATATGCGCTATTTCTTATTATGGTAACAAGTGTTTACTAAAAATAAAGCAATAGCAAAATAGAAAATAGAGTGAATTTTAATTTTCACATTAAGTACCTTTTACATGTATCTCAAGTGTTTAAAAAAATGTTTTATTTGTCACAGTTTCGATTGCTTTGCTTCGAAGTTCCATCACGGAGTTTTTTAATATTATTAGTTTACCAGTATCACAATCTTTCTGCTGCTCCAGCCATGCAAAACTTTCGCAAAACATTCAAAAGCTGCAGATTGGCTAATTTGTTCGTTTTCTTCATTCCACTCCGCAGCTTAAGGGAATTTAATTTAAATTCAAAGGAACTCTACACTGTTAAAAATTTGCAGCATTCTGGCAGGTCATTTGACCGTTTTTTCCGAAAACGGTTACACAACCGTAATTTTAACACTATTCTGACCATATTAATGGCCATTTTATGGTCAGAATATAGTTAAATTATGGTTATGTAACCGTTTTTTCAAAAAACGGTCGAATGACCTGCAAGAATGCTGCAAAATTTTTAACAGTGTAAGAAAGGGAATCGAAAGTATTTATGTGTACTCGCACCGCTTGCACACAAAGAATATGATAGTTTAAAAAAAAAAAAAAAAAGAAAAGAAAAGAGCTTTCAAAATGGATTTTGCACACAAGGAATGTGATAGTAAAAAAAAAAAAGCTTTAAAAATGGATTTCGGTTAACCGAGAGTTTCTGTTAAAAGAGTTTCGGTTAAAAGAGGTTCTACTGTATTATTAATTAAGTAAAATAATGAAAAATATTAATTTTCAAGGAAAAAAGCTAATTTCTTTAGATTTTTCACACTATAAGATAAAAATAACAACTTAAAAGATAAAAGTGAATCGTATATATTTGAATTTTGAACAGCCATCCCCTTAATGAGTATTATTAATTTAACAAAATAGTGAAAAATAGCAATTTTTAATGAATAAAAAAATACAAATTTCTTTAGATTTTCTTCAACTATAATATGAGAACATCACACTGTTAAAAATTTTGCAGCATTCTGGCAGGTCATTCGACCGTTTTTTGAAAAAAAACGGTTTCATAACCATAATTTAACTATATTATGACCATAAAATGGACAATAATATGGTCAGAATACTATTAAAATTATGGTTCTGTAACCGTTTTCGGAAAAAACGGTCAAATGACCTGACAGAATGCTGCAAATTTTTAACAGTGCATCTTAAAAGGAAAATACGAATTATATTAATTTTTCACTAGTTTGAGATTTTAACATACATTTAAACACTAGTTATATAAGAATTAAAACCTTAGACGACTGCGAAGATATAGTAAACTTATATTTTAGTTTTGGACAATCATTACCTTACACTGTTAAAAGTTTTGCAGCATTCTGGCAGGTCATTCGACCGCTTTTTGAATAAACGGTTTCATAACGATAATTTAACTATATTCTGACCATAAAATGGCCAATAATATGGTCAGAATAGTGTTAAATTACGGTTGTGTAACCGTTTTCGGAAAAAACGGTCAAATGACCTGCCAGAATGCTGCAAATTTTTAACAGTGTGTGCTGTTAAAAATTTGCAGCATTCTGGCAGGTCATTTGACCGTTTATTCCGAAAACGGTTACACAACCGTAATTTTAACACTATTCTGACCATATTATTGACCATTTTATGGTCAGAATATAGTTCAATTATGGTTATGAAACCGTTTTTACGAAAAACGGTCGAATGACCTGCCAGAATGCTGCAAACTTTTAGGTAGCTTTCTTTACAAAAAAGCTACCTATTGCAGCCGTTCGGAGGAAAGCGATTTCAAAAAATTTTGGTATATTTTCATCGATCATGACCCCCAGACCCCGAAACCACCCTCCGTTCAAAATTGATATATATATATATATATATATATATATATATATATATATATATATATCTGACCTATGTCACACTGTAACTCCCGTAATTATGAACCGATTTCGATGTAATTCGGTGTGTACATAGTACATAGCAATGTCTCGACCGAGTTCGTTGGCCAGCTTCATCCGCCGTTTTGTTTCAAAATGGCGGCCATTTAAAATTAAAAAAAAAAAATTAAAACTTGAAATGTGGTACCAAAAAATTAAAAATGGACAAATATTTTTTTCTTATGTATTTGACCTTTATACAAAGATTCCGGAGCAGTTTTTGTTTCGTCTATATCTTAAAAAATGGCTGAGTTATAGCATTTTGAATTTCTAGCGTGGCTGACATTTTGAAACGTCCTGAATTTTGTCACGCGATAAAAGGCGTATTTATGAACCGATTTGGATGTAATTCGGTGTGTACATAGTACATACCAGTCTCTCGACCGAGTTCGTTGGCCAGCTTCATCCGCCATTTTGTTTCAAAATGGCGGCCATTTAAAAAATTTTTAAAAATTTAAAATTTGAAATGTGGTAACAAAAAATTGAAAATGGAAAAATATTTTTTTTTTATGTATTTGACCGTTATACAAAGATTTCGGAGTAGTTTTTGTTTCGTCTATATATTAAAAAATGGCTGAGTTATAGCAATTTGAATTTCTAGCGTGGCTGACATTTTGAAACGTCCTGAAATTTGCCACGCGATAAAAGGCGTATTTATGAACCGATTTGGATGTAACGTCGTTTATAAATAGTACATACCAATGTCTCGACCGGGTTCGTTGGCCAGCTTCACCCGCCATCTTGTTTAAAAATGGCGGCCATTTAAATTTTTAAGAAAAATTTAAATTTGAAATTGGTACCAAAAATTGAAAATTGAAAAAATATTTTCTTCTTATGTGTTTGACCTTGATAAAAAGATTCGGGAGCAGTTT
Source organism: Maratus speciosus (assembly GCA_963932465.1). Taxonomy (NCBI): domain Eukaryota; kingdom Metazoa; phylum Arthropoda; class Arachnida; order Araneae; family Salticidae; genus Maratus; species Maratus speciosus. The sequence goes on along the minus strand of OZ010796.1, from coordinate 361,555,193 downwards.
TTGTTTCGTCTATATCTTAAGAAATGGCTGAGTTATAGCATTTTGAATTTCTAGCGTGGCTGACATTTTGAAACGTCCTGATTATTCTCACGTAATAACAGGCGTATTTATGAACCGACTTGGATGTACCTTGGTGTGTACATAGTACATACAAATATCTCGACCGAGTTCGTTGGCCAGCTTCATCCGCCATCTTGTTTCAAAATGGCGGTCATTTAAAAAAATTAAAAAATAAAAAAATTTAAATGAGATACCAAAAAATTGGAAAATGAAAATTTTTTTTTTGTATGTGTTTGACCTTAATACAAAGATTCCGGAATAGTTTTTGTTTCGTCTATATCTAAAAAAAAATGGCTGAGTAATAGCATTTTGAATTTCTCTTGTGGCTGATATTTTAAAACGACCTGATTTTTGTCACGCGATAACAGGCGTATTTATGAACCTATTTGGATGTAACTTGGTCTGTACATAGTACATACCAATGTCTCGACCGAGTTCGTTGGCCAGCTTCATTCGCCATCTTGTTTCAAAAGGGTTGCCATTTAAAAAAATTAAATTTAAAATTCAAAATGAGGTATTAAAAAATTGGAAAATGAAAAAAGATTTTTTTTTATGTGTTTGGCCTTGATACAAAGATTCCGGAGCAGTTTTTGTTTCTGAAAATTTGTTCTTTTGTTGATATCTTAAAAAATGGTTGATTTATAGCACTTTGAATTTCTAGCATGGCTAACATTTTGAAGCGATCTTGTATTTGTCACGCGATAACACACGTATTCGCCTATTTCGATGTAAGAAGGCATGTGGATAGTATACATCAACACCTCGACCAAGTTCGCTGGCCAGTTTCATCAGCCATCTTGTTTCAAAATAGCGGCCATTAAATTAAAAACAAATATATATATTTAAAGTGAGGTGCAAAAAAATTAGAAATTGAAAAAGGTTTCTTTCTTAAGTATTTGGTCTTGATATAAGGATTCAGGAGCATTTTTTGTTTGTCCTTACCTTAAAAAATGGCTCAGATATAGCAGTTTCAATTTCTATTGTGGGTGACATTTTGAAAAATCTGATTTTTTGCATGCGACAGCACTCTTATATATTAACCGATTCCGATGTGAGTGAGCATGTGCACAGCAATTACTATGGTCTCGACCAAGTTCACTGCTTAGCCTCATCCACCATGTTGTCTTAAAATGACAGGCACTTTAAGAAATTGTCGAATTTGGCAGCCAAATATAAGTTACTTTAAAGAAAAGCAGCTTGGATAAAGCTGACTAATTTCGCGAAATTCTCATTCATTATATTGATAAAAATTAGTATTGAATCTCCTATATTCGGTTTCCACTAAATTGAGCTTCGTGTGTTTGCATGATATAAGTTGGCTTTTTTAAAATAAGGATTATGAAAGCTACCTCTTCCTCCCGGCACTGGCCGGAAGGACTTTTTAAAAGTATAACGAATATTAGGTAGCTTTCATTACAAAAACCTACCTACTGCAGCCGTTCGGAGGAAAGCGATTTCAAAAAATTTTGGTATATTTTCATCGATCATGAACCCCAGACCCCGAAACCACCCTCCGTTCAAAATTGATATATATATATATATATATATATGACATTTGTCACACTGTAACTCTCGTATTTATGAACCGATTTGGATGTAATTCGGTGTGTACATAGTACATACCAATGTCCCGACTGAGTTCGTTGGCCAGCTTCATCCGCCATTTTGTTTCAAAATGGCGGCCATTTAAAAATTTTTAAAAAAATTAAAATTTGAAATGCGATACCAAAAAATTGAAAATGGAAAAATATTTTTTCGTATGTATTTGACCTTTATACAAAAATTCCGGAGCAGTTTTTGTTTCGTCTATATCTTAAAAAATGGCTGAGTTATAGCATTTTGAATTTCTAGCGTGGTTGATATTTTGAAACGTCCTGAATTTTGTCACGCGATAAAAGGCGTATTTATGAACCGATTTGGATGTAACTTCGTTTATACATAGTACATACCAATGTCTCGACCGAGTTCGTTGGCCAGCTTCCTCCGCCATCTTGTTTAAAAATGGCGTCCATTTAAATTTGTAAGAAAAATTTAAATTTGAAATGTGGTACCAAATAATTGAAAATTGAAAAAATATTTTTTTCTTATGTGTTTGACCTTGATAAAAAGATTCGGGAGCAGTTTTTGTTTCATCTATATCTTAAAAAATGGCTGAGTTATAGCATTTTGAATTTCTAGCTTGGCTGACATTTTGAAACGTCCTGATTTTTGTTACATGATAACAGGCGTATTTATGAACCGATTTGGATGTACCTTGGTGTGTACATAGTACATACAAATATCTCGACGGAGTTCGTTGGCCACCTTCATCCGCCATCTTGTTTCAAAATGGCGGCCATTTAAAAAATTTTTAAAAATTTTAAATTTAAAATGAGATACCAAAAAATAGGAAAATGAAAAAGATTTTTTTTTTGTATGTGTTTGACCTTAATACAAAGATTCCGGAACAGTTTTTGTTTCGTCTATATCTAAAAAAATGGCTGAGTTATAGCATTTTGAATTTCTATTGTGGTTGACATTTTACAACGACCTGATTTTTGTCACGCGATAACAGGCGTATTTATGAACCGATTTGGATGTAACTTGGTCTGTACATAGTACATACCAATGTCTGGACCGAGTTCGTTGGTCAGCTTGTTTCCAAAGGGTTGCCATTTAAAAAAAAAATCAAATTTAAAATTTAAAATGAGGTATTAAAAAATTGGAAAATGAAAAAGTTTTTTTATGTGTTTGGCCTTGATACAAAGATTCCGGAGCAGTTTTTGTTTCTGAAAATTTGTTCTTTTGTTTATATCTTAAAAAATGGTGGAATTATAGCACTTTGAATTTCTAGCATGGCTAACATTTTGAAACGATCTTGTATTTGTCACGCGATAACACACGTATTCACCTATTTCGATGTAAGAAGGCATGTGGATTGTATACAGCAATATCTCGACCAAGTTCGCTGGCTAGCTTCATCAGCCATATTGTTTCAAAATGGCGGCCATTAAATTAATAAAAATTATATTTTAAGTGAGGTGCAAATAAGTCAGAAATTGAAAAAAGTTTCTTTCTTAAGTATTTGACCTTGATATAAGGATTCAGGAGCATTTTTTGTTTGTCTTTATCTTAAAAAATGGCTCAGATATAGCAGTTTCAATTTTTAATGTGGGTGACATTTTGAAAAATCTGATTTTTTTGCCTGCGACAACACTCGTATATATCAACCGATTCCGATGTGAGTGAGCATGTACACAGCAATTACTAAGGTCTCGACCAAGTTCACTGGTTAGCCTCATCCACCATGTTGTCTTAAAATGGCAGGCACTTTAAGAAATCGCCGAATTTGGCAGCCAAATATAAGTTACTTTAAATAAAAGCAGCTTGGATAAAGCTGACTAATTTCACGAAATTCTCATTCATAAGGATTTAGTATTGATAAAAATTATTATTGAATCTCCTATATTCGTTTTTCACTAAATTGAGCTTCGTGTGTTTGAATAATATAAGTCGGCTTTTTATTAAATAAGGAATATGAAAGCTACCTCTTCCTCCCAGCACTGGCCGGAAGGACTTTTAATAATTAAGCAGAAAAATGGAAAAAATAAATTGTTAAGAGATAAAAGCAAATTTCTTATGATTTTTTTCAGCTGTAACACGGAATTATCAACATAATTACCTTAATGAATATTAATAATTAAGCAGAACAGTGGAAAATATGAATTTTTAAGAGATAAAGGCTGATTTATTATGATTTTTTCAGCTGTAACACGGAAATATCAACTTTTAAGAGGAGATTTAAACTTATATTTTAGTTTTTAACAACAAAAACTTAATAAATATCATTAATTAAACAAAAAAATATCAGTTTTCAAGAAAGCTATATTGTCTTTATATAGTGTTCATATTTATATCTATTGACATCATGACTACATTTGAGACCAATAGTACAATTGTCTTTCTTATGTTGTAAACTGGAAATGAAAAAATTGTTTTATGCTTTCGAAATCATTTGATCATTGATACATTCGAAATTTTGAATATATGCGTGAATTTTGAATGAACAGCACCTTAATAAATATTAATAATTAATCAAAACAATGGAAAATATCAATTTTTAAGGGAAAAGACTGATTTATTTAGATTTTTTCCAATTATAAGATGAGAATATCAACTCAAAAGAGAAAAGTTGAGAGGCTTTCAACTTAAAAGCGAAATTTAAACATATATTTATTTTTTGAACAATCACTACCTTAATGAATTTTAATAAATGAACAAATAACAAAAAGAAAATATGATTTTTAATGCAAAAAGACGAACTTAAACGAATTTGATTAACTTTTACACTAGTTTAAAATTTTATCATATTTTTAGATGCTATGTAGAATTTTAACCCTTGAACGAGGCACACGTCAAGACATACTCATTACTAAACAAAAATAAATTTATTTTATTCTTGAGTGTGCAAACTAATATCCTTATTTTTATTAGTTTTAACTGGATTATTCTACTTTCAAGCTTAATTTCATACACAAAGCATTATTTTATCAAATATAGTACTTTCCGATTTAACGAAATTCAGTGATTTTTCAGTTTTTAAAACAATCCTATGAGTTAAAAGACACGAGCCCCTCCCATAATTTTATAGCTTTGGGTAAAACGAAATGAATTAGCATCACACTAAAACTTAAACACGAACAAAAAAAGTTATTCAATAATACCTTAATGCGTAACTTTCCCTCAAAATGAAAAACGAATGAATTCTTGAAACCTCTAAACTTATTAAGTAAAAAAAAAATAATAATTCGCCCTCGGACGGATTCGAACCACCAACCCCATGGTTAACAGCCATATGTGCTATCCAATTGCGCTACAAGGTCATCGAAGATTTCTGAATTATTGCAATACTTATTTACATCAAACTCGATACTTGATCCTGTATATTTTAACTTTTAACATAGCATAATTTTAATAACTGTTTTTATCCATTTATCAAAAAATTATTAAATCACAGAACGATCACACATCAAGTTGTTTCAAATATGAATACCATAGCTGCCAACCTTTACGCTTTTTTCATACCACTAAAATTTTATAGAAAATATTGTCTCATTCAATCGTCGAAATCTCATTATTAAACAAGGCGAAAATCTCCTTAAAATTTTAGTGGTAGCCCAAAAGCGTAAAAGTTGGCAGCTATGGAATACTATCTTTACAGTTTTTTAATGATACAGAGTATACATGAATGCAAACGTTAATTTTTGAAACATTTCATATTTTAAATAGTCTATATTTCAAACCAAACTATTTGAAATTTTCACCACATAAGAGAAAATATTACTTAGCTGTTTTCCCTATTATCTTTTAAAAGATATCAGATAAAACTTTTGAATTAATGTTCCAAGAACTGCAACTGAAAATACATCAACTCTTTATAGTAAACCCTGTTTTCGCATAATTTCTTGAAATTCAATAACAAATTGACCTTTACAGCAATACTTATCTACATCAAACTCGATTCTTGCTCCTATATATTTTAACATTACATAATTTTAACAAATGTACATCGAATTTGTAAGATTTTAACACTTGGATCACATACACCTCAAGAAATATTCATAATTAGACAAAAAATAAGTTTTAATCTTATCAATAACTGGAAATTTCACATTTAAATAATATTTTCATGATTGTACATATAAAAATAAGATTTTACAAAGCAAATTCCATAATTTTATCAGATTCGAACTTAATTTTTATACACAAAACATTATTTAATCAAATTTTATACTTTATGATTCAGTGAAATTCAGACTAGTCTAGGTTATTCTACTCATATTATTAATCAAATTGTCACATGTTTCACCTTACACTTCAGAGATTTCTGAATTACCACCCATCAAGTTGTTAAATATAAATACTATTTTTATAGTTTTTATAGTATATAGTGTACTTGACTAGTCTAGGCTATTCTGCTTTGAAAAAACAATTTTACAACAATTTTTTTTTTTTTTTTACAAAACTGAAAAAAAAATTTACAATTTTTTAAAATAGTATTATAATGGTTGGCTAACCATTATAATACTATTAAAAATACCATTTTTTGAAACTTTTTAATAACTTTTTTTGTAATTTTTTTGTAATTTTTTTGTTATTTTTTATGTTGTAATTTTTTTTTAACTTTTGTAAAAAAAAAATGTTGTAAAATTTTTTTTTCACTTTTGTAAAAAAAAAGTTACGTTATATATATATTTTTTACTTTTGTGATTTTTTTCTTTCTACTAATTTTTTTTTTAATTTGTAAATATATCTAGAAAACTTTGAAATTATTTTGTGAACTTGTATATTTTTCATTCATCTGTTAATTTTTGTCTGTTCTTACGGAATTTTTTAAGATGAGAAAATGTTTTTTCGTTTAAAATGTTGGGAGATATATTCCAATAATGAAACAGACTTTACAAAAAAAAAAACACGTTCTAGATAAAAAAATATTTATTATAACCATTTAAGGAATAAATTGTGAATACTATCTTACATTCACATAGCTGCCAACTTTTACGCTTTTTTGCTACCATTAAAATTTAATAGAGATTTTCTCCTTATTTAATCGTGAGATTTCGACGATTAAATAAGACATTATTTACTATAAAATTTTAATGGTAGGAAGAAAGCGTAAAAGTTGGCAGCTATGCATTCATGTTAGAAGAATCACGGATAACAAAAATTTCTTTACATCCTGTGTATGCCTTTCAAATTTTAATTTTGGGATATTGTAGTATCTCTTATGCAATTTGGTTGGGTACATTGTGGAAATCTCTTCCTTGATTGTTAAATTCTTCAAACGTCTAGTTATTTTTTAAATCACAAAGTTTACATACAACTGGTTAGTGGCGTACCCAGGATTTTATTTCGGGGAGGGGGGGGGGGGGGGTGACTTAAATTTCCATAATGTTCTAAATCTTAGGAAACACGTTGAATTGTGTTGTAAACAGAAATCATTTTTGACAATTAGGCCGTAGCCAGAGAGGGGAATGGGGGGGAGGGGTGATTTTGTTCCGGCTTTTACGAAAATTTAAGGCATGAGGTTCTGAAAATTTAAAAAATTCGATCATCAGTTCGAAAATTTGGACTTAAAAAAATATCGAGATTTTTGACAAATGATCGCTGAAAAAAATCATTTTCGTTAAAGGATAGAGGGAAAAAACCGAATTTTGAAAAAAGGACCCGAGGGTAAAATACGAATTTTGTCAAAGGATCGTGAAAATAAGTCAAATTTCGTCCAATGATCGCGGAGAAAGCGCGAATTACGCCAAATGATCATGGAGGAAACGCGAGTTTCGTCAAATTACCGCGGAGCAAAAGGGAATTTCATCAAATGATCCCGAAGGAAACATGAATTTCGTTAAATGAGCACATAAAAATCCCGAATTTCATCAAAGGCTGCAGAGAAAACGCGAATTTCATGAAAAGTCGCGGAAAAAACGCGAATTTCGAAAAACGCGCACTCCGTCAAAGGGCAGCGAAGAAACGCGAATTTCGTTACGTCAAATGTAAACACAAAAAACGTGAATTTCGTCAATAGGCCGCAGAAAAAAACGCGAATTACGTCAAAAAGACGAGAAAAAACCGCGAATTTTGCAAAAAAGCAGCGGAAAACACAAATTTCGATGAAGGATTGCGAAAAAAAACGCGAATTTCGACAAAGGATCGCAAAAAATCCCCGAATTTCGTGAAAGGGCGACAGAAAAAAAACGAGTTTCGCCAAAAGGCTGCGGAAAAAAGCACATTAAGACAGAAAGCCACGAAAAAAAACACGAATTTCATCAAAAGGCTGCGGAAAAAAGCAAATTAAGACAGAGAGCCGCGAAAAAAAAACACGAATTTCGTCAAAAACCCGCGGAAAAAAGCAAAATTCTTCAACGGATCTAAAAAAGACGAATTTAGTTAAAGAGCTGCAGAAAAAACCCAAATTTCGTCCAAGGGCCGCAGAAAAAATGAGAATTTCATCAAAAGTCGCGGAAAAACGCGAATTTCGAAAAATGCGCACTCCATCAAAGGATGGCAGAAAAAAGCGAATTTTGATAAAGTATCGCAAAAAACGGAAATTTCGTCAAAGGGAAACAGAAAAAAAACGTGAATTTCGTTAAAAAGCCGCAGAAAAAACGCGAATTACGTCAAAAATATGAGAAAAAAGCGCGATTTTGTCAAAAAGCCGCAACAATCAAATTTCGACAAAGAATAGCAAAAAAAATGCGTATTCAAAGGGCCGCGTAAAAACGCGAATTTCGTCAAAGGATCACAAAAAAGCAAAATTCGTGAAAAGGCCGCAGAAAAAAGGCGAAATTCGTCAAAGGGCCTCAGAAAAACGCAAATTTCGTCAAAGATCCGCGGAAAAAACGCGAATTTTGTCAAAGGCCCGCAGAAAAAATGTGAATTTCGTCAAAGATCTACGAAAAAAAGCGAATTTCGTCAAAGGCCCGCAGATAAAACGTGAATTTCGTCAAAGAGCCGAGAAAAATGCAAATTTCGTCATATAGCCGCAATAAAACTCAAATTTCGACAAAGGCTAACAAAAAAAAACACTTATTCCGTCAAAGGGCCGCGGAAAAACGTGAATTTCGTCAAAGGATCACAAAAAAACACAAATTTCTTGAAAGGGATTCAGAGAAAACGCGAATTTCGTCAAAGAGCCTCAGAAAAAATCCAAATTTCATCAAAGATTCGCGGAAAAAACGCGAATTTCGTCAAAGGGCCGCGTAAAAAAGCAAATTTCATCAAAAGATCACGGGGAAAATGCGAATTTCGTCAAAGCGTCTTGATAAAAACCCGAATTTCATCAAAGGGTCGCGGAAAAAACGCATACAAACATCTATGTTTATTATTATAGCTATAGTTTTTAAACTGAAATAATATGCTGAGCAAACTTTTTAAAAATCTGGTTAACCCGAACCCAACTTCCAGGAATCTACACTCAGCCTGATATTGACCTGAAATGAAAACAGACTTAACCCAACCTGCAACAAAAATAATTAGTGTCGGGAAGGGATTTCCCCCCTTCCCCCTCTGCTGTAATCTTTCAGAAAATTTGCTGTGAATTTCAGAATATTTTTTTAAAAATCCAAATCAACCATAGGGGCGGGGATGTACGGGTCCGATTCTGAGGCCATCCCACGTCGAAATAAGTTGAAAAGTGTTTCTGTTTTTTTTTTATATGCTTTCATTTCAAAGAAAGTCATCGTAGCTTAAAATCTATAAAATTGTTCTTCCACCCCCGAAACTAAATTCTGGCTACGGTTCTTGTTTTACAATAAATTAACATTGTAACAAACACAAAATATTTTTTGTATTCACAAAATATTTTTATACACATATATAAAATAACGACTGTTTATTATTTGTGCACAAGTAATAATTATGACTTTAAACCGTTCCATATGAAAAATACTGGCTGGAAAGTTAGGACGGAAAAGGAAGATAAGTGGGAAGAGGGAATTTTTCGCGGTCTTTTGGCGAAATTCGCATTTTGAAATTCGCGATTATTTGACGAAGTTTGTGTTTTTTCGAAGTCCTTTGATGACATTCTCGTCTTTTTCGCTACCTTTTGTTGAAATTCTCGTTTTTTTTTGCAACCCTTTAACGATATTTGCGCTTTTTTCACGATCCTTTGACGAAATTCACGTTTTGTCCGCGATTATTTGACGAAATTCGCAGTTTTTGTTTTACGAAATATGCGTTTTTCGCGGCATTTTGGCGAAATTCGCGTTTTTCCCGCGATCCTTTGAAGAAATTTGTGCTTTTTCGCAATCCTTTAAAAATATTGGCGTTTTTTCAGCTAGCCTTTGACAAAATTAGTATTTTCCGTGGCCCTTTGACAAAATTCGCGTTTTTTTTTTCATGGCCCTTCGACAAAATTCGCGTTTTTTACGCAATCAGTTGACCAAATCGACATTTTTCTGCAATGCTTTGGCAACATTGGAGATCCTTTTCTGCGAACGAGTGATGAAATTGATTTTTTACGACGACCATTTGTCAATATTCGCGACTTTTTTGTAGCTGAATTTTTTGAATTTTCGGAACCGAATGCCTTAAATTTTCGGAAAATTCGAATCAGAATCACCCCTACTTGTAATTGTGCGCGAGTAATAAATAAATCGTACATAAAATTGGGAATATTTTCAATTTTTGGGGATTTAAAAAACAATGTTACAAAAACAAAAAAATATGTTTTTTTTTTACATTTTTTTCATTTTGAAAATAGCTTTTGTGTTTTCAAGTAAATATGGTCGCAGGACTGAGGAGGATATTGGATTAACGAAAAAGACAAATTCGTGACATGCCAGAAAATAAAACAAATTTATCTCAAAAATAAAGCCTTTTCCCTTTCACTGCACTGTAAAAAAAAATCTGTGAAGTTACTAAAGTTTTTCTAGGAAACTTGGATTCCTAGAACTTTTCATGTAACGGCAACAACAAAATTTCATGTAACAGACACACTTTTGCGCCGAAAATCAAAAAATCTGTAAGGTTACTAAGAATTTTTTTGGAAACTGGGATTCCGAGAACTTTTCATGTAACTGCAGCCAGGGTTACAAATAAAAGTTTAGTAAGATTACTGAAATTTTAGCAGATTCATTTGTAAAGTTACAGATTTTTGTAGCTTTACAAAAACTAGTTTTGTAGATTTGCAGCTTTTTTCGTACCGTTACAGGTGAAAGTTTAGTAAGCATGTAACTTTACATCTGTAGAACTACAGATTTTTTTTTACAGTGTGCGATTCATTCGGAGGCGAAATGGAGCTGTAACCTCATAACCCCGTCTCCATCAACTTCTTTGGGTATTGTATGCTGGGGCATCACTGCACACTAATATATGGAGCTAACGAGAATAGCTGCATGGCAGAAAAAAAATACAAATTTATCTTAAAAGAAAGGAAAAAATCATCATTTTTTTTCATTTCATTTTTGACTATTTTGAAAGTGGACTTGTAACCCTATGAGCCCCTCCCCCCCGTTGGGTATACTGTGGTGTTGTAACTGTGCGCTGATATGAGACTAACCAGAATGGCTAGTTCGTTGTATTGCAGAAAACAAAGTTGCAAGTTTATCTCAAACAAAAAGGAAAAAAATCAGCAATTTTGGGGGGCAATAGGGCTGTAACCCCATTAACCCCCTTTCCACTTCTTTGGGTATAATGTGGTGTCGCTGTGCATTAATATGGAACTAAAGAGAAGAGACCGGCTAGTCTGTTGAATGATAGGAGAAAAAAATACAAATTTATTTCAAAGAGAAAGAAAAAAAAGGTAATATTTTTCATTTCATTTTCGACTATTTCGTGAGGAGGGGGCTGTAACCTCATCAGCCGCCGCCCCCTCTTCTTTGGGTATGCTGTGATGTTAATGTGAGATTTATCTAAAAAAATAAGGATTGCAGAAAACAAAATTACGAATTTAGCTCAAACAAGAAGGAAAAAAATCAGCTTTTTTTTTTCATTTCATTTTTGACTATTTTGGGAGGAGGCACCCTATTAGCCCATTTCACATCTTTGGTTATAATGTGGTGTCACTGTGCACTAGTATGGAACTAAAGAGAAGAGAGCGGTTAGTCTCTTGAATTATAGGGGGAAAATATAAATTTATCTCAAATAAAAAGAAAAAAAATCAGCACTTTTTCATTGCATTTTCGACTATTTCGAGAAGAGGGGCTTTAATTCCATCAGCCCCCCTCCCCATCTTTGGGTATGCTGTGATGTCAATGTGGACTAACATGGGGTTAACGAGAATGGCTATTTTGCTGTATGACAAAAGAGAAAATTACAGATTTATCTAAAAAAGTAAGGGATAAACACTTTTTTCATTTAATTTTTCGACTATTTTGGGAAGAGGGGGATGGGCTGTAACCCCATCAGCCCCTTTTTCTTCTTTGGTGTCAATGTGCACTAATATGGAACTAAAGCGAAGGGAGCGGCTTGTGTGTTGAATGATAGGGAAAAAATTGCAAATTTATCTCAAACAGAAAGAAAAAAATCAGCACTATTCTTTAAATTCATTTTCGACTATTTCGAGAGGAAGGGGCTGCAATTCCATCAGCCCCCTCCCCATCTTTGGTTATGCTGTGATGTCAATGTGAACTAATATGGTGTTAACGAGAATGGCTATTTTGCTGTATGACAGAAGAAAAAATTTACAGATTGATCTAAAAATAGTAAGGAAAAATATTTTTTTTCCATTTAATTTTTCGACTATTTTGGGAGGAGGGGAGGGAGGGGGGGGGGTTGTAACCCAATCAGCCCCCTTTCTCTTCTTTGGTGTCAATGTGGACTAATATGGGAGTAATGAAAATGGGTAGTCCGATGTATGATTGAAAAAAATGTAAATTTTTTTCCAAAAAAGAAAGAAAAAAATTCGGCCTTTTTTCACAACACTTTCGAAAATTTCGGGGAGGAGGGGCTGTAGCTCCATCAGACCCCCCCCCCCTTGGGTACGCCCATGCAACTGGTGATACACTATATGATACATTTTTGATTCAGGTTTTCTTGAAAACAGCCTTTGGCCTTTGGCAATCTTCGCAAGTATAGGGTTTTCACCTGCATGGATCTGTGTATGTTCTTTTAAATTCCATTTACTTAAAAATTGTTTGTAGCAAATAGAACACATCTGTAAGAGAAATAAATGTAAATAATTAGAATTCTCTTCAATGATATAGGTAAAAAACACTTGTTAAAGTATGAACAGTAAAATATTTGATTTTAAATTTACCCTAATTACGTTTCATATATGAATTATAGTATTTCACATATAAGTACTCACATATTTATTATTCTTTAACTCTACATGTGCTAAGGATGAATCATTCAGATCATTCATTTCTGATAAAGAGGATTGCTGTTGTTTTGATTCATCTTGTTGCAACATCTGTACAATAAAAGAAATATATTTATATACTTAGGAAAGGTTTAATATATAAATAATCATTTATTTATAATTTATTTTTATTGATACATATATATATTGTAATGATATACTAAAACTTACTTTATTCATTAACAAAGAAATCAATTCCTCAAATGAATTAAAATCTGGAAATTTATCAGAGTTGCGTACTTAAAGTCACCTTCTCACCCAAGTCTAACAGTTGAAATGAGAAATGCTGCGCTGCTTTTCGAAAATTTAAATTATTCTTAAACGTTTTGATCACGTGCCAACTCACGCATGCGTACAAATCAGTAGTATAATAAATGTTATTAAGAAATTCTGTTATAGCAAACCATAGATTATTATATTCTGAGAAGAGATAGTGGTAATGACATTTAAGATAGGAGTTAAACTTGCAGTTTTTAAAAGCCTTTTTTTATTTTAATTTTTCAATAACTTGTAATTTTATTTTAACTTTTGTAATTTTTTTTACTTTTGTAAATTTTATTTTGCTAATTTACATATTTTTCATTCATCAGTTGAAGTTTTATATAAAATAGATGGAATTTTATGCGATAGTTAATTATTTTAATTGATTATTAGTATTTTCCTTCTATGATTCTTTTCATGTATGAGGTTATTTAATATATATTAGATTTTCTTTACTTATTCATATGATAGTAATATTTCTGAGGAATACATATCTGATAATTGTTAGAAAAGTGTGAAGCACAAATCGTTCTGTGATGTTGATAAGCGTTGTACTAAAAATTCATATAATTTGGTTTTAAAAACAGGTTATTTGAAATATGAAATGTTATAATTAATGATTGTATTCATGTATGCTATGTATCATTAGAACTACAAACATAATATTAATATTTTGAGCAACTGGATGGATGAAAATACAGAAATCTTCGAAGTGTAAGAGGAAACATATGATAATTTAATAATATGGATAGAATAACTCAGACTAGTCATGTATACTATGTATCATTAAAATGATAAAGATAGTATTTATTTTTTATACAACTTCGTGGATGATAATTCTGAAATCTCTAAAGTGCAAGGTGAAACATATGATAATTTGATTAATAATATGAACAGAATAACCCAGACTAGTCAAGTACACTATATACCATTAAAAATATAAAAATAGTATTTATATTTTTAACAACTTGATGGATGGTAATTTAGAAATATCTAAAATGTAAGGTGAAACATGAGACAATTTGATTAATAATATGAGTAGAATAACTTAGACTAGTCTGAATTTCACTGAATCACAAAGTATAGAATTTGATAAATAATGTTTTGTGTATAAAAATTAAGTTCGAATGTGATGTAATTATGGAAATTGGTTTGTAAACTCTTATTTTTATATGTACAATTAATGTTTTTTTTTTTATATATAAAAATCAAGTTCGAATGTGATAAAATTATGGAATTTGGTTTGCAAAATCTTATTTTTATATGTACAATCATGAAAATATTTTTTAAATGTGAAATTTCCAGTTATTGATACGATTAAAAATTATTTTTTTGTCTAATTATGAATATTTTTTGAGGTGTATGTGATTCAAGTGTTAAAATCTTACAAATTCGATGTACATTTGTTAAAATTATGTAATGTTAAAATATATAGGAGCAAGAATCGAGTTTGATGTAGATAAGTATTGCTGTGAAGGTCAATTCGTTATTGAATTTCAAGAAATTGTGCAAAAACAGGGTTTTCTATAAGGGTATTTATTTTCAGTTACAGTTCTTGAAAATTAATTCAAAAGGTGTTATCTGCTATAATATGCTAATAGCGAAAAGATCTAAGTAATATTTGCTCTTATGTGGTGAAAATTTCAAATAGTTTGGTTTGAAATATAGACTATTTGAAATACGAAATGTTTGAAAAATTAAAGTTTGTATTCATGTATACTCTGTATCATTAAAAATCTGTAAAGATAGTAGTCACATTTGAAACAACTTGATGCGTGATCGTTCTGTTATTTGATAATTTTCCGATAAATGGATAAAATCAGTTGTTAAATTTGTGTAATGTTAAAATATATAGGATCAGGAATCGAGTTTGATGTAGATAAGTATTGCAATAATTCAGAAATCTTCGATGCCCTTGTAGCGCAATTGGATGGCGCATATGGCTGTTAACCCCTTGAAGGGCGGTGAAGCTGTCACGGCATCACATAATTTTAATCCCAAATTGCCACATTGGCACCAGAATTTTATGATGAAAATGTCATCTTTATTAAGTACGCGAAATTTTGCTTTTCCTTCTTTACAAATAAAATATCTTGTTAATACTGGTGTCAATAAATTATTTGAACATTTTACGAATACAAGTACCTTGCCCCTGAAAGGGTTAACCATGGGGTTGGCAGTTCGAATCCGTCCAAGGGCAAATTATTATTATTATTATTATTTTTTTTTTACTTAGTAAGTTTAGAGGTTTCAAGAATTCATTTGTTTTTCATTTTGAGGGAATGTTACGGATTAAGCAATTATTTAATAACTTTTTTTGTTTGTATTTAAGTTTTAGTGTGCTGTTAATTCGTTTCGTTTCACCCAAAGCTATAAAATTACAGGCGGCGCTCATGTTTTTGAGCTCATGGGATTGCTTTAAAAAGTGAAAAGTCCTTCCGGCCAGTGCCGGGAGGAAGAGGTAGCTTTCAAATTCCTTATTTTAAAAAAGCCAACTTATATTATTCAAACACACGAAGCTCAATTTAGTGGAAACTGAATATAGGAGATTCAATACTAATTTTTATCAATATAATGAATGTGAATTTCGCGAAATTAGTCAGCTTTATCCAAGCTGCTTTTATTTAAAGTAACTTATATTTGGCTGAGATGTTAATGTATACTATCCACATGCCTTCTTACATGGAAATAGGCGAATACGTGTGTTATCGCGTGACAAATACAAGATCGTTTCAAAATGTTAGCCATACCAGAAATTCAAAGTGCTATAATTCAACAATTTTTTAAGATATTAAAAAAAGAACAAATTTTCAGAAACAAAATCTGCTCCGGAATCTTTGTATCAAGGCCAAACACATAAAAAAACCTTTTTTATTTTTCAATTTTTTAATACCTCATTTTAAATTTTAAATTTATTTTTTTTAAATGGCAACCCTTTTGAAACAAGATGGCGAATGAAGCTGGGCAACGAACTCAGTTGAGACATTGGTATGTACTATGTACAGACCAAGTAACATCCAAATTGATTCATAAATGCGCTTGTTATCGCGTGACAAAAATCAGGTCATTTTAAAATGTCAGCCACAATAGAAATTCAAAATGCTATAACTCAGCCATTTTTTTAAATATAGACGAAACAAAAACTGTTCCGCAATCTTTGTATTAAGGTCAAACACATACGAAAAAAATCTTTTTCATTTTTCAAATTTTTGGTATCTCATTTTAAATTTAAATTTTTAAAAATTTTTTAAATGGCTGCTATTTTGAAACAAAATGACGGATGAAGCTGGCCAACGAACTCGGTCGAGATATTTGTATGTACCATGAACACACCAAGGTACATCCAAATTGGTTCTTAAATACGCCTGTTATCACGTGACAAATATCGGGACGCTTCAAAATGCCAGCCACGCTAGAAATTCAAAATGCTATAACTCAGCCATGTTTTAAGATATAGCCGAAACAAAAACTGCTCCCAAATCTTTGTATCAAGGTCAAATACATAAGAAAAAAATATTTTTCCAATTTTCAATTTTTTGGTACCACATTTCCAATTTAATTTTTTTTAAAAATTTAAATGGCTACCATTTTTAAACAAGATGGCGGATGAAGCTGGCCAACGAACTCGGTCGAGACATTGGTATGTACTATGTACAAACGAAGTTACATCCAAATCGGTTCATAAATACGCCTTTTATCGCGTGACAAAATTCAGGACGTTTCAAAATGTCAGCCACGCTAGAAATTCAAAATGCTATAACTCAGCCATTTTTTAAGATATAGACGAAACAAAAACTGCTCCGGAATCTATGTATAAAGGTCAAATACATAAAAAAAAATATTTTTCCGTTTTCAATTCTTTAATACCACATTTCAAATTTAAAATTTTTAAAAAAAATTTTAAATGGCCGCCATTTTGAAACAAAATGGCGGATGAAGCTGGCCAACGAACTCGGTCGAGACATTAGTATGTACAATGTACATACCGAATTACATCTAAATCGGTTCATAAATTCGAGAGTTACAGTATGACAAAGGTCAGATATATATATATATATATATATGTATCAACTTTTGAACGGATGGTGGTTTTGGGGCCTGGGGGTCATGATCGATGAAAATATACCAAAATTTTTTCAAATCGCTTTCCTCCGAACGGCTGCAATAGGTAGCTTTTTGTAATGAAAGCTACCTAAAAATCACCGAATTTCGTTAAACTGGAAAGTACAGTATTTGATTAAAGAATGCTTATTGTATAAAAATTAAGCTGGAATGTAGAAAAAGTCAGTTATATGTAATAAAAATAAGGATATTAGTTTGTACACTCATACTTTTATATGTACATTCATGAAAATATTTTTTAAATGTGAAATTTTCAGTTATTGATTACATTAAAATTAATTCATTTTTGTTTAGTAATGAGTATTTCTTGAGGTGTACCTCGTTTCAGGGTTAAAATTATACATAGCTAGCATCTAAAATGATAAAATCTCAAACTAGTGTAAAAGTTAATCAAATTCGTTTAAATTCGCCTTTTTTCATTAAAAATCATATTTTCCTTTTGTTATTTGTTCATCTATTAAAATTCATTACGGTAATGATTGTTCAAAAAATAAAATATATGTTTAAATTTCTCTTTTATGTTGAAATCCTCGTAACTTTTCTCTTTTAAGTATATATTCTGATCTTATAGTTGAAAAAATCTAAAGAAATCAGTCTTTTTCCTTAAAAGTTGATAATTTCCATTGTTTTCTTTAATTATTAATATTCATTAAGGTGTTGTTCATTCAAAATTCAGATATATGTTAAAAATCTCAAATGTATCAATGATCAAATGATCTCGAATTTATAAAACAATTTTATTCATTTCCAGTTTTCAGCATAGGAAAGAAATTTGTACTATTGGTCTCAAATGTAAGTAGTCATGATGTGAATAGATATAAATACGAACACTATATAAAGATAATCAAGATTTTAAAGATAGATAACGTTTAACAATGTAATTTGTATACTTGTAACAATATATAAACAAGTGTATTTCAAAGTTGAAAATTTGCGTAAAAATTCTTCTTTTTCTTGAAAACTGATATTTGTTTTGTTTAATTAATTATATTTATTAAGTTTTTGTTATTACAAACTAAAACGTAAGTTTAACTCTTCCCTCATAAGTTGATATTTCCGTGTTAAAGCTGATAATAGCATAAGAAATCAGCTTTTATCTCTTAACAATTTATATTTTTCATTGTTCTGCTTAATTATTAATACGAGGGTAGTATGATAAGTACCTGGCCTCGGCCAGAGATGGTGCTACTAGAATTTAAAAAAGGATTTATTTATCAAATGTGATCTTTCACATCAAGTCACTAAGTTGTTTACTTTGTGAGTGGAAGCCATTTGAATAAAACAACTTTGTTAATATTTCAAAAATGAAAAAAATTGAATATTGAGCATTGATAAAAAACCTGTTTTTGAAAAAGAAAACAATTGATGAGATTAAAGCGGAACTTAGAAAAGTTCATGGGAACTATGAACCTTCGTTACCAACCATAAAATATTGGACAGCTGAAGCTGAATTCAAACGCGCCGTACAAGCATTTTTGATGAAGAACGTCCAAATCACTCAACTGAAGTTACGAAATCAGAAACGATTGAAAATAATCCATGATATTTTGATAAACGATGAGAGAGTGAAAGTGCACGAGATTGCTGAGACTGTGGGCATCTCAATTGAACGGGTGCAAAAATGTTTAACAACAAATTTGAATATGAAAAAGATTTTCCGCAAAATGGGTGCCGCAATTGTTCACTATTGACATTAAACACACTCGTATGCCAATTTCAAAATAAGGTTTGGCGAAGTTAACGTGAAATCCAAATTATTTTTGGCATCGATTCATAACTGTTAACAAAACATGGATTTATCACTGTACACCAGAAACTAATGAACAGTCCAAACAGTGGGTTTTCGTGGCCAACTTGCGCCAAAAAAGGCTACAGCGACTTTATCTGCAAACAAAGTCATGGCTACAGTAATCTGGGATTCATGCGGCATGTTTCTCGTCGATTACCTTGAAGAAGGCAAAACGATTAATGGAGAATATTATTCCACCTTATTGGATAGTTTCAACCATGTTGTGAAAGATAAGCATCCGCATTTGGCGAAGAAAAAAATTCTCTTTCATCAAGACAATGCATGCGTGCACACCTGTGTCCTCGCCATGGCAAAATTCTATGAATTAGGATACGAACTACATCTCCATCCACCATATTCACCAGATTTAGCTCCTGCGAATATTTTCTATATCCAAATATGAAAAAACGGCTCGATGGAAAAAAATTTGGCTCTATCGATGAGGTTATTGCTGAAAAAAAAACGCCTTTTTTGAAGGGTTGGAGAAATCGTATTTTTTAGAGGGAATAAAAAAAATAGAAAAACGTTGGGCTAAGTGAATCTAACTAAAAGGAGATTATGTTGAAAAATAAAATACATTTTTGACATAAAAATGTGTTTTTCTTGTTAAAGCCAGGTACTTATCATACAGCCCTCGTATTCATTAATGTAATTATCGTCCAGAACTAAAATATAAGTTTATATCTTTCATGTAACAGTTGAAAAGAAGCATAAAAATTCATATTTTTCTTGGATGTAAACGTTTCCTGTTATGCTTTTGTGACGCCAAAACTGTATTGTTGCGGTCTCTCAAGTTTAAGGAATGTGTGGAGCTGACAGTAGTGAATAGGAGTTGGAATTATTTTCTTAACCCCCTGGGGACGAGCGACCGGTATTTGTGCCGCGTAAGGTGCTCAGAATAGGTGATTATTCTCACCAGTAAGTTTTTATTTCAAAATTTGCCTTATTTAATCCGAGCATTTTCCCTATTCAATTAGGCCAAAATTTCTGTTTTAAAAACCGGTGATTAAAGATTAAAAATTCTGTAAAAGACGCTCGTCTCAAAGGTGTTAAACTAGTCTCATCGAAAAAATCCTATTCAATCTGCTAAAAGTTAAGAAAATTAGAATAAAAAATCCTATTTTTATATGCGTTTTCGTGATAATATTTTTTAAATGTGAAATTCCCAGTTATTGATTAAACTAAAAATCGAATTTATTTTGTTTAATTAATATATATCTTGGAGTGCAGTCGTCTAAGATTTTAAGTCTTACATAACTAGTGTTTAAATGTATGTTAAAATCTCAAACTAGTGAAGAGTTAATATAATTCGTCTTTTTTCATTAAAAAATCGATAATAACATTTGTTATTTGTTAAATTATCAAACCTCATTAAAGTAATGGTTGTTCGAAAACTAAAATATACGTTTAAATTTTCCTTTTAAGATGATATTCTCATATTATAGGTGAAAAAATCTGTTTTTTTTTTCATTAAAAATTAATATTTTTCATTATTTTGTTAAATTAATAATACTCATTAAGGCGATGGCTGTTCAAAATTCAAATATATATGATTCACTTTTAACTTTTAAGTTGTTATTCTTATCTTATAGCTGGAAAAATGTAAAGAAAGCAGCTTTTTTCCTTAAAAATTAATATTTTTCGTTATTTTGCTTAATTAATAATACTCGTTAAGTTGTTAATCATCCAAAATTCAAATATATGTCTAACTTTACCCATTTAAGTTGATATTCTGATCTTTTAGTTGGAAAAAATCTACAGAAATTAGCTTTTTTCATTAAAAATTGTTATTTTCAATTATTTTGCTTAATTGAATTATTTAATCTCATTAATTAAAATGAGATGTATTGTTGAATATGCAGTACAACATATTACCTCTAGAAACTGATGTGCGCAAGCATTTGTTGTTAGATGGTCTGTAGGCAGTTCTTCTTCTTCTTATTTTTTTTTTTCGTGCACTTTATAAAATTCATACATTGTATTGAGGTGCACGATAACATTTTCCTTACAGTAGATATGGTGAAGCCATATATTTGTGTTAATTTTTCATTCAAAATTAATCTGTTTTCTACATTTATTTTCCTTTCTGCGGTTGACGCGAGCTTTCAGAGATAATTTCTCTTTATAATTTATGTCTAATTTATCGCAATCGTTATACTTTTTGTTGGCATTTTATTAAGTAAACATCTTTCCCTTCATCTATTAAAGGCTATCATTCAAAGGCTATTTCGTTTTATTTATAATGTAAGCACAATTTCTATCCCCACATAAATATTCTTTTATTGACAATTTATTAGCTAAACGTTTTTTGTCTTTCTCTGTTAAAAGCTATCATTCAGAAAAATGATTTATTTGTTATTTCTAATTTAAGCACTATTCCTTCCCCGCAGATAAATTCTTTATTGATATTTTATTTGTTAAACGCCGTTTCTTTACAAATCTGTTTACATAATCTAAAGATCATATTGTTAATTTTAAGCTTGCTGGCGCCTCGTAAATGCATTAAAATACACATAAATTTCATTTTCACTTCGGCCGGTAAGTAGATATTTGACATTAATTATCCTCACCGTTATACTCTATATGTAAGCAATAATAGGTTTGCTTTATTATTTCACTTATTAATTTGTTGCCAAATGTGGTATCTGCCCTTGGCGTTTATCTAGTTCAAATTTTAATATATCTCCCAGTTTAACGGTTATTTTGTGATTGGCGTATTGGCTCAAGACAGATATATTCTTGGTGTATTAAATTACACAGATTGAAAGGGACTTGCTCTCTGATATTCGCACTGCAAACAGCTTAAGTTTGTTGCTGAGTTTTAGGGAGGCCACCACTGCTTAATATCTTATGCCCACTTCAGTAAAATAAATACTTTTTCCATGGAAACTGTTCTTTTGAATTATTGCCTGATGGATTTTCTAGGAAACGGATCATCATCTGGGTTTGCATTTAGGAACATCGTCTGTGTACTCCACTACTTTGTTTACTATCACGACCGGAGTATTAAATAAAAATACTCCACAGAAGGATAGGGCATTTAATATTATTTTGCAGGACCGTACAAAAGAATTAAAATATGTTATAGTATAAGACTGATTATTGAAGGAAATGCGTTTTCAGTAGCGTTATGAGTTTTCAGGTTTTACTGTTTTATTACATTACATGGCGTGTATAAATTCCCCCGCGTTACTCAAAAGAATCCGAATGAATTAACTTTGGTCAACGGGAATTGCTTAAAGTGTGTTTCCAACAGCGTTGTGTGTCTTTCGACTGAACCCACTATACTATGTAGTGGGAGTATTATATAAATAACTTCATTTACAGGAGTTCACAAAAGTTTATGTATACACTGTAATCTATGAATGATAATTGTGGAAACGCATTTTCGTTGTGTTTTACGTTTTCCAGGTGGATTAAAATTTCGTAAGTTGTGTGATATCATAGGCGTAACCAGGGGGGGGGGGTGCCCTGGGTGCCCAGGCACCCCCCCCCCCCCCCGCTTCCGCAGACTCAAACACGGTTATTTTAAAAAATCGAAATCTACAAAAGAAAAAAGAAGAAGCGAAAGCAGAGTTCAGTTAGTTCAGCAAATTAGTTTAGTTCAAAAAACTAACACCCTAAGTTTTGAAATGTGATAAAAAATGAAACCCTCGTTCTTTTTTTCTTTCTTTCTCTTCTTTTTAAAGAAAATTATGTTGTTTATCTTTTTTAAAACTAGAACATTTACAAGAATCTGTATTAGTCTTGTAAGTCCAAAAGGTGGCTTTATAATTCCACTTTGACGTCTTTTGTTTCTTGGAAATTTTTTTTAAAGCCGTTCCTTCTATTGCATGTTTTTGCAATTTCATGAGAAATTAACGCAAGCTCTTAACGAACTAGAAACGATTTGTCTGTTTGCTTTCGTAGTTTAAAGTCTAGAGAGAAGCAAAACAATTTGAAACGGAATGCAGATGTGAAAAAATAATTCTAAAATGCGATTAGCCGGGGGAAAGGGGATGGGGGTGGGGGTACACTGAACCTGCCTCCTTTGAAAATGAAAAATAATAGCTCAGAAAATTCAAATTAATCTGGAAGTTGGTTGATTGGTTGAATGTCGTGTTTCGCGGCCATTTTTTGACATTCGTAAAAAGAATATGGTTGCTATCTTTCAAGTCACTATAGTAATTTTTTTCCTCTGAAAATTTTTATACGATTTTTAGAGTCTCTTCTCGTTTCGCAGCGTTCTTTTGAAAGTAGGAAAAGGAACCCGGTTTCAATCTTTTAGCCCACTGCAGTAAATTTTGACCGAATTCGCGATTTTATTCTGCGATCATTTCATGATATTTACGATTTTTTCCCAAAATCGTTTGACGAAATTCACGTCTTTCTACGCGATTTTTTGTCGAAATCTGCACTTTTCACCGCTAACCTTTGACAAAATTCGTGTTTTTTTACCACAATCCTTTAACGAAATTTGCATTTTTTACCGCGATATTTTGACGAAATTGGCATTTTTTTAACACGATCATTTGGTGAAATTCGCTTTTTCTTTCCGCAAGCTTTTGACAAAATTCGCGCTTTCTTTCTACGATCCTTTGACGAAATTCTTGTTTTTACCGCGATCCTTTGACGAAATTTATTTTCTGTTGCGACTGATTGACGAAAGTGATTTTTTTACAGGGAGATCATTTGTCGAAATTCGTGATAGTATTGCTCGACCGATCGGAAAATTCTCGATATTTTTCCATATCAATTAACAAAATTCTCTACTCTTTTCCGCAACATTTTGACGAAATTTGCAAAATTTTTTCACCAATCGTTTATCGAAATTCATAATTTTTTTGCGCAATCTTTTGACGAAACTGGCGATTACTTTTTGCACTCTTTTATCGAAATTCCCGATATTTTTCCATGATCGTTTGAAGAAATTCTCAAATTTTTCCGGGTCCGATTCACGAATTGATTTTAAGAAATGGCATAAAAGAAATAAAAATCACGGACTTCAATTTTTTTTAAATACTCACTGAAGAATCACAGGTCTGTGAAGAATTTGGAGGGGGGAAATACTGCACAACATTTTTTAACTGTGCGGGACTTTCCTTTTCTGTGCACAAATCGCGCGATCCCGCACGTTATTTCAAAGCCTCAAAGAAAACTTCATTACTAGAGGAAATTCGTTGGTTGGTTTTTTTAAACGAACATCGAATTAAACAAATCTAGGATTGGGGGGGGGGGGGGGCTGCCTTCAGAAACGTACTCCCGAGCAAGCTACAACCTCTTCTCTCTCGAAACAAGCAAATCTTGAATTATTGCGCTTTTTATTTCAAGCAAAATTAAATTTTCAGCTTTCTTATAAGAACTGATTTGACATTATTCCAATTCAAATTCAATCACGGCAATTGAAAAAATTACCAGAGAATTTTTTATGTTTCAAAAAAAGTAAAAATAATCGCCTCAAAGCACGAAAACAAACGCTAAAAATCGCATAAAAAATTCGGAAAAGATTAAAAAACCTACAGGGAACGAAATTAACTATTTGGGTAAAAGATTTAAACCGGATTCCTTTTAAGAATGTCGAAAAAAAAAATCATCGCGAAATGCGAAAAAAACCCTCTAAAAATAACATTAAAAAATTGTTAAAAATAGAAAAATCGCTGTAAGAATCTCGACAAAGTTTAAAAGAAGACAAAGTTTACTGTATAAAATATTAAAATAGGATTCTTTTTTACTAATTTGAAAAAATTGCCGCAAAATGCGAAAAATTTCGCATAAAAAATTAATTGAAAAATTCCAGAAATTTTCTTCGATATGGATGAGTTCAGGCATACAGATCCTGTCAAATCTCACGGCTGTGCAGGCTGCATTGTTTTTTTAGAGTTCAGCGCGCGCGTGCGTACACACACACAGAGACAGACAAGTACCTATTTTTATCATTATAGTTGCATCATGATAATATAATTTGTATCATCTTGATAAAATTTAGTGTATATTATCATGACCTGTTTTACCTAATATAGTTGACACATTCTGAAGTTAAAATATGAATTATCGTAATTTCCGGCCGGTAATTCGCGGATCAAACAGTTATGTTCGGATCCAGAAATCTTGTTTCATAAAACGTAACTTGTTAAATCGCGATAAGTATTTAACTTCAATAATGAAATAAAATTTCTGGGTCGAAACATGATTGTTAGATCCGCGGATTATAGGCCGGAAATTACGGAATGAAGAATATTATAATTATTTATAATATTATAATAATTATTTATATAGGCTTTCCTCCAAAATTCCTTGGGCCCCTCTGGTGATCCCTAAGAAGTGATGGAGTCACATTCTGAAAAACTTTCATGCGTATGTACTGGTGTACCGCATGTATTATCTGAGATTTATCATCCGGCAACATTTCATGCAGCGTTCCCTGTGCCTATAGAAGTTTCCAGCATGGTTAAAAGCCTTTTTTAATCTTTATAAGAAGTTAGGGTGCAAAAAGGTTTTACACTTGTGACCACACTTAGTCACTGTCTTATCTCACTGCTGCAAGAACGTTTACATATCTTTTTTTTACCATTAGATCTAGTTTTAATGTTTTGAACTCCTTCTCATCCCTCCTCACGCAAACAAAAATCGCGTTTGAGCCCTTTTGAAAAGAAATACCACACAATTATACCTTCTAAGATAAAAACCTGTTTAAAACGGAAATTCGACCAGTTTCCTGGATTTCCGTTTTAGAAGGTTTTACTATATAAGATATTGTTTGCATCCAACATGTTCAGGTTAAAAAGTCTGCCCCCCCCCCCCCCGTTCAAAAGGCTGGTTACGCCTATGGATATAGGTAAAAACATTTATAGAATCATATACTACGCTGCAGAGAAGATTTCGAATGAATTACCTTTTTATGGGTAGTAATTCCTGAGGATTGATTTTTAACTGTGTTTTGTGTTTTCTAAATTGTTTATTTAAAATTTATTTTCGCAACAATACTTTGATCGTGTTGGATAGTGTTTCTTAATCTATGTGTAATGCATGCGTGTCTTCAGCGGTGAAAAGAGTATCGTTTTATGCTAGTGTATGCAAGTAGCAGTAAGAATATAGTATATGTATAATATAAAAATGGCACATATGGTATACACGCTAAGATGGAAATCTGCCTAACACTTTTTTTTAATGGTTCTTTGCGATTCTGTCTTAGCAGATTTTACTGCATTACTTTTCATAGAAAAAAAAAATAGGAGGTGTGAATCCATACAATTTTCTGAAACTGAAATCTGCCATAAAAAATAATTAAGATTTACGCATAGATATTAATGAAACCAGCATTTTTATGCGTTGGTTTAGTACTGTTTATCCGTAGCCGCAAATAACTTTATTATCATTTGCACATCTACATCTATCCAATTGCACATTATCCATCCGTAAATACCTCATCTATATCCATCCAACATCTATGTGTGCAAGATTGTGCATGTTTATTCATTGTACATCCCCTATACGCACAAACAAAGCGAGAGAGAGTGATATACGAGTAAAGTGTTTTGAGGGGAACTGCGCGCACAAAAGTATTTAACAAATTTGAATTCGCACATGACGCAGAAAAGTTTTTAACCCAATGCTAAAAAAGTAAATTACTTTTCTTTTTTTCTTTTTTTTATTTAATTTAAACTTTTTATACGGCTATGATGAGTGAGAAAAATTTGTTCTGAAAGTGAAAGGGAAAAGGAAGAAAGTCAAAACTTTGATTCCGTGACTAGAGAGGGACTGTGATTCCATGTAATTCCAAAATTTATTTATAAAATAAGTAAGTACTATATAAGGTCGCAGTCATCAACTAATCAATGTACATTTTTAAAAGATTTTACTTATCTAAACTAAATGAGATTTTGGTTAGAGTTTTTGGGTTCAATTTCTAACTATATAAGTTCTACCTTTATGTTTACCTATTTATTAATAAGAAAATTCCTTTTTAACTAGATTTTGTGAAACTGGGTGTAGCCATAGTTGAAATGTATGAAATAAAACATAGCAGTTTTAGAATTTAGTGCAGAATTGAGCAAACAATACTTCCTTAAACGTTTCTAAATGGAACAAGCATTTATGGAAGGAAAAAGATACTTTAAAGTTACATAAACAATCTTACTTTTAAAATAAAATCATTGGAATTAAAGAAAGACTACGTTCTGCTGTTCAAATCTGTTATTTAGTTAATTATCTTTAGTTCTTTCTGAAATGCATAGATAAACGATTTACACTCAAATATACCAAGGAGATTAAGGATTCGAGAACTAGCCATCCTAATTTTCTGTTAAATTAAAAGACAAAAGCCTAAATGTGTCTTCAAGTACAATAAAAAATATGTTACAACAACAAGGATTACATGGTCTTTCAGCGAGGTGAAAAATTTGTCAGTGGAACGAAACAAAGCTACAATGAAGCTTCGCCAAAAAAACAGTTCTGAATTTAGGTGACTTTAACTGGTGAGAGTTGGGCAACTACAACATTTTGAAATTTTATGCCAGAGTTCCATGTAGAGACAGAATAATGAAAAATGGAATGCCAAGTACTGTGTGAGCCAAAAGTCACAAAGAAATAAAAATTCGTCAATTAGAAAAGTAGAAAGTAGCACGATACAATTGTCACATAAATATTGAACTCTGTCTAGGGGAATCGATGTCTAAGACGGAATCGATCGGAACCGAGAATAG
Source organism: Maratus speciosus (assembly GCA_963932465.1). Taxonomy (NCBI): domain Eukaryota; kingdom Metazoa; phylum Arthropoda; class Arachnida; order Araneae; family Salticidae; genus Maratus; species Maratus speciosus. The sequence goes on along the minus strand of OZ010796.1, from coordinate 361,527,439 downwards.
TTTCCGTTGTAAACAGTTTCTGTCTTTGACAGAGAAATACAGAAGTATTCGAAATCGTTCTGCTGGACATTAAAATCTTTCCGCGTTAGACAGATTTCGGCCTTACACAGAGTCGCATGAGACAGAGTTTGCTCTACACAGAAAGCTTAGAAAGAAAGAGTATCTCCGAGAGGAACGAAGTGATCTCTGGTTGCGAATATTTTTATATTTGTATTTTTAAAAACTAATTGCATCCTCGTAGGGAAAAAGATGTCCACTTTAAGTGGGTATTTTTCCTTTCTGCATATGTCTGAAATTTGAGTACAATGTGAACTTCGATTATAGGAAGAAATAAACGGTCAAGTGCGAGTATTACTCGTGCTGAGAGGATTCCGTACGATAACTATTACATGAATTATTAACTGTATTATTAAAAAATCGTGGCTAAAATAATAATGACATTTTTAAAAATCTATACAACGTAGGATTGGGCATTTAGCTGTATATAATGGAAAAAGTATGAATGGGTATACCATAAAAGTTAAAAGAGACATGAAGCCTAAATAATATCAAATATTGCTATTTTGCATAACACTTTTTTTAATCTTACCCTAATCTGTTTATGATGAACTTAATTCGGTACTGACAATAAAAGTAGTGTATATTTAAACTTCATTTGGCATTTCAAAAAACAAAATTCAGCTTAGTAATAATCTTTTCTTTTTTACGGTGTTTCAAAATAAAACCCTAGTTCAAAGTTAAAATTATCATTGTGCTAAGCGCACTTCGAAAAGAGGTCACAAAGTTTGCAACGCAGCCTTGGTCCGTGCCGCGCTCTTCTAGATAGTTTTTAATTAACTTTTAAAGACAAGCGAGGCGTATTGAGAGATCCACTCAATGGAACCTAGTCGCGAATCCCATAGTATCTATGTGATTAATTTTAATTAAATTAGTCTGTTTTTAACAATTTGACGTTTACTGCTTTTCTACTGCTACTGGGTATTGCATTACTCGAATATATCATTAAAAGTTGTTTTCTAGGCTTTGAAAGCTTATGATACATAGATTACGCGCCGCCCTGTCATTATGTATGTCCAAACAGTGTCTGTGCCTTTAAAGGTTAATATCTCGGCTATTTACCAACGATTTTTTTCGAAAATCATTATCAACAATGCTTTTATACTTCTGCTACGATAGGTACCTCTAGTACTTCTCAACACTTTTGCTGAATGCCCGCAAATCAAAATTTGTGTGTAACGGAAAAGTGCGCTTTTCTCAAAAACTATGTGAACTAGGGTAATCGCTATAATTTTTCTGCAAGGTTTAAATTCACATCTACTACCTCTATTTTTTTTCTTCAAAATTTTAGTTTCAGTAGTTTCGGAAATAGAAGGGGTAGGGGACATATTTTTGCACTACATTTTCAACGATATCTCTGAACATATAATACCTAAAATTAAAAGAAATGCATGTTTGAGTTCAGCATTGTTACAAAAGCTTTCACACGATACCCCATACGATATATAAAGAAAAGATTTTTGTTTTCAAGTAACATAATTAGCCCCTCTACATTTTTCCTAAATATATTTGTGAATGTTTAATAATCGGTAAATATGTGGGTCTTTATTACTTCCCCCCAATTTGATTTTTCTACGTTCCATAGTTTACGAGCAAAATGGCTGTGACAGACAGACAGACACAACAGTGATCTTATAATGGTTCTGTTTTTACTTTTTAAGTACGGAACCCTAAAAACAGCAAAATTGAACATTTATATACTTTTTCGAACAGATTGCGGTGTTTTAAACGTAAAAGTATGATCTTTAATTTAGTACGATATGTTTTTCGATGTTTAAAACGGTTTGGTCGATGCGCGTGTAGAAAAACGGACGAAAAAAATAGCCGTAATTCCATTCTCGCTTTCTCTCTGCTTCGGAGCTCCGGAAAGGTGTTTCCAGGTCGTACGCCTTTTTTCGCCACATACCCTTTTAATTGCAGATTTTAATTAATATCTCGTCTAATTATAAAAAAAATAAAAATATGAGTCTCCGCTGTGCATTAGCACCTGCCTTTGATTATCCGTATCCACGTTTTCAGACCTTTACGCGCGGTAGATTTCCTTTGCCACACAGTCAAGCATCTTTTTTTACTAGTGTAGATTTTAACATTTGCTGTTTTCGAAACATACGCACGAAATAACTTGTTTATCACCCACAGTCATCCCACTTTTTATAACATTATCACTTACCTTGAAGGAAATGAAAAATAAATTTCATAAACATTAATTTTTACAATGTAAGATTTGTATTTTTTTTCTACCGAACAAAAACTTTAAAAGATGATGTGCGGGTAGCTCATATTCACAGTTATATGTTTGCTACAAAATTTTAAAAAATCTGCATTAGAAACATACCCACAGAAGAGTTTATTGATCATCTCACTCTTTGCATCATTGTCATTTTCCGTGAAAAAAGTTTAAAATGAATTCTATAGTTTGAGTAACAAATTGCAAAAATCTTAAATCATACAATTTAAGAGTTAGGACTTTTTTTTACAAAAATTTAAAAGTCTGAAAAGCAATTACAGTGAACTTCCATTAGTGCGGACATCCTAGGAAAGCCATTTTTCGTCCGCATTTAAACGGTGTCCTTAAAATTAAGGGGGCTGGTTACTCAGATTCCGATTTTCCCTCACTAATGTAAAATCCATGGGCATTTGGTGCATTCGTATATTTAAAATATATCCTCGGGAAATTAATATTTTTAACTTCTAATTTTTATGTACACTTCCTAAAAGTTGTCTCTTTTCTTCTTAGTTCTCAAAATATTTCTAAAGTATAGACTTAATTTTATATGAAGTGTTAAAATCTTACTCACAGTTCGCCCACTTTTAGCACATAAAATATTAAATTCAGCATTCATTTAGAAATATTTTGAAAACTAAGAAAAAAAGAGACATCCTTTAAGAAGAGTACACAGAAAAAAGATGTTAAAAACATGAATTTCCCGAGAAGATATTTTAAATATACGAATGCATGAAAAGTCCATAGACTTAACATTACGGAGAAGAATTCCGAAGGTGAGTGACCAGCCCCCTTAGTTAGAATACAATGGGGGAAATGAATGTGTCCGCATTAACCGGAGATTACGTTTTAATGGGAGAAGCATTAACGAGAGTCCACTGTAGTTCATATTCACAGTTACTTACATATTTTTAAAGAACATTTAAAAAACTGTATGTTTTCAAGTAAATTTCATATAAAGTAAGTGTCCCATTAACCCCCCCCCCCCATCCTATCCCCTATACCCACCCCAGTAGTAGTCAGACAGGATGAGATAAAAATCTTTGCAAATATTTTATTTTTGGTTCAAAAAAAATTATTTATATTGCCAATGCTAAGAATCTTTTCACCAATCCTCAGCCGACAGCATTTTCTTTCCCATTAGCAATCAGACATTTTTTTTTTTTTTTTTTTTTTTTTGTATAATTGGCCGACAATTAAAACTTAAATGGCCGATTATTAAAACTTAAGGCGTCAACTAACACTAATGATTTTATCCTACCTTAATTTTTACAATATAACATTTCTGATTTTTTAATACGCTATAAAAATTTAAAAAGACGAAGTTCTGATAGCTGATAATCACAGTTATATTTGTACTATATATTAAAAAAAAAAAACTATCTTAGAAAAGATGCAAACGAAAGAAGCTGATGTACGTTAACCCTTAAATGCCAGGCGTTGCCTTTTGGCAACATACCCAATTTAGGCTTATAAATACTATTAGAACAATATTGAAGCTATAATGCCTATAATGTTGCCAATAAAATAGATTCTGAAAATATTATTAAATCGGTTTTTAACATTTAAATGGCAACACTTATGCTGTTTTTGAATAAAGATAGATTTATTTTTTCAATTGTTGATACATGTTCTTTTTGTTTTGTTTGGAAGCTTGCAAAATACCCTATTTTGTTCTGCAGTGAGCAAGTAAAATTGATTTCTTGTCATAGTTCTCAAAATTCTTGTGTGTTTAATATTATAAAATTTTATCGAGGAAAATTATTTTTTCAATTAAAGACCAGTATTGCCGATTAGTAACAAACAGTTTTTTAGCCGTAAACCATACTTAAAACAAAATATGATTTTTTAAAGTATTTTTCTCATGATTTATTATAAAAAGAAAACCGAAAAACATTTTTTAAATGATTTTTGAAAATTCAGGCATTTAAGGGTTAATTCTTGATCTCTCTTCCATATTTAACGCCGGTGTCTCCGTTTTAGGAACAGGCAGCCTTTAAAGATGTGAAAATAAATTTCACAGTTAAAAAAATTAGAAACCTTAATTTTTGAAATTTAAGTCTTATGATTTTTTTAATAGTCTACAAAATGTAAAAACTGACATGCAAGTAGCTCATTTACAGTTATATTTTTATTACGAATTTAAAATACTGTTTTCTTTGAAAATATACTTACAATAGGGTTAGATCAGTGGTTCCCAACCTTTTTTTGCTCGCTCCCCACCAAAACATCTCTAAAATCATAATGCCCCCCTTCCCTTCTATATCATATAAATCTTATTACATAAAAAATAAACTCCCGGAAATTTCCCGGAAGAATCCGAAAATAGCACTGATAAGTGATTTCACATTCTTTAATTTATCAAAATTATATTTTTTCATTACAAGTACGTTTTTAACATAACTCTATGAATGCAATGAGGCCATGGATCTTCGCATTTATATCTATAAAAGTTTTATTGTTTTTTGGCAACTTATCTCGAATTTAAAATTGATAAATGGTCTACATTTTTATCTTCATAAAATTTCTTCAAATCTCTATCGCATTTTGTATTATATTTGATAGAATTGAAATATTTTATAATGAATTTTAGTATTTCATTAAGAACAAGTGATATTTGTTTATCACAGAGACAGTATGGATAACATAATTCACAAGTAACATTTCCGGATTCGCACTTTCATTGATTTTGTGTTACTATTTTTTCCCATTCATAACATATATTACTTTGATAGCGGGCTTTCTTATTCCCATTATTATTGTTATTTGCCCATCATGTTTTCTCCGATTTTAAATTTTAAAATGCATATGTCATGAAGTATATTTATATATTGTGTATGTGGCCTGCAAAAAGAGCCATAATAAGTTTACCCTCTGCCCATTCCCTTCCGTAATGCGCACGAGGATTTATTAATTCATAAAAGTACAGTCGAACCTCTATTTAACGAAGTCGCTAAATCCCGGAAAAAAATTCGTTATATGGAAAATTCGTTAAATAGAGATTCACCTTTTAAAATACTTTAAACTACATAAAACAGATTTTTAATTCATAAACACTAAATATTTCTACTAAAAGTAATTAATCACATTTTTTTTTAAATAAATTATATTTTACCCACCAATATCCATCATCAATTCATTTTTTCTATGTGTTTAAATCTTTGAAATATGCAAGGAAAACAAAACATTGTCCGGGAATACACTGTACTTTCTGTTTAAAGTAAATAGTTTTACATTAAAATGAACGAATTTTAATGACATTATCGTATTTATTGTTATTATAACAAATAATTTTAACCATACATTAACATATGCGTCCTTAAATTTAATTTCTGAAAAACTCTGTTAATTTTGCCTGCGTTTTTCCTTTTAAAAAGTGCTTTCACTGTAAACAGAAATGTCTGAAATTCAGACATTTAAGTGTCTGAAAAGCAGTGTTCAATTTTCAGACGTTTTAAAATGTCTTAAAATTTTCAGACACTTCTTGCGTCTGAATTTCAGACACTTAAGTGTCTGAAACAAGAGTGTTCGATTTTAAGACTTTTAAAAATATCTTAAATTTTTCAGACACTTCTTACGTCTGAATTTCAGACATTTCAAATGTCTTAATTGCGACCATCTTTTTTTTTTTTTTTCCCCTTGCTAATATGAAGCCATATTTGACCACTTTTCTTTCAAAGCCATATACTCAGCCATGTTTGACCACATTGAATAATTTTTTTTCAAATGGGAATAATTTGTTACCATAAAGCAGAGCTGATAAGCATAAAGCAGAGCGTGGGAAAACTGGGATTTTTCTCTGGCCCCTGATTTTAGGGTACCCCAAATTGGGTATGAAATTTTCATAAAGCTGATATTTTAAATCAGTTTTGACCTTATGATGATTGTAACCAGTATTTTTAGTTTTAGAATAGGATAATATATGTTTATATATATTCACCAAAATATGTATTTATGTGATATATATATATATATATGTCCTACGGCATCAAAAACATTTATTACTTTTAGTGAGAATTTCAAATTAATTCTAGTCTAAAGACCTAGTATTCATTTGACCCCTCCCTCCACAATTCATATACTCTCAGAAAAAAATAATTTATGCCTCTTCGATGCTGTCAAATACATATTTGGATAAATATATCCTTTTCCTTAACTTATGTTCTAAAAGTACAAAATGTTTATTAAAATAAGTATAAGATCAAAACAATTTTAAAATATCAGCTTTATGGAAAATTCACATCAAATTTAGGGACTCTTAAAGCTAAAGACCCATTGAAACAGCCCAGTTTGCCCATGCTGCAATCAGCTCTGCTTTATGATAACAAATTATTCCCATTTATAAAAAATGATTCACTCCTTCAGAAAGGATCCCATCCCTGCTTTGTTGTGCAATTTTTTCCATTTAAATAAAATATTTCCAGTGAATTGGATTCAGCATATTTTGCATTTTTATTTCTGTGTTAAACAAAATATAACACTAGATTCCCCAAAATTTGCAGTACATGAGATCCCAACATTAAAAAAAAAAATTGAGTATGAAACTCTTACTGTTTTTTTATCTCCCTTCGTTTTTATTGCTAAGAAATACTGAAATATTTGACAACCGCACATCGGCGGCTAAGACGAACAGTATACAGGATTCTGGATGGACAGCATGTCTATTTGTCACTTTTTAAACGATAAAGAATGTAGTAAATATCACTGGAAACAAAAATCCTTCATTATCAATATCCTTCATTTCTGCTCCCCACACTATGTTTGTGATCACACATGGAGTGGCAGTCGCAAAAGCCATTTCTTATCCACATGATTGGTATCATTAGTTCTTTAAAAATAATTATCTGCGGCTCTTATCACAGATGGCTTCACTGCTTAATCCTTTAAACTGTTATCAGCGTAACATAATAGTTTCTTGAAACAGTTTGCACCCCCCCCCCCCCCAAAAAAAGAAAGAAAAATGTCCGAGCTTCTTGTTTCCAATGCTTAATTGAAAATCCAATTTAATTTAAAATTTTATATTTGAAATGATATAAAAATCTCATTCAACGTGTGAAATATACATTAAATTATAGCAGAGAACTCCAATGCAAAGCAAATTAATAAAATAAAATAAAACAATACATTCATAACAGAATAACCGCTCATTAAATGTAAACAAACACTTCAATTTCAGCAAAAATCTCAGAATCACAAAATGTATCATTTCATTTAAATGCTCTAAAATGCATACAGTCAACTCTTATTAATCTACAACACATGTTCGAATGCAAACAATGAAATTTATATTTGAGGTTTCAGAGTTAACCAGTCGTAGAGTTTTTTCGTTTTTCATTCTTTATAGAAAGTTAGTTTTTTTATTTATCAACCTTTTTGCTTTAATTCAATCGAATTTTCAGTTTAATAGTTGTTTCTCTGTGAAACATTAAATTAAATACTGATAATTATATATATATTTAATGAAACAATTATTTCTGAACTGGAAAAAACATTTTTACAAAACTTGTAAGATAAAATTTCAAATTATAAATCTAAAATATTTACAAAAAAAAAACCAGCAATTAAATCAGTGTTTCAGAAAATGAAAAATATTAATTCATGAATGTCCATTTGGATTTGTATATTTACATATGTAGGCTTTTTTATTGCTATGCATAATTTAATTATACTTACTTACATCACTTAATTTTATGAAATTGATCACCTTTTCCAATATTGAAGAGCTATTTTATTGCAAATCATGTATTAAATTATTATATTTCCATTTTAATGCTCATTTCATTTTGGAGGTTAAAATGAAATCATGGAAAACTGTTATAGAAAAACACTTCTGCTTAATTTGTTATGAAGAACCGTAAAAAAACCATCAAAATTAATATTGATATACAATAAATATCTTATATCATTCAGTTTTCTTAGTAAAAAGTATTAGTTTCTTTCCTTGAAGTTTGCTTGAAAGTAGTTTTACATTTAAATAGAATAGTTAAATAACAATAATAAAAAATAAAATAAAATAAAAGCTCTTTTCTTTCTCGAAATATTTTACATTTTAGTTCAAATATTAACATCTATAAAAATCAGTTGGTGTTATGAGGCATCTTTATTAAAGAAAAAAGAAAGAATAGAAAACAGTAAAATAAAAAATTGAAAAATGTCAAAATATATTAAATTTTCTTCACCAACCTATATTTTACATGTTGTATAAGCATACTTAAACAGACAAGATTAGAAAAAAGAAAGAGTAAGGAAGGAAAAAAAGTTACAGAACGAGTTAAATCTCACATTTTATTCCAAAAAGGAAAATTCCTTAAAAAAAAATATTTGGCTGTCATGAGTCATTGGTCTAACCTATACACATCTCCACCCTCCACACACACATTTTTTTTTCGTTCCATTCTATATTAATGTTCTACTTATGATGTTACTCAATATTATTTATTTACTCTTTAAAGATCATATTCATTGAAGAACATCGATTTTGGTTCTTGCTGTATTTTCAAAATGGCTTTGTGACTTCAAATTTAAATATGTTATTGATACGGAATACATAAAATACATCTAAATGTAGTTTTTGTATTCTAAACAAGTTTTCACAAGTTTTTCATTATTAAAAAGAAAAAAATGTCATGCAGTTTAATGTTAATTTCGAATTTTTTAAAAGAATGGTTTAATTTCCATAGGAAAAAAAAATATATATTTATAAAATATTCAAAATTTCACGATGGCATCGTTCTGATGCGTTTATGATTAGTTTAATACACACACACACACACACATATACATGTATATATAACAAGATAAATATTGAAAAAAAATTAAAAAAATGAATATTAAATTTAGTTTTCAAATTCTAAAGTTTTGGAAACATAAACATAAAATTTTGAGCAATAAATCGAGTAAATTATGATGTATTTATTTACTTTTTTAGAGGAAATCAAATTATCACTGTAAAAATATTTTCAAAATACAATTAACTATTAAAATAATGGAAGTTTTTAATACTGATTTGATTTTATATATCACAAAGTCACAACATTTTTTTTTCTTTTAACTGTCATTTAAATAGTTTAGAAAACATAAATAAGATATGTAATACAAATAAATTTACTCTCAAACCAAATAATATCATGTGGAACTTATAAAATGTATTCAAGTTGACATTTGTATAAAATAACGTTTTTTCCAAATACAGCTCCCCCCCCCCCCCCACACACACAAAAAAAAAGTACAAATCTAATTATAAAATATAAAAAATAAATCACAACGGGTGTTTTATCATTTTATAATTTTCAGTATTAAATATAGAGTGAATTGCATATTTTTCATAACGAACGAAAAATTAAATTTAAAAGTCAGTCGAGATTAAAATATAGTTTTAACCGTGAAAGAAAATGTTATAAAAATTCAACATATTGATGAAAACTTTAAATTCATACACATCAAAGTTTCAAAAGTAAAAAAAAAAAAAAATATTCTAAACACAGTATTTCTTCTACAACAAGATTCGGAAATTTTATGTTTTTTTTTCAGTTTGTTAGTCTTGATAATGATATAAATTTAGTTGAAGATCATAAAAATGTACACATAATGGAACAATGAAAAATATTTATTAGATCTAAAAAAGGTACAAATAAGATAAACGCATATTATTCTAATACAAATCATTTAAGTTATAAATAAATAACACTACGTAAGTGAAAGTTCCATTTCTAAACTAAAATTTTATGCTTGTAAATATACATACAACAAAATCCTTACCTTTCATATTATCTGTTAAGTGTAATCCATACATAAACGTAAATGTATAAATATAAATTCAAAATAAATGCGACGTTTTGTTGACCTGATATTATAATATCTTTAGACTTTTAAGAGAAAGCAGAAAATTAAATATATTCAAAAACATTTGATAATTGCCATGTTTTGTTTTCATATCACTTATTTATTACAGAAGTAAATAGAACGTGAACTAAGAAGCAGATATATGAACGAATAATATCCATCCAACCATCCGTAATGTAAGATACTTCCAAATTTTACACTTCCACATATGGAATGACGCAGCCACTATAATAACATAATTACATAAATTTTCAGAAATAAATTAGACTCGATCTCGTCAAAGAAGTTAACGTTAACTGTTGAAGGAACGTTTAAATTTGAATGCATCAACGGTCTCAGAAGTTGACTGAGAAAGAAAACAGATGAAGTCAGCGTTTCCAATGCAAATCTCCAATGGTCTTGCGGTTTACTGTACAGTGAGCTGATTAAAACTTTTTTATCAGCGGAAAATAGAACGCTGTATAAGAAGAAATTAGAAATATTTTCTTTATTTGGTCTTTTTCATAATGCTTAGATTTATATATTATATTAATACAATTATTAATTTTCATACTTTAAGACAGAAGGAAAATATATTATAAACATTAAAAAATGTCATAACACTTCCAAATAATTCAGAGAGTTTTCATGAAGCACATTCTTCTTTATATTAAAAAAAATAATAAAATTTATTCATCCAAATGATTACACAATTAAACGTTAAGAGAAAAAGGAAATAAGAATTTTTCGTCAGAGAAGCACCCCCCCCCCCCCCGCTCTTCTTTTATCCTGAACCACTTGTAGAAATCAATTTTTAATTCTGTTTTCCCTTTTTACATTCATATATTTAAAATTTATCTTAAATTGTGAGGTAAGGGGTGTTCAGAAGAGCAAAATACAATATGAGAAAAAAAATGTTAGGAATACGTTCTTGAATATTTAATACTTCTTACTTGCTACGTTTTTATATTTCTTTTATACAAAAACTTTCTTGCACGAGGCGTTCTGGCAAAAAGTTGTTAGTTTAGCTTATTTCATGTTTATAAATTTTACTTTTAGTTAGGCAAACTAGGCAGTGGACTCCAGGCACATCTGTTCAATCTTCCTCCTCCCTACATTTTTTCTGTGAACACTTAGGGAGCGGCCCTTCCTTGAACCTTCCTACGTACACCTATGAGTGGAAGTAGTTTTTGAAGAATTTTATATTTTGTGGAAAGCTTATTTAACTACTTATTGCCACAAAAATAATTTAATTCCAAAAGTTAGTAAACGGACATTTACAATTTCGGCAGACGTCCTTATGTTCCAATCACATTGCTTATTTTATAAAATAATACCAAATTGGTCGATGGCACAGTATTTTCAACATCTTTCATAAATTCGAAAACATTTTTTGATGCTGCTGCAATATATATTGCGATACAATTGTATCTACAGTTATCATACATATGGTATAATTGTATTACATACTGAGACACATAAGTGTCTGGAATTCTAAATGTCTTAATTTCAGACACATTATCATCATTAAGACATTTTTCTTAGTTCATTTATACCATGATCACAGTAAGACACTTAAGTGTCTTAAATTCAGACACCTATGATGTCTGAAATTTCATATTCAGACACTTAAGTGTCTGAATTACTTTTTCAGTCACATATGTGTCTGAATTTAAGACTCCTCTATTTGCAGTGTTATCTCATAATACGTCTCGCATCTTTGCAATGCACCAAAAACACCTTCATGCGTATTTTCCTCTAACTATAATCCACGTCGGATTGTTTCAAATGATTTTAGCATTTCATCATACGAAGTTTTGTTAATTTCTGCATCATGAACATTTCCATCATCATCATATTCGTCTTCATCGCAATTCATTACTGTATTTTTTTTATTTTTCACACTGTCGAAAATATCCAATTCGGATAGTGTTTCCGAGGTCTCAATTTCAGAATTAAGCGAAATACAATCATCAATCACCACATCATGGTTACTTTCTTCTTTTGTTTTCATCTATGTTCACATCTAGTTACTCTAAGGGAGATTATCGTCTTCGTCCTCCGTACTTACCGAATTCTTACTGCTGACAAAGAAGGCGCCTGGTAAAGCCAGTTCAAGGCCATTGAACATCATAAAATGTGTTTAAAGAAAGAATAAATTTGATATGTCCAGAAACATTTTGAGAAATGGGGAGAAAAACAAAAACTTAGATCACAAGAAAAAGTTCGTTAAATAGAGAATGCACTTCGCTATTTGGAGGTTATTTTACGAAGAAATTCGCAAAATGTTCTTGGTTCCAAGGAAAAGTTTGCAAAATAGAGGTTCGTTAAATAGAGGTCCGACTGTAATAACTCATTTAGATAATTCAAAACATTTCTTACATTAAACAAGTCCAAATAGTCAATTTTAGATATACCCTGCAAAATTTCATATGTAAAAGTTCCTTCATGTGGCATACAGCACTATGAATGGATATACAAGTTTTTGTAAAAATAAATAATAAAAAAAGAGGTGTGTTTAACTAAAATAATATGAAAACCAGAAAAATTTAAATGATATTTCAATAGATAAAAGTTGTCAAAATATGTAAAAATCACTCACATAATTATACTGGCGTCAGTGTATTTTAAACGTTTAAATGGGAACGTTTGAAAAATTAATTTTTATTTAGTTATTTTTTTTAATTTTTTCATCTATTATTTCTATTTTTAGACTACGACACTATTTTCATTTGAAAAATATTTTTTAAAAAAAATTCTGAAATTGCCCCCTTGAAAAGTCATATTGCCCCCCTGTGGGGCGTACGCCCCACATTTGGAACCACTGGGTTAGATGATCATCCACTGTTATCATACTATTTATATCATTATCAATTATCCTGAAAAAAGATATTCTTAAAAAATCATAGTTTGAAAAACAAATTTCATAATCATTCATTTTTGCAGTTAAATGTTCGTGATTTCTTTAAAAATTATTCTATAAAAATTGTTATTAAAAATTTCTTATAAATAACTATCTACTAAAAAATCATTATGAATAGCTATTAAAAAAATTAAACAATCTATTGAAAAATCCTGATCAATTCTCTCTTCCATTTTTTAACGACGATATGCCCGTAGCTCTTTTTCACAGTTATATTCTTAATTGCCCGTTTTCGAAAAAGGTAACTCTGAAAAAAAAAAATGAAAAATAAATTTCAAGTTTGAAAAACAAATTTAATAAACCTGAATTTTTGCAATTTAAGTTTTATGACATTTTTAATCCTCCAAAAATATTTAAAAGCTCGATATGCAAGTAGCTCATATTCAGAGATATATTTTATTACACATTTAAATCTGTCTTCTTTCAAATCATACCCACAAAAAGGGTTAGACGATCTTCACTGTCTTCCCACTTTTTTGCATCATTATCACTTTCCCTGTGTAAACTCCGTTATTATCCTAATCACTCACGCATCCTTCCCTGCACCTACGGAACGCAATTTCGGTAAGTGCGCGCTCTTTTTGCAAGCGTTCGTGGGGCGCTACCTATCTATCTTCACCATGATGGTTTGGCCGTAAGGCGTCTCCCGCACTAATCAATTATTTATCGGCCATTGGACGTTAGATGAAATTAGAGCGAAGATGGGTCTCGCTTAAAAGGTCGTCCATCATTGCCACCGATTCACGCCGATATATTATTTACCGGTAATTCGATAGGAGCTCCACTCCAAGCGAGGGAAATGTTGAGTCTTTTGCTTCAAATTTTGTACTAAAATTAAGCAGAGAAACTCGGTTATGAGAATGAAATTTATACTGAAATATACAAGGTGATTCAAAAGCCCCAGAAGAAATAAAAAAAATTAATAATTCGAAAATTATAGACAATAGGATGATGCAGGTTTTACATAAATAAAGAGAAAGGCATGCTGTTTTTTGATAGATTTTTTTTCTTCAGAATAACTGCATTTGTCAACGAGAGTTGGCACTCTAGTGACCCTAAAGTTACTGCATGTCACTATTTAAGCTATCACGTAACAGGAATTACAGCATAAATCCTTTTTGGTGATCTGTAGTGTATCTTGCCACGTCGCACGTCGTACGCAGGGGCGTATCAAGCCTTCCATTTAAGGAGTTGAGAGTTATGTCTTTTTTCCGAGAGGGGCAGACTGGACATCATGAACAAATCTGATATCTTAGGGCTGTTTTCAAATCCAAAGCAGTTATTTTCTGTTGTATTCACTAAACAAATTTTCACTCATAAAAGATAGAATTTGCAGGTATGTTCAAAAATATTTGAAATTTGTAGATTCTGATACCGAGAAATCAAACACAGTTTCCCATGTTCTCATAAAAACAAAGAAGTTCAGAATGGGTTATCAAAATTATCATTTTAAGATTTTCGAGAATCGATAGTCATGGAAGGTGGAATTAATTACAATCTAAGATTTACCACATTTACAGGAAAATGGAAAACGGCGTTCAAATTCTTTAGCACTTAAGAGCAGTTTACAATATAGAGCATAGCGTTATATAGAGCAAGCGTCTGCAATTAAAAAATCGAGAACATGATAAATCGGTATTTATGTTTAAAAAAATGTTCGATAGAAATTTTCTTCGTTTAAAGGGGTACATGATTCCCATGACCACCCACTTGGATCCGCACGTCGAATAGCTCTTCTCATTAATGGCACCGGTTAAATTGAATATTTTTAATCCTAGTTGCATTGCAGACTGCGATGCGCTGCTGTACAGACCTCTGATGAAACTGAAATGCCACTAGTTCGTGGAAAATATAATTATTCTAGCAATAAAATTTTCGTTATTAAAAACAAAATCCATTGTCTTTCTGTATATTTCTCTGAAAACGCATCGTGCTACTTTTCTAGTTATTGAATTTTTATTTCTTTTGTGACCTTCAATCACCCGATATTTTTAATAAAAGTCTTCTAGTCATGTTCCTTGAACGCTGTCATCGTTTCGGGTGGGTCCCGCGCGCAGGGCCGTAATCCATTCGATGCATCGGGACTTAGTGATATATTCAGGTCCTTTTCAAATCAATCTATATTTACTAATGTATTTTTCAAAAAGTATTCTGCTGTGGAAAGTTATAACTATCTTGTGTTTATAAAAGGGGTTATGTTTTTGCTTATATTCTATTTTTATGAATCCTAAAAAGCAAAATTATCGTTATATGCATTTTAGTTGATATGCATTTAAAAATTACGGTACTTAAAATAATTGTAGAAATAAATTCAAACAAATGTTAATTATGATAGTAAAAGTAATATTTAAAAGCGATTTTGTTGAGGTGTGTAACCCCTGACAGAAAACTTAAAATTTTTGTAATCTAATTTTAAGACATTAAACTTTCTCTTTCAAAGCTTCGAGAAGTGCTTCTACAAATAACAGCATATATTGAATATTTGCGGTTGAGTCTCTCGGAGTTTCTACTTCTACTGTGTATATGTAATCCTTGTGTGGACTTCTTCTACGACTGAACTTTAAACCTTTCTTTTACATATTCTGTCAGAACTGCTTTTGCTGCCTATGTATGATGTTGTGCTTACCAGGCTCCAAGAAGAATTTTCTTCTCTCGGTGCTTCTACTGTTTAACATAATAATCTAGAAATTTTTCATTAAACATATCAAGTGGATATATATGTTATCATTCCAATTTAAATCCCATCCACGACACGAAAATTATAACAATGCAAATATAATAATATTTCTTTTATTATACACTTAAGATAAATGTTGTGAAATATCAATCAAGTGAGCACTGTCTGATATACTTCGGATCTACATATAACAGGATTGAGGCGTAAACAGCGCTACTGAACACAGGTAAGAAATATCATTTTCCTGTTTTAATTTACTATTGTTGAAAATTTGAAAACAAAGAAAAAAGCTGCACACTTGAATTTTCGAGTAGAAATATTATCTCTAAAAGATTATGATCAACTGAATGCCGCTAAGTTGTTATTTGAAGTCTGCTTTCGTATATATAAATATTTTTGCTACACTTATATATTTTCTTATATAAACAAAATGAAAGTGTAAGCATCAGTAAAGGTAAATAGAAAACATCATCAAACTATTTAACTATTTTACTGAATTATTTGAATTACTCATTGAATTATTGAAATATCTATATTATATAAGATTTTGTTATCTATATAAATAAAATGAGTATTCTTAAAGACACGGTTATTGAAAATTAAATTCCAACAATTATGATATGTGGAAATTCCGTGTCGAAAATTACCTACAAAAAGAATATCTTTACGACGTAATAATAAATGAACCCCCAAATCTTGTCAATACCGATTTTACTACTAAAAATCGTAAAGCCAAAGCAATCATAAATTTGCTAATTGACGACAATCAAATTATACATACTAAAATCTAGAAACTGCACTAGAAGTATGGAATGCACTAAAGAATGTGCATGAGAGAACCAATTTGAGAAATAAGTTACATTTGCTAAGAAAGTTATACTCTAGCAGATTAGTCGAAAACGGCAACATGATAGAGCATTTAACTAATATTTATAAACTTCGCGATAAATTAACCGCCATTGGTGAAAATATAAATGATGCACACCTGGCTGCTCTACTAATTTGTTACTTACCTACTAGTTATGGCACATTAATATGTGCTTTTGAGACAAGAAATAATGACGAACTAACACCAAATTTCATTCGAAGAAAATTGATCGATGGATATAATAAACGACAAAATAATGTTGAAAATTCAACAAATATTCTGCCTTGAAAGTGAAACATTCGCAACAGAAATTGAATAAGTTCTGTAGATACTGTAAGAAAATTCTCATACTATTGATATTGATGAATGTTGGAAATTAAAGAATAAAAACAATGAAAAATCTAAACCGACAAATTATGGAAATAAACATTATAATATGCCTAACAGGTCAGCTATATGCTTTCAAGACAACGTAGGAGCGAATGTTTCAAAAACCAAAAATTTCGATAGGGAAAAACATGCAGATAAAAACTTAACATTTTTTGTAGGTAACGGTTTGAAAGATCTCTGGGTTGTTGATTCAGGGTCTTCAACACACATTTGCAATGACAAAAGTAAATTTCATGACTTCAATTATGATACATCTAATGTAACTATCAGGAACGGTCAAGAATTACATTCTGATGGTTACGGAT
Source organism: Maratus speciosus (assembly GCA_963932465.1). NCBI lineage: Eukaryota > Metazoa > Arthropoda > Arachnida > Araneae > Salticidae > Maratus > Maratus speciosus. Next base: position 361,510,174 of record OZ010796.1, on the reverse strand, counting down.
CTGTAAAATTAAATACTGATATGTCAGATAATACGAGTAAAATCATAACATTAAGAAATGTTTTACATGTTCCAGAGATAGAAACAAATTTAATTTCCATAAAACAAGCTGCCGAAAATGGTTGCGTAACTATATTCGAAAATAGAATGTGTAAAATAATTCACGAAGGCGTAACATACCTTGAGATTTATGTAAATAACAGTTTGTATGAAAGTAAGCTGAAACCGGATTCAAGTCAAAATGTAAATATGATAAATTACTGTGAAAAGAAAAATTGCTTACATAAGTGGGTACTTAAGGTTAGGTCATAAAAATATTTACCACATAAAAGAATTAGTTGATAAAAACATGACATCAGGGATTCAAATTGATAACTGTAAACACAGTAATGAATATGAAGTTTGCCTTGCGTCAAAACTTACTGAAAAGACTTACCCTAAAAATCGCTAGTTTTAGAGCTACGAGAGCAATTGAGCTGGTCCAAAGTGACCTTTACGGCCCTATGCAAACAGCAATGGTTGGGGGGGGGGGATATTATTCTCTAACTTTCGTTGACGATTTCAGTCGCTTTATATTTGTATATTTGTTAAGAAACAAATATGAAGTTTTTTTCAAAATTTAAGGAATATGTAGCAATGACTGCTAACAAATTTGGCAGAAAGGTGCAGGCAATTCGGTCCGATAACGGAGGGGAGTATTCGATTCAGGAATTCGAAGATTATCTGAAAAGTGAGGGAATTGATCATCAATTCACCGTACCGTACTCCTCGCCTCAAAATGGGGTTTCATAGCGTAAGAACCGCACCTTAGTGGAGATGGGACGCTGTCTTCTTAAAGAAAGTGGTTTACCTAATTCGTTCTGGGAGGAAGCCATCTGTACAGCGACGTACTTTTGAAATAGGCTAAGAACTTCATCCTGCGATTGGACTCCGTATGAAAAATAGACCGGTCGTAAACCAGATCTTTCTAACATTAAAACTTTTGGTTGCCGCGCATATGCATATATTCAAAAAACAAATAGGAGAAAGTTGAACGACACCGCACAAGAAGGTACATTTGTCGAATAGAAGAACAGAAGTAAAGTTTATAGAATTTGCACAGATAGAAGGAAAATCGTTATCAGTCGGGCAGTAAAATTTTTAGAGGATAAGAGTTTAAATCATGACTTAGTTAAAAATAATGCGTCAAATGAAAATGAAGAAATACTAAGCTATAAAAATCCGCAACTAATTGACGAGGAAAAGAATAGCACCGAAGATGATATGCAAAATCAGGATGCGGACGCAAATGTATCGGGCACCCCACAGATTTTACCACGTAGATCTAACAGACCTAATAGAGGGGTTCCCCTTGACAGATTCGCATTTTTAATAAATGATGCCAGGATAAAAGAGCCAAAGTGCTGGGATGATATACTGAAAATGGAAAATCCCCTGGAAAAGGAAAAATGGACAAATGCTACGTCAGACGAGATAAATTCACTCAAAGAAAATTGTACTTGGGAATTAGTTGAGGCCCCACCAGGGACATCGGTAGCAAATGGACGTTTAAATCGAAGTACAACACTCAGGGTCAAATAGAAAAATACAAGGCAAGGCTAGTGGCTAAGGGTTTCTTCAAGAAATTTGGGATTGACTACGATCAGACTTTCGAACCCACTGCGTCTCATACTACAATAAGAAGCTTTTTGGCAATGGCCTTGCATAAAAATTTAAGTCTTAGACACATCGATATCAAGGCGGCCTTCTTACATGGGGAGTTAAAGGTGGAAGTATACATGCGCCAACCTGAAGGGTATGTAGTCCCCGGATCTGAACATAAGGTTTGTAAACTCAAAAAGGCGATATACGGTTCAAAGCAAGTAGCGAGAGCTTGGAATATAAACATACATGATTCGCTATCAAAATTAGGTTTTCACCAAAGCTCGATTGACAAGTGCTTGTACAAACGAACCACAAATAACAAAACAATTTATGTAATTGTTTATGTCGACTATCTCCTCATTTTAAGGGGAAGATCAAAACATTGATAAACTAATATGTCAGTTAAAGATATAATAATATTTAGCATCACCCAAATCCTGTGACGGATTTAGGTGATTCTAAATCTTATTTAGGTATAAACATTAATCGGCCTGATCAAAATATAGTGAGCCTAGATCAGATTAACAAAATTCATGAATTAGTAATTAAATTTGGCTTAGAAAATTCAAAACCAACCAATACACCTATGGAACCGGGCTATGTTAAATTAAACGATAATGAAAATCTCTTACCGGATAATATAAACTATAGACAGGCGGTCGGCGCACTACTTTACATATCAACCTTTTACAGACCAGATATTAGCGCAGTCGTTAACATCCTATGTCGTAGAAATGAACGTCCCAGAGCAAAGGACTGGGAAGCCGTCAAAAGAACTATTAGATATTTAAAAACTACTATCGATCTAAAGTTAACATATACCAATTTCGAACAACCTGTCTTGAGGGATTACGCCGGCCCTGATTGGGCAAACGACTCACTCGATTGGAAATCTGTTTACGGAAATCTATTTCTCTTCTGGTCCAGCCCGATCTTATGGACACCAAGACGTCAAAAGTGTTTAGCAATGTCTGCAGCAGAATCAGAGTTTATATAGCTTCCAGTGCCGCGCAAGAAATTTCATGGCTAATAAATTTATTAGCGGAACTGGACATGCCACAGCAGTGTCCGATAAATTTAATGGATGACAATCAGTTCGCAATAAATCTTGCGGAGTCGGAAAAATTTCCTCACAAGACTAAACGCATAGACTTGCGGTACCAACTCATAAAACACTTAGTAGACAAAGAAAATATAAAACTCCGTTACGTACGTCAACACGGATTTAATGACCGCAGATCTTCTTACGAAACCCCTGCCCAACTCTAAGTTTGTTTTTCATTGAAAAAGAAACTTAGGCTTAGGCAGGGGAAAATATTTTAAACATATGACTCATTGTTTCAGGGCTTAAGTGGGGTTTTGAGGTGTGTAACCTCTGACAGAAAACTTAAAACTTTTGTAATCTCATTTTAAGATATTAAACATTCTCTTTCAAAGCTTCGACAAGTGCTTTTACAAAGAACAGAATATACTGAATATTTGTGGTTTAGCCTCTCCTAGTTTCTACTTCTATTGTGCATATGTATTCCTTGTGTGGACTTCTCATACGACTGAACTTTAAACCTTTCTTTTACATATTCTGTCAGAACTGCTTTTGCTGCCTATGTATGATGTTGTGCTTACCAGGCTCCGAGAAAAATTTTTTCTCTCGGTGCTTCTACTGTTTAACATAATAATCTAGAAATTTTCATTAAACATATCAAGTGGATATATACGTTATCATTCCAATTTAAATCCCGTCCACGACACGAAAATTATAACAATACAAATATAATAATATTTCTTTTATTATACACTTTAGATAAATGTTGTGAAATATCAATCAAGTGAGCAATGACTGATATACTTCGTATCTACATATAACGGGATTGAGGCGTAAACAGCGCTACTGAACACAGGTAAGAAATATCATTTTCCTGTTTTAATTTACTATTGTTGAAAATTTGAAAAGAAAGAAAAAGGCTACACACTTGAATTTTTGAATAGAAATATTATCCCTAAAAGATTTAATAGTTAGTGCTATTACAATTCTGTTGGGCAGTATCTTTTTTTGCATATGGGTCAGAGGGGTCCAAGCCAAGAGCTTTCAATCTTACTTAGTCAGGGACACCGTATTAGCTAAATATGGGTTAATACATTTCCTTTTTTTTTTAATATATATTTTCCTTAAAAAAAATACATTTATATATACAGATACAAAATCCATAACACATTCATAGTTTCTTTTTTTTTTGTATATTCACCGTTCACTCTCCTGTGTGCATTTTCTTTTCCACATGTGATTTGACATGATGCATATCACATTTTTTATACATGTTATTTTATTTTAATTATATATATATAACCATAATATAATTACAAATCATCATCTATTTCCAATTACTATAATTAAATCAATAAATTAATAAATTTAGCTATATATATATATATGTCATGCTATCCACTAGTTTTAATGAGATCTTCTGAAATACTGATTAAAATGCGGTTGGTGCATGAAGTATAAGGTCTGTTGGAATGTGCGATTTGGCGATATGCCGTTCAAAGAACTTAGCCAGAAAGCGATAAAAGTTAAAAAAAAAAAACAATGATTAATTAACAGCATCAGTTATGTTGAAGAAAAATATACAATCGCGAAGTCGTACTTGAGTGGTATGGGTAGTTCTGAAATTAAGTAGAAATTTGAGTTCCAATCAATTTTTTGTACTTTTATGCAAATAATTGTTCAACTAAATAGATAATCTATGAAGGCACATCTAAAACTTGTATTTAAAAATACTTTAGAATAAATTTGAAATATAAAACTCTTTTGATACAATTAAAATCATACTAAATGTCACTTCAATGGTATGTCCCTCCATGCCTGTTTTTACTTTACAACATGAATGTGTCCCATAAGATAAAGGAAAAGAACCGTATAAAATGTATGAAGTTAAAAAATGGATATACTTTACTTACTTTTTAAAAGAAAATTTTGAAAATTTATATTTAAAAAAAAATTACAGACCAAGACACTTCAGTCCCCAGAATTATTAGCTACTTCCATGGCATATCAGTTATAGTTATATAAAAATCTACTCAATGGCAGCATAAACTAGAACTTGGAATACAAATTAACTACAGGCAGCCACTTGTTGTATGGAATATTTCTGAAGCATAGTAAGTTGTTACTTCATCTAGTTTTAATTAAAAACTTTTAATTACCATAGTGTACTTTAATTGGACGTCAACTCCATGGCCTCATTAATTTTGTGAGTTTTAAAAGTAGCAGAATTCTGTTGATATGTAGCTTTAAATTGATTTATTTAATTTTGTATCCAATTAGCATTATGTTAATGTTGTGTATAGTTTAGAAAATATTAGGCCTAATCTCATATATGTCACTTCCATGGATGTCACCTCCAAGCCATTATTGCATCATGGAAGTGTCATTGACCCATGGATGTGACATTTATTGATGTAAACAATATTTTAAGGGGTTTCAAGTATATTTTTAATTATTGAACCTGTATTTTTATTTTAAGGATAATTTTATATCAATAAAAATGTTTTTTGAAACTGAAAATTTTTAATTCTAAAATATTTATTTTTGTATAAGTTTGATTTATTAATGCCTTTCAGTATTTCTTTCAATACAAGTTAAATTTTAGATTTAATTAAACTTTATTTTAAAGCTTCTTGTTGAATTTCCTGATCTCCTAAACTTAAAAAAATGAAATAAAAATAGAAGTAAATTTAAATTTTCAGTTTTTCTATGCTAGCCAATTTGATAAATAAAAAAAAAACACAAAATATTTGTTTAATATTTAATATATTTAAATAATATGACCACACTAGAGTAGTCTGCAGTCGTATATTTAAAGTGCAGTATTTTCTATTTATCCACTAATCTTCAGAGCAGAAAAGATGGGAAAAAATTTAAAAAAATTCAGAATTGTATGAAGAATGTAAGAAAAAAGAACGCAAAAGGTATTACAAGGAGAAACAAGAGGGGAAAATAAAAGTTATTTCTCAATTGAGTGAATGACAGGAGCGTGCACAAAGAAAGAGTTGGGTACAATAGACAAGGAAAAGTTTAGAAAAGAAAGCAAATAAAGAAAAATTACATTAAGTTGTTTTTTTTTTAAACTCTACTACACCAGAAACAGATGATGGTCCAAAAATTATAAACAATCCCATTGCGAATGTTAAAGATGTGATAGGAAGAAGGGTACCAGTAGGGTAAAAAATGGTCGAAAAATTGTTAACAGAAACAAAACAAAGGCATACTGAAGAATAAAATTGCTTGAAAAAGAGCTTAAAAATGTTATGAAAAGTTGAAATTTAAAAGAGAAAATGATTATTACAAGAAAAGATATCAACGCATCATAAGTAAAAGAAAAAATTTAAACAATTCAAAAGAGAAGGTACAAAAAATATTGAAAGACGAAAATGTTTCTCTTAAAGTTAGACAATGCCTGGGATTCAGTTCAGCAGTGACCACTCAAATCGAGAAAAATTTTGAAAAAAAATGAAAAGTCTCAAAAGTCAAAGAAAGCCTTTGGACTTGTCCTTTCTGAAAAAATAATAAAGAAGTACCGCAGTATATGCATAAGATTTCAGTTAGGTCCTGTTAATCTGTATTTGGCAAATGTGACCTCAGTTGAAGATTACGTAGAAGTTAAATTTATGCAAAGATGTTCAGAATCCAAGGACAAATTTGTTTTCAAAAGAGCAAGAAGCAATCATAAGATATGAAAAATAAATTTGCGTGATCGAAACAGTTGAAAGTGAACAATCGGTTACAATATATTTTTGATTTAATCCCTCAAAACTGCAATATTATTTAATGAAAAAATTAAATTTGAGCTTTGTTCTTTTTTGCTAACACGTTACTCAAGAGTAGTGTTCTTTACCTGTATTGTAATCAAGTTTTTGTTTTGATGTGTTATTTGACTTTCTGTATTTCATTGAAATAACATATTATACCTCTTAAACAATAAAACAACCTAATATTGCATCCATAAAGGTTTTCCAATCTAGTAAATGGACAATAAAACTTATATTCATCATTATTATTAAAGATTGTCATTTCCATGGAATAATGTGTCATCGCCATGTTTATATGAAAAATAAAATTTAATTTTTAATTAAAAAAATTAAACCTTAACCTCTAATCATGATTTATTTACCTCTAAAACCTTTAGAAAATGTTGGAAACACAACTTAAACGCGACAATTTGAACTTTTGTTTTTTACAAATTACCAAAGTGAAATTTCCACTTAATTTCAGAACTAGCCGTATACAGGATGGAACAAAGACAAAAATCCAAAGCTTGCTTCCTGTTGAAGAAACAGCCAAATATTAGCCATTTAGCACAGAATTTTGTTCACGAAGTCCATTTCATAATTCGATGAAAAACTGCAGAAATTACCCCAGATTGCTACTCACAAACTCACTGTCGTAGTTTCACATTCTAATTTCAATAACAAATAATATGCAAACAAGGTTTTAAAGTAATAAATAAGTAAATAATTTAATTAATAAATTCTTAAAACTATAAAAACGATAAAAAATATTAAAATTTCATATTGTACAGCGATAAAATATTCTTTAATGACACGTGGTTTTTATTCGAAAGACCAAACAGGAAAAAGGTGGTCTCTGAGCTCGTGCAGAATTTTATATCGGCCACGGCGTAGAAGTACAAGATTTCGAAAAAGCGCATTCTGACAAATTTTTTGAACTAATCAGAAAGCGCGCTGATTTTCTTTACTGGTGCTTGTTCGGAGAAAACTTATGCGTTCGGCATTGCTTTCGTCGGGAAAAACCTGGATCGCGTCCCTTTCAGAAATAAAGAGTCTTATAGCTTAAATAAAATATCCTAAAATAGAATAGAGTTTGATACGGGGAAAAAAAAGTTACTACACGTGGAAGTAATTTAAATGCGAGTTAGGGAAACGAAAGAAGTATTTAAAAGTGGTAATTGAATTGTTTATTTAGATATCTTCTTCCACTTTGTTAAACGGTGAAAGTTCGTATATAGTATTCCAGGGGAGTTGGAAAGTCTGTCATAAGCTACGCGTTACTCATAATTTTTCGGGGGAAGCGGGGGGGGGGGGACGGTTGTTATATGGTGGCGCTTACACGTTGAAATTTGAATTAGTTTTCCTTCTTTAAATACAACACCTACTTTTGACACTTTATTTGTGTTCCTTCAATCAAAGCAGCCAGGAAAAGGATATTAGTTCACGCACTTTTTAAAAATCTTCATAGTGTAAACACAAGATATAAACAATATATAAGTATAAACACAAAAGATAGTTATAACTTTAAACAGATGAATACTTTTAGAAAAATTAATTGAATATAGGTGAAATGATGTAATAGGTTCCGATATACATTAAGACGACACTTGAGCATGAACCAAAACAATCTACAGAGTATTTTCAGTAGATTTCTGATCTATTGGGAAAAATGAAATCAATAAATCTGATTTTTTATGATAAAGAAAAATATTTTAAAATTTTCAGGTATTGTAGTATTGGTAACCTTAAGATTTAATATATAAATACAAAAGGACGATCATGAATTCAGATCATGCGGAAGAGATTTTTTCTTGTTAAAAATTCATAGTTTTGAATGCAAATTTATTTTGATGTTTTATTTTTTAAACATTTTAAACTTTTTTCAAGTAGCAGGTTACATTTCTGGTCCCTAATATATTTGAATTATATGAATTCGATTTATATGTTTCACTTTGTAATTTACGTATTAACCCATTAAGGGGTCTCAAGACTCTTAAAATTAAAAAAAAAAGAAAAAAAAGATAATTTTCAAAATTTAATAATTTAAAATGTATATAATTTAAAAACACAATTTTTATTAGGATTAAAATATATAAGTATGTTCTTTCGTTTCATGTATTTAAAAAATTGCTAGAGGCAGAATTAGTATTTATAGGGGCTCCAAGCTGTCAGACATTTGTCCAGCAGAAAATTAGTATAACAGCTTACGCACACGATTACAAAAGAAATTTTTCAACTAGAATGAAATGTTTTGTGCCTAATGATTCCTCAGATTGTAATAATTACCTGAACCTAAATCAATTTGTATTTAAAGCATTTTTATAATTTTAATACAAAGTTATATTTAGCTATTACAAAATTTTGAAAATTTCAACAGTATAATCCCCTAAATATATATATATATATATATATATTTTAATAATAAAAATGAAATTTTAGGTTCAGTTTATACAAACTAACATGAAATATATATTTTGAAAATTTCATGATAAAAATAATAAGAAGATTTTGAGATATCTTGTGCGTTATGCTCAAAAACGTCATTTGGAGAAAAAGGAGTTCAAAGTTTCGGAAACGCCGCTTCAGCTACTGAGCGGGTATAATTCTAATAGCCATAACTTCTGTTCGAATGGGAATTTTAAGGAAACAATCATATCAAAATGCTCAGAAAAGACAGAAGTTTAACATCTAGGAAAATTAAAATTTCGAAAATTTTGAAGCTTTAATAGTCCTGAGACACTTATACTTGATACCTTCTTATACTTGACACCTTCTTATACTTGACATAAATGAAATAAAATTATATTTCATACTTATTGATGACTAATTATGAGGAAAAAAGCGATATTACAATTTTTTTTTTTTTTTTTTTTTTTTTTTTTTTTTTTTTTGTGAGACATGGCAATGTTGCGAAACGCAACGTCAGTACAAATCAACTACATTTGTGCCATATGAAAAGTTTTAAAGCATTTACTATGTAGCGATACATTACATTTGCTATACACATAGTTAGCTACAATATCCGTATCTTGAACTGCTGAATTTTAGTTCATTCTTTAAGTACATCTATGAACACAATCCGAAATTTATCGATAAAAAATTTCAAAACATTCCATACTATTTCATTCATATTTCTAATTTTTTAGAACTCGAATCAATTAACAATTTTTTGCTTGAAAATAAAAGTCATATATACAATGTGATAATAAATTTGTTGAAAAAATTATCCACAATAAAATAAAAAAAATCACAAACCCAACGTTGCAAAAACGCAACGTCAGTCTTTAATGGGTTAACAATGAACTGATGCCTTAGTTTAACTTCTTTGGTGACTTATAATCATAGGATATATAAAACAGATTCATTATTTTTCTTTTACTGATTTAAAAAGTGCAAGATCAATTTGAAAATAGCGTTGAATATTTACTTTTGATCTATGAAAGTGAGACTTTTCATCTGGGTCATTCTCACAGAAAAGGCACAATCAGCGTTAAAAATTGTTTTAATCCTTTCAGGGACCAGTAATTGCGTTTCTGTAATGTTGAATTCACACTGGAATATTCGAAAAATTTTGTTTCAAAATAAGGAAAAGCAAATTTTTAACCTTTTTCCACCAAAGTTAGAAAGGTAAATTTTAATTAAATGTTTCTGGTGCACATCTTGATTAAAATTAGGTGGCATATAATATATCCCACAGGGGTTAAACTGTTGAATTTACAAAATGTCATTTTCTGAAAAACAATCCACACCATAGGAATTTCATTACTTTTCAAATTTCTCTGTACTTGAGATTTTCTTATACTGCACACAACGTTTGATAAATTACTGAAAACGTAGACAGTATCAGTGAAAACGGATATAAGGTAATGGACCCTATTCAGGTGACGTCAGACGCCAGAGCTGGCGGTATGATCATCTGTTATTCTAGTTACTGCACTGGCAGAATACCAGTATGCGCAGGCGCAAACACAGCTAGCAGACGACTTTAGCCTTGACCCAGGTTGAGTGCATACATTTTATCTAAAAATTTGCAAACTTAGGGAATTTTCTCGCATACATAACAACATTTTGAATTTATAATACAACATATTAAGTATATGCTGCTGCATCAAAGAATTTTTTTGCGGTATTTTTAACAAACAAGCATTAATAACTCACACTCCATAGATTGCTATACTAAACACCGCCAGTAAATACCGCCAGCAGACGAATTTTAACCTCGACCTCAGGTCGCGTGCATAAGGTCCATTCCACTAGATCTGCTGTTGGAAGCAACTGCTGGTGTAGGTCCACATGATCTGTTGGTGGAATCAACTGCTGGTGTAGTTCTATTGTCACATGCGCCGCTTGTGGAAGCAACAGCTCTATCATTAATAGAACCCTTAGAGACATCAAACGCATGTTCTGGGATTGCTTGTGGGTTATAGGGATAAATCCCATTAACTGAAATCCCAGAAGTGCCGTTTCCTACTGTGGCTGCCTTGCTCCAAGCTGTATTCAGAAGAGATCAGAACTGAAGTCTTGAAAGTATACGATGTGGCTTGCTATGGATCCGGACGTTCAGGATTTGTCGCCAATATGTTTTTAATGGTTTGAAAAATGAGTGATCAAGTGTCTGTAAGTACTGGATAATGTGATTTGAAAGGCAGAAAAGAATTAATATTTGTCTTCATTTTAGCTTATTTCTGAACAATGTTGCGTCTTCCCCCAAGTATAGGGGAAAGATGCCTCACACACTTATTTCCGTATTGCTGCAAGATTATGAGCACTTCTGCTTGCTTTGTGTGTGTAACAGAATGTAGAACTCACTTATATTGCTAATATCTCATTTAAAATAAAACATCCGCTTATAAACTTTAAATATGAGCAACAGAATATTATAAGGGCTTTACTCACCCGGTTAAATGCTCCCAAGATTCAAAAGTAACCGCGGTTAAAGGCGACAAATTAAGGTAAATTTACAAACCACATACACACTGGGACAAGACTCGTTACACAAGCCGGTCATTATTTGCATATGTTGACACATAAAAGTACTACTAGGAACAAACTTGCGTCTTCCCCCGAATTATCTTATGTCCCACGTCCCAGTCCACGCCGGAGAAAAAAGTTTTGAATTTTGAAGTACAGTAGAGCGCTGATTATCGGAACTCCATTCTGATAGTGGATCAGAAAATGAGGAATGTAAAACAATAAAAGAGATGGGAAGAATCCTAAACTATGAAGAAAATGAAATTAACGAGTAGTTAAATTTGAAGTACATGCCCGTGGATGTCAGATTTTAAATGATGATGACATTGTGGATGAGATTCAAGATGAAAAGAAATTGAAGAAAATGAAAACGAATGCTCTGAGAATAACCCAGGTCCATCGAATAATGAAGCCTTTGAATGTTTGGAAACAGCTATGAAATGGCTCGAACGGCAGAAGAACGTTGATCCTATTCAACTAACGTATTTAAGAAGAATTAGAGATATGGCAGCATTGAAAAGATTGTCTTCGTTGAAGCAAGCAACAACCAAAAGCTTTTTTGCTTAAATTATAATCTCTGGAGTTCATAAAATGATACAAAGAGAGAGAAAAAAATTAATGATAAAAATGTAAACAAAATAAATGAATAAATAAATAAATAAAATAAATAAAGAGACAAAAAAAACAAGTTTTAAACACGCCTATCACTAACTGGTGCTGCCACCTTAGAGAACGTGTGAAGGTTTTAGTATAGTCAGAAACATCCCTTAAATTGTCTGTTCATTTATCCGAACTAGGGTCGGTTCCGATTTGTTCGGATAATCGGCGCTCTACTGTACTTTAATATTCTCGTTGCTAAAATGATGCGTTTCTTTTTATTAAATGTAATGTTAAAGCTGCCTAAAATGTGTATTATAATTAGAAATTTTCTTTGTTTAACTTCTTTATAATGACCACGGAGTATACACCAAGAACTTTGCTGATCTCCAAATGGAACTAATGAATTGGAAAAAGATTCAATAACTTCACAACAGAACAAAGAATTATATATAAAAAACAAAGTAGATTTCTTTCTCCCAAACTAACCTAATGATGCTTTGGCATGTAACTGTCATCTATGGTACATTTTTTTAGTCATTTTGTGTCCACGGAGGTAAAGTATTTTGGTTAAGAGCAAATCTTATAAGTTGATTCGTCAGTAAAAATAAACCCTTTAAAAAAAAAATATTAAGTTAGAACTTAACTAAAGACCTTTTAACTAGTTTTTGTGGAAAAAGTAAAAAAAAAAAAAAAAAAAAAAATGAAATTGTTTAAACGTCAGTGAAAATATTTTGTGTCTTAAATATAGGTACGTCTTTTTGTGACAGTAAAAAGCACCTTTTCGTGAAAATGACCCAACTACAAATTATTTTATTCTTGCAAATATAAAATTTGGACCGTGTATAAATGAGTTTACCAAATGAGGTACACCATCTATAAAGAAAAATAAAAGTAATTATGGTTTAGCTTAACCAAAATTAGTGTTATCTCACCCCTCCTGACTCTCTTCTTACGGATTACATTCTATATGAATTTAAAAAGTTTAAATTCTTACACACACTTGTTTTGATTCAAGTAGATCACAGAAAATAAGTATATAACATTTAACAAAAAATATAATAATATTTCGCTAACAGCTTTCGCTTTATTTTTTATTCAGATCATTGAACTTAAGGTTGAAATTGGTTATCTTTATCATTTTAATAAATGACTTGCACTTCAAAATACTTTTTTTTATATTTTAATTAAAAGCATAATTTTTCTGGAGTGTTTAAAGAAATTTATGTGCTTTTATTTCGTGTTGATTGTGCTTGCACAGAAAAAAAAAGACCTCACAGGGGTTTTTTTTTCTTATTGCTGTATGTCTTATGTCACATTGGATAAAACAACATTTAATCGGACACTGTGCGAAATGAAAGTACAATTGCTATCTAGCATTCCTATTTTTACTTATAAACAGCAACTTGGTCGGTGACAGCTGGTAGTTCTATAACTCTTTCTCACTCATTCCAAAAATGATAAGAAACACATTTTGTCTGTAGATAAAGTGGAGGCAGTGAGTTATAACTTGTTTTCTTAATTAGAGAAGGGAAATGGTACTAAACGTACTTTTTTGGTGAGAAAAGACCGTACGAACCAAAATTTTCTATGTTGCTTTTGAGCTACTCATTCACTTTAGTCTGAACAAATTTTGTTGCCCATAAATCGCCTTTCTTTTGAACTTAAATTCAGTTAGCTATATACTTAAACCCACAGTTTCCCATGTTAAAAATGTGGAATACATACATATAACATAAGTACAGCATTTCTTTTTTTTCGTTTTTGCCAAATGCTAAAAAAGAAAAGATACTGCTTCGTTTAAGTTGTATTAAAATAAATAGCAGAAAATGCGAGGCTGAAATTTTGGGTCATGCTAATTAAATATGAATTTTCGATAATGAATTATCATTTATACAATCTGTGAAACATTTCTCTTTATATATTTTATTTAAAAGACCAGAATAAAGGACTAGGCCCGTAAACATATAAAAGTGGGCTATGTGGCGTTCATGTAAATTTTAAAGTAATATATCGCAGAAGAAATGTTAATTAACAATACGCAATTAGAATAATTTAAAAAACACTGATATTATAAAACATAATGGATATGAAAAATGACTTAATATAAATTGATACTGCAGTGAAACAATTTATATATTGAAACTACAGAAATATAATTTATTTATTCATTTTTCAGAAGTATGATTTTATAAAAATATATAAAATAAATACAAAAAAGCAACAACTAATAAATTGGGGCAAATATAAACTTTATATCCAAAAATGGGGCTAATGTGAGACACACAAAAATGATACCAATTTTATGGTAATAAAATAGACTTTGTGATAATTTTACCAGCAATACATCGTTTTGTTTATATCCATTATGAAACCACTCAAAATTTAAAAAGAAAAATATAAAAAAATACATTCATTATGTAACCTTACTTTTTTTATTAAAAAAAATTGTTACTTTAGGCTTCAACATTTTTGTCCAGCGACACTTAAATGAAAACTTGGGTAAACTATTCTAACAGCCCTTTATACAGTTTTGGCTGTTCTCAGATCCAAATGGGCTACTTTCTGGCACATTTTTGTTCGGAAACGCATGAAATCGGCAGATGTTGTTATTCAGAAGGTATGTAAGACGTTTTCTATTTTCTGGTAAACGCAAAAGATGTTTCAGAAAATACTATTAAATTTGGCACTTTAAACCAAATTTCGGATAAAAACCAAATCAACGGGACAAAAACCGCTTATAACTCGATAAGTAATTTATTTATCAAAAAATGAAAAAGACAATTTGATTCCAAATTGCTTCAATAATCACGCCTGCCAATCTTGTGCCTTTACTTTTAAAATGAGTCGTAAAATGTGTCAGAAAGTTTCGCGTTTGTTGAGTAGGGAATTTGAGAACCAACCGCCTTAAAAATTGTGAGTCTTTTATAGCGTTTAAAATTAAAAATATGTTTAACCTCTTTGAGTCCAGCGTCCCATCACGAATGCTATTCCCTTGGCAGCATTCCTTTTTAAACCGTCACCTTTACTTATAAACTCACTGAAATGCACTAATTAAGTAAGGCAAATATTACTTTTCTTTATACAAAAAATAATTACTGCATCTACCTTTTAAAGATGCATATATGCACCCATGATCCTGAAGGGGTTAACTTTGAGTTACAAACCAAGTCGGGGGCTAATCTTAAATAAATCTGATAGCTGCAGATGTGAAACGAAGTTTGCATTGTGGAAATGTATGGCCATATAGAAATATACAGCATTTATTGCATTTATAAGGTATAATACACGGTGCAGTAAAGAGTTAAACTATTTAAGAAATATGTACAATTGTCCCTATTAAATGATGAGCCTATTATCTGCACGAAGTTAACAACTAAATCCTCTGGGAAACAATGCTCCATTTCATTTATTAATTCAGTTCATATATTTTTTTAATAAATACAAAAAATTTATAACAAAAGATCGTAACAATATAAATCTCGAAAGATCATAATTTCGAAACGAACTATAGGTGAGAGCAGAAGCGCAATTATCCGAAGACAAACTTGCAATGGCGGAAGTGTGCGTGTTTGTCTTCGAACAACGTGCGGCCGTTCTATCTTACGAAAGAAACGGAGTTACATATATTCCTTTTCGAAACGATTGTTGTAAAAATTTAAATTTTTATGGTGTTTTATTGCAAATTTTTTTAATTTTGTTTACCTGATGCCAGTTTCTAAGCGCATTTTACTTCCATATTCATTTTGGTTGCAATGATGATAGATTTGAGAGGAATAATAATGATAGCTAATGCTTGTAGAAGAGTTTTCCCACACAGTTTCAGGAGAATTCTGCCCCTTGCCTGTCCTTTGATTTAAAAAATAGCACTTTTCTTATCCTTCATTCAAAAAATAACTCCCCACTCATTCAAAAGTAGCACCATTCTAGCCCCTCATCCAAAAATAGCACCTTTGTTGGCCCTTAGTTAAAAAAACAGCAACCTTCTTACACCTCAGTCAAAAAAATTGTGCCCTTATCTTTACTGTCTTTTGTACTAAAACAATTGCTTGTATAATAAAAACTGACTCATTTGTTGCCTTGAAAAGATTGCCTTAACATTTAAATATTGAAAGTCGCTTTAAAAATAAAAAGAATTAATTTAAAAATTTAAAAAAAACTCTGCCCGTAAGAATCTAAAAAGTGCTTTTTAGAATGTAAAAATGCAGCTTTCCCACCAGCAGCATACTGCCCTTTTTACATATGAGGAAACTCTTAAGCATTCCTTTTTAGCCTGTGAGAGAGAGACAAAAATATTACTTTTCTAAACATTTTACAAGTGCAAAATCTTCAATAATATTTCCAACTGGCAACTGTTTCAATATTTGACTTTCTATGGAATGTGAAAATAAATATGACTAGGGTAACATCACCAGTAATTGGCAGGTCACCAGTGATTGGCACATCCTACAAAAATGTCCTGAAATAAGATTGATATCCAGTCTTTTAAAAATGCAAGACCATATTCAAGCTATATGTACATTTACTTTAAAGATTATAACTTTGATTTATGCTACTAGATAACTATAGTGCATAGGAAAGGGAAACAATTATGGCTTGTGTCAAATTAGCCATTTTTGTTGCAAATGCTTCTTCTCTGGCTTAAGGTAGCATGCATATCAATTCATTATTATCTGATTTATAATATATTATAAATTTTGACTGACAAAAGTTTTGTTTAGTTGAAAGGGCTTACTTTAATTGTATAAAAGTATTTTTGACATAAATATTTGGATTTTTGAATTAATGATAGGTGCCATTTAATGGTGCTTCAGTTTTGCTAGTTCCAAGTAATTGGCACATATGCCAATTACTGGGGAATCACAAAATTTGAGATTAAACCACTTATTTTGGCAGTTCTTTTAAAGTTATAAACTAATTTTGTTTAGCAAATGTTTTTATTTGAAAATATGAAATATTACCAGTAATTGGCATGCATTAAAGCTTCATATGACAATTACTGGGGATGGCATGACAATTACTGGGTATTAATACAAATATATTGTATTTTTTTAAAGTGTTCACATTTCAAACTAATTAAGCTGCTTTCTTTCTTTCAAAAACCTGAAATATGGCATGTTCATCTTCAGTAAATTCATTGAAAGGGATTAAACCCAAATTCTTGCATTCTGAAGAAGCAGTGATGAATGCAATGCATGCTACACATACTCAACACATGAGCTTTCATAAAGCCAATGTTACATTTGGTGTGACTCATAATACTTTAGAAAACTAAATTAATGGGAAAACTCCAAGAGAAAGAAGAATGAGAGCATCATCAATTCTTACAGCAGCAGAAGAAGTTAACGTAGTAAAATGAATTTTGAGCATTGCCAAAGCTGGCTTTCCCTTGATAATAGAAGATTTATTGTGTACAGTTCAAAAAATTATTGAACTGTCAAACAGGAAAGCTCCATTCAGAAATAATAAACCTAGAAAATAATGGTTTAAATTATTTTTAGCTTGTCATCCTGAAATTAGTGTGAGCGTTCCAGAAACTCTTACTCATTCAATAGCCACACTATCTGAGTTAGATTTGC
This sequence comes from Maratus speciosus, assembly GCA_963932465.1. NCBI lineage: Eukaryota > Metazoa > Arthropoda > Arachnida > Araneae > Salticidae > Maratus > Maratus speciosus. The sequence continues at coordinate 361,492,599 of OZ010796.1, read as the reverse complement.
GAATATTGTTTAAGGAAATGGAAGATTATTTTTGCAAAAAAAAAATCTTAAAGAGCTTTTCAAAGATCCCCAGAGAATATACAATAATTGTGATGAGGCTGCATTTTTGCTTTGTCCCAAAACTGGAAAAGAGGATTGCAAAGATGTTTATGAAATTGTGAAAGGCTCAGACAAAGAATCTCTTACTGTACTGATGACAGTTTGAGCTGATGGAGTTGTTTGTCCACCATCCTTATGTGAGATTGCCACCAGATCGGCTCAATAATGCTCCTAAAAGTTGGGGTTCAGGGAAAAGTAAAAGTGGCTAGATGAATGGTGAAACATTTTATCAATACACAGCTAATATATTTTTTCCACGGCTGCAGCAAAATCAGATTGATTTACCATTAATGCTTTTTATGGATGGTCACCAGAGTCACCTTACATTGCATTTAAGTAATTAGTGTGCTGAACAAGTTATAGTATTGATTGCTCTCCCCCAAAAGCAACACATACAATGCATCCATGCAATGTCAGCTTGTTCAAAGTGATGAAATTGAAGTGGAAGCAGCTAGTTCATGAACGGAGAGTAACTGTTATGGAGCTATTACAAAAATTACGTTTGAAAAAAAGTTTGAAGTTGTTGTTAGAATCAATAGTTCTGAATGTATTTCACATGGCTTTAGACATTTTGGCCTATATCCCTTTAATCCAGATGGAGTTGATTACAGTTAATTTGAAAAATTAACTGATTCTACTGCTCCTAATAATAATAATAATGTATCTAATCTTACTACTTCCAAGGCGTCTAGCGTCTAGTGGTACTACTTCAGTGCCTGATCTTGCTGCTTCTAACATATCTGTTGAAGTTAGTAACCCTGAATACCCTGCCTCTAGTTTGATTTCTGATACTTTTGAAGCAGAATATGCAGATCTAGAAGCCAGATCACCACAACTTTCACATATAAAATTAAATGCAATTGATGCTTCAAAAATGACAATAATTTTGCAATAGAATTTAAATATTTTGACGTCTTTAATACTATAGTAAGTTCTCCTTTTAAGCGAGTATTGTTTTGGCCCAAACCAATGCAAAAAACTAGAGCCCCAAAGAAAGAATTTCATCAATTGCAACATCCAGTGAATGGCAAAAGTACTACCAGAAGAAGGATAATGAAAATAAAGAAAAGAGAGGCAAAAAGAGGGGCTAAGACAAAAAAGACTAGCTAAAAAAGAGCTGCTTCTTAATAAAAACTCAACGAAAATTAAGAATGTGCAGAAAAAGAAAAAAGTTAGAAACAATAATTCAGAAGATTCAGAGTCTCATGGAGAAATAATATATGATGATTCAATAGATAGTGACAATATCAATTTGGGAAGTCTTAGAAATAAATTTGTTGAAAGAACATTATTATGCAGTTTTTTATGATGAACAATATTATATGTGTCATATAATTAATTTGATCCTGCAGACCTACCGTTAAATTTTTATGAGAAACAATGGAAAACAAATATATTTGGTCATCAAAGTCAGATATGGTGACTATAGAGAGTCGTTTCATTTTATATTGTCCCTTGAAATTATCAGGAAATTTTCTTTTTTCTCTAGAGTCATCCATTATTCAAAAAATCAAGACTGCATACTGACAGATAAAATAGCATTAATTTCTATATTGCTATTTTTCCATATAACATTTCAAATTATGTTTTTATTTTATATTTGGAAATACTATAACTGTTTTAGACTTGTCTAAAACAGACTTATCTAAAACAGTTGTAATATATTTCCAACATCAAGATGTGTGAATTTGCATTAATTTACTTATGCGATGACTAATATTTTCAGCATAAAGTTCTTACAATTAATATTATCAAGCTATGTTATCTTATAACCAAGATTTTCTGCCTATAGTATGATATAATTAATCTTTTCTGTCATATGTTTCTCATAGTCATATTTTTCATATAATCTAAAAGTAAAAAATAAAGTGTTTTTTTACTCATATACACATGTGCCAATCACTGGATCACAAGGTGTCATACACTGGTGTACTTGGTGCCAATTACTGGTGATTATAGTAGCTTTTTAGAAATATTTTTTTTATAGAAATACCTATTCAAATATTTTTGATTTTAGTGGGCAAAATAGATGCACAGATATGCACTCTTTGATTTAAAAATATTTGCAAGTAAATATTTTTTTCCTAAGTAATGAAAACAGGGGTAAGTTTAAGGACAAATTCTTAAGGTGCCAATTACTGGGGAAGTTACCCTATTTTGTTTAAGTCTTTTGTTGTATAAGATCTTAAATGCTGAAAAAAGCATTTTAAATGCTGCTTAATATCGAAGATCATATAAATTTTCTTTAGATTTAGATCCTAATGATTAACTTTTATATCCTAAGAGCCCTCGTAAGAGCATTCGTATTAGAAAAACAAGATAAATTCTGCCACTTTTGCTGAAGCAGTAGTTCTTGTCTTGTATAGAAAGGATTTTGTTTCGGGAAGGGACTCCAGCCGCCTAAAACTTTTTTCCACGGATAACGCCCCTAACTATAGCATAAATTATTCTACGATGTAGAAAATCTGAAATAAATTTAGTCTCTTCCATCCGCGTAGGCCATTCCTCTTTATGAAATAAACAACACACTTATTATAAGAGAATATTACAATTTGTGTGTACAACTATTCTTAGTGTTGAGTTTACATTCGTGCATTCAGTAATAATTAGTAATATTCATACGCCTCTCATAAACATGATAATCAACGATTAGGGTGCTAAATGTTTTCTTGGTTCAGTTTCCGAAATGTTTATGATCGGGCCCTGAATTTAGCAAAAATGTCTCTTAATGTTTTGGCGTTGACTTGGAAATAAAAATGGTAGAAAACTATTTTATATTCTTTAGCGTATTAAAAACTATTATACCTGTTAAAAATCCATGGTAAAACTGTCTCAATCTCTCAATTAAGCAATAACCCTCTTATCAGAAAATACGAAGTGTTCAATTAAACCCTCGGGCAAGCAATGCTTTAATTCATTTGTTAATTCAACCTTTTAATGCAGACTCGCATTTTGTGGATATTTATTAATCAACTGTATTTATTTTGATTACAATGATGATAGAGTAGACAAGCAAAAATAAAGCTAGCTAATGCTCCAGACTTCCAAACAGCCTTTTTATAACTGCGATAAGTGTATTCTACTGATGAATGCGCTGTCAGTTCGATTCAATTATTAAACGATCATCCATATCAGTGAGAAGTTTTTATTCTCATCACGTCCACTAATTCCTTTCTAATCAATTAAAATGGATCTTTTGCTTTGTAGCATTAATTTCGATTACGAAAATGAAAGAGAAATTTCAGCCGATGTTATTATAATTAGAAGGAGTGTATGATGTAGTTATTCCACCATGTTGATGCCTATCATGACGAAATAATGTTGTAAGTTCCATTATGTTTCCTTTATAAAAAGTGTTGGAACAATAAATAGTGTATTAGGTGCTCGTTATTTTTAGGGCTTGATAAGAGGTGAGTTCTTACTAATAAAAAATCCCATGAAGTAGCTATTAAAAGAAGACTAAAATCAAATTAGTGAGAAAGCTGGTACTTTATGTTAACCTTTCAGTGGGCGCCCTTAAAATGTTTGCACGATCAGGCGCTTGACGTATCCGTTTTCGAACAGCATTGTTACATTAACACGAATGCAATATGCCGAATTTTACAAGTAGGGGAGATGGGGGCAAATGTGACCAGTTCACATAAATATAGCTTTTTCTCATAACTGAGTTAATTTCTATAAACAAAAACTACTCAATGTATAGAAACAGAGGTTTTTTTTTTTTTTTTACGCAAGGTATTTTTTAAAAAATCACCTTTATGGTCCTCCTTACTTTTTTTAAATAGTTTTATAAATTCAAAAAATTGTTCACATGTGCCCCACCGGTGGATTAGTTGTGATCACACATTAGGGCACATGTGAACACGAGGAAAAAATATCCTTTGACATGCTTTTTATTCTGTTATTCATTTGTCATTATAATCATTAGTTATATTATCTGTTAAATTCACCGTAAAGAAATTTATATGATTCTGTCTAAGTTCTACAAATTTCCATTATTCCATTTCTGTTATTCAATTTCTGCTGTGTTTTACTATGTTTTTGGAAACTATGTTAAGTGTGTTGGGAGAACTGTATTTTTGTCATCTTGTTAATGTCCATTTTATTCATAATTTCACAGTTTTTGTTGGTGGTCGGTAATGTTTGTTTATTGGTTATATATATATATATATATAGTAGCTTGTTTATTATGTTTTTGGTATCCATTCAGTGTGTTTGGGGACACTGTATTGTTGTAAATTCATTCATACTATCACAATTATTGATGGTGGTCAGTAATGTTTAATTAATGGTTAATTTCAAAGACCTATTTAATAGTATCATTCTAAAAGACTTGCATTCTATTATTAATTCATTATTTATAGAATATTTTCTTTTATTAAATTTACCTGATAACATTGATACTGACTACTTCACATCTTTCACTAACTTTCTACTATTTCATAATCCAAAACAATGCTTTTTTTATTAAATACAGGGCATCCCTCAAGGAGCTGCTTCATCAAGCATGTTATCTTATTTATATCTTTACTTTTATGAACGTAAATTTATTAATAATAATTTATTGCTCTACAGTTACATAGATGATATAATTATTCTTTCTGTTACAGATAATAATTCTATATCTCTTCCTGTAAAGTACCCTTCTAATCTAGAACTTAGTACTAACTTTTCAAATAATTCTAGTATCAATTTTATGGATGTTAAAATTAATATTCTCCCTAATAACACCCTAACATTCAACATTTATGATAAACGCAATGAATTTTCATTTAATGTAATGAATTTTACGAACTTCAATTCCTGCTTGCATATTTCAGTATATAGAAATATTCTGCTTAATCATAGTCTTCGTATCAAACGTTTATGTTCCTCCCAATTCTTACAGCCTAACATTTTTAAATTAAAGCAATTAGCATTGTCTTATAATTATCCCATCTCTTTTATATCTGCATGACTCAAATCTTAATATTCATTTTTTTCTGCTTCTTACCAGTATAAACATTTAATATGTTTAAAAAAACTAAAAAATGGAAAACACTATTATGGAGGGTGGGATGTGGATTGCTGAAAAAATTATAAAAATCATACACACAAAAAATTATATGTATGTATATATTTTATATAACCATTAATTAAACATTACCGACCATCATCAAAAACCGCATTATTGTGAATGAATTGACAATAAAAATGGATGCTACAAACCTATAATATAGAACTGTATGTATAAAATAAAGTACCTTATAATTAATTACAAGAATTAATAAGGAATAATAAAAAAGAAGAATATGGATTTTGAAAAAAAATGAAAAACTTATATATTGAATTACGTTTTCAAGAGTACAGAATTCAATGATATAAGCAAATCTTTTGTTTTCTGTGAGAAAAAAGCTAAAAGCTGAAATTTTTTTTCTCCTGTACCCGAACAACCAATAGAACCAAAAGAACAGTCTCAAGATTAAAACAGAACATTATCAAATGGCATGAAATGGAAAAAAAAAACACTACAACCCATTAAATATCCAATTTATAGCAATAGAAATCTTACACAACTTACCGAATAAATTCCCAGTAGGTTTTCAAAATATATTTCCACACATGGAATCCACAAGCACGACAAAATTAAGGTGAATAAAACAGTTAAGTTAACACAGAAATTAAAACCCATGGATTCAGTTAATTCATTTTGAAATACCCTGATAAATACAATAAATATAATATAAATAGAAAATAATTACATTATTTAAAATACCTAAAAACAATTTTAAATTGTTTAATATCAATTTTACAATATTGCCAATAATCAGCGTTAAATACCACCTGGTGTAAAAAATTAAAATTATTACTTTAATAGAAGCTTTAAAAAGACAAAATTTTTGGTGCTGCCATCTATTATTTTATTTTAAAACTAATATTATTATTCAAATGTCACAAAAAGAAGAACTTAATAAAAGCTAAAGCAATAAAAACATATCAACGGCATTACTACACAAATCCTAATATAAAAATACCATACTATATATCATTATTCAAAAAAATTTAAATAAATTAAATCTTAATATAATGCTTTCAATATATTCTATTACCAAACCCATTTAATCTACACTGAGGAATTAAAAAAAAAATTACCATTGATAATATATAAAATATAGCTATATGCTATAAAAAAATGTATTCTATAATAATAATAATATTAAAAAACCTTAATAATTACCATTACATATAAAAAATGAACTGGAAAGAAAATAAATAAATAAATAAAAAATGGATGTTTATAGAAGATTGTCAGATTCCAAAATTCCCAATATCCCAAAGATCCCAAATACAGTGTATGAATCATCCTCATATTAGCCATAAAAAAGCCAAAAAAATATGATTGTGACAATCAAACAAATTAAACCGATAATCAATCATGGAGCACAAAGCTGAAAACAAAACAATATCAAAAAGTATAGAGGAATAATAATAAAAACTATTTAACCAATTTTAATACATACAGTATAACATTAGTTATATCAAATAAACTTATATGCATAATAATCACTAAAAAGATGGTATACTATTATTAATTAATATGATATTGTCCTGAGTAGACTAAATTTTAAAAACAAGTTAATATTGAATTTGATTAAATAAGTTAAATTTAATATGAATTGAAATAAAAAGAAAAGTCACCAATTACATATAAAACATCAAATTCATATCCATATAAAATACGTATTAGAAATGTAGTTATAATACTAAAGCCCCATCTTTTTTTTTAAATTAACCATTGCGTATTATCCAGACAACACCACCCTCCTCCGTACTCTAACATCTACCCACCCAACCATCCTATAGAAATTGTTTATTATTATTTTACAATTTTTAATTTTTTATAAATATTTTTTTATTTTATAATTTTTTTGTAATTTTGTTCACGCATGTGTTAATGTTTTTTTTTTTTTTGAAGATCATGTAAGTACTAATTGTATATTAATGAATATATGATTTTTTTTTTGAAAACCGTGATTTAATGCATCATAAATTTGTTTTTTAATATTATTGTTAATTAGATGAGAAGAACATAAACATTTTATTCTATATAAATGATTAAGTAGTATATTTCGATATACAGAATGATGAAGACAAGATTTGAAATTTGTAAATGTATTAACTTTGAATTTAAATTCTTTACGTTTATCATATAAATCTGTTATTGTTTTATTGTCTTTTATTGTAATTTTAAGATCTAAGAAGTTAATTGTATTGTTAGATAAGAGGTTTTCCGTTAATTCCAAATTAGTGGGATAATCAACTGGGAATTGAGAAATTTTAGATTGATCAGTGGCAATTAAAATTATGTCATCAATATAACGATATAAATGGAGATTATTATTAGTAAAAGTACGTTCATAGTGATATAAGTATAAGTCTGATAATAAACTGGATGTACAACCACCTTGTGGTATACCGACGTGCTGTAAATATAATGTGTTATCTTGCAATATATAATTATTATAGATAATGAAGTTTGTTAACGATTTAAAATATGCGATATCAATATAAGATGGTAATTCCAGTTTTTTATAATACTTTTTAAATAATGCATTTATAATATTAGGTAAATCTAATAAGTCTATTTTATTAAAAAGATCTTTGAAGTCATATGTCGTTATATTATATACACAATGAAGATTTTTTAAAATATTGACGAGTTGATAGCTATTTTTTATACAATGTGTATTATCATTGTTTGTAGTAAGTATATATAATTTATTAAGAATTTTTAAGGGAAGTTTATTGGCTTTATTATTATATGTATGGCAACCAATAGTTACAGTCCTAAATTTAATTGGAGTTTTATGAAATTTGGGAATAAGAACTAAATAAGGATAATTAAAGTTAGTAGAAAGAATATTTAATAGTTTATAATAACTTTGAATTTTACGATTATTTACGATTACATTTTCATTAGTTTTTTGAAAAGATTTATTAGAAGAAATACAGGTTGTAAGAGGTTGGTGATAATAAGATTTACATATGATTGCATAATTATTAGGAGATTTGTCTACATATGTAATAACGTAGTTTTTTTGTAATTTAGTAATTTGTTGGAAAAAATGCTTTGTGTTAATATAAACCAAATCAGAAATATTATTTTTTAAAGCCATAGTTAATTTTTCAATTACCAATATTTTCCATTTATTAAAATATGCAATAGATTTATTGTAATAGATTGAAATTTTATATATAAAAATATCTATATCATATGTAAACTGTTTGATAATAAATTTAACAGTAAATTTAGATGGAAGTCTATATTTAGTACCAAAACCCATTAGTTTTTCAATTTAAAATCATTAACAATATTAAGATTTCCAGTAATTATACGTCCATGATCATTGTTTATATATTTTTTTAGATTGGGGTCATTGCATTTACACGGAAAATTACTTACAGCAGATGTATTTTTTGAAAATATATTGTAGTTAAAAATCTTTCTACCAATTGTATTCGGATATTTAAAGGTTTTTGATATATGAAGATTATTAATAGGAAAATAACAGTTTTTATCATTAATTATAGAATTGATATTAATTTTATTAAATATATGATTTGAAAATGAGTATTCGTATTTTGAATTTTATGGGTTTTTTTTTTTTTTTTTTGGTAAATTAATATTTAAAAGATTAACCCTAGTCATAATGAGATCAAAATAAATATCAGAAAAATGTTTAGAGAAAGATTTACTTAGAAATACATTTAAATGTTGTACAATCTGTTTCTTTTTAATAGCAAATATGTATTTTCGATAACCAATTATAATGCTTTATATATATATTATTAAAAAAAAAGTATTGGTGTATGTGTATGTTTTTCCATACATTATACACTAAAAACATAAAAAACATAAAAAATAAAAATACCATTATGGAGGGTTGAGGTTGGGAATGCTAAAAAAAGTTTAAAACCTTATATGTTTTTATGTGTGTGAGCGTGTATAAGTGTATGTATATATGCTTATCTATTGTATGGACATATAATTAAAAAAAATGGGGTATCATGCATTTAACATAATAAATTTTCACATATTGCATCATCATTTAAGGATATATTTTACTATCTCAATATTCCTCATTGCGTTTTAAATTTTCACATTTATTTACATAATACAAGGCTAAATTTTACTATCTCAAATATTCCTCATCTTTTTAAATGTTATTTATATTCTCATTTTTTTTATATTATAATTTTTTGTCTTTAAAACGTTAATTTAATCAATTGCCCTTTTATTTATTTTTATATAATTCTTTATTTCTTTATTTATTTGTACTAATTTATTCCTTTTCTTTATTTTATTTTGTATTCACTCAGTACTTATTAAGTTTATTCCTACTTTTTCATTCTAGTTTAACTAAAAGTTAATCTAAGTCTTTTCTTGATTTCTTCAATCATTTTCATTCATTTTATTTATTTATTTATTTATTTTTTTTTTGGGGGGGGGGGGCTTAAGATGGCAACTCTAAACATTGTTGTTATTAATCCAGTTCCAATTTACATTTTTCCTTTCTCACACCAGATGGCAGCACAGGTTTCACTCAGATGCTCAACTGTAGATCACATGTTAAAATAGTTTTAACTTTGTTTTCAATGCTGATATGCAGTAGTTTTGACTCTTAGTATGTTATTCAGGTATTGTGCTCTAATAATTTTTAATACCCTGTATGAGGTGTATCTTTCTTTGGATCTCTTAGCCTTTTATTATCTACTTTCTGTAATGTTTGCGTTATAAGGAGCTAAATTTTGTCATTTTAGGCTTAATGCCGACAAAATTGATGCATCTTCTATGAATGAACTCACAAGCTCCTCTGATGATTCTGTTAGTCATTCATAGTTTCTTATTTTACATACTGGTTTCATATGTTCATTTCTAAATCATCTTTAGAACTTTATCAATTTCTTCATATATTTGTGATTTCAAATTTATTATATATATATATATACTTGTATTTAAATTTTATCCCAATGAGGACAATATTATATTAATTTCTAATACATAGTATATTATATTAAATGAGATTAAAGTGCATGCTTTAATTAAAAATTTTATTATTTGTTTTACCCTCTCCCCTTAATTTGATTTATTTAATTTTTAAGAAAGTTTGTGGACAAATTAAATGCAACTAATTAATTTCAAAATTTAATTATTATTATTACTATTATTAATATTACTTCCTTAGCATCATAATTTTATTAATTTATTAATTTATATTTAATTATGTATTTATTTAAGTGATGATGTAATGTACTCAAGGGAATTTAAATAGTGATATGTTATAGCTAGGTACATTGATTTATGTGAAACATTAATTAATGAATCAACAGTATCACCAAATTACATGTTAATTTTATTTAATTTATCATTTACTTATTTTTTTTCTAATATATTGGTAATAAATTTATTAACATATTTTTAATTATTATTTAGTTATCATTTATTTGCCTCTAGACAGTATTTCCTTTAAAGCTTAATCCATTAATATATATAGCTTTTATTATATATAAAATTTTTATTCCAAAACAATACATTTTACTAATAACTTCTAAAGATGGCAGCAGTTCCTTGATTCCTTGGAGTACATGGTGGAATTCATTTTTAAATTATCTGTAGAGGGCGCTGGTCACATATATTGAGGAATATGCTTGACCATACTGCACGTTATTACTCCTGGGTCCATCAACAAAAAAAAAAAAAAAAAAAAAAGAAATTGGCAGCATGTGCAAATAATCTCCTTTGCTTTAATTTATGCTGCCTCATTCTTAGTCAGCAATGCTTTCAATATGGTAATGTGTTTTTTATTTCTCAATCCTTTTTAATCACGATTTATTTTAAACTTATTTATTTTTCAATAATTCGTTTTTCTATTTTTTGTGTGTGGTAGTCCCACATTCATATTCCTTAGCTTTTTTATGGCTAGTATGAAGATGGAACCACACATTTTATTTGTGGAACTCTAGGCATTTGGGACCTGATGAATCTGTCTAGGTTCTACAAATATCCATTATTCATTTTCTGCTCATTTTTTTTATTATTATGTTTTCAAAATCTATGTAGAATATATTAAGGGGAACAGTTTAATTGTCAATGAATAAATTTCTTTCTATTTATAATGTCACAATTTTTGTTGGTAATTTGTAATGATTTTTAATCGGTATATATATATATATATATATATATATATATATATAACCATTATATAATATTACAATTCATCATCTTTTTTAAATGATAATTGATAAATTGAGTATCAATATATGATACAGACATTATGCATATTAAATCTGGATCAACTATTATTAATTTAACTAATGATATGAATTTTTAAAACCTAGATCCCAATCATTAATATATGGTTCGCTAGAAATTTAAGAAAGTCGTTTGCATTTTCTATTTCTTAATCATATTATAGCTTAACGCTACCGCGTTTGCTATGATAAAGTATTAAAAAAAATAAAACATTCAAATTGGCGAAAAGAAAATATCAACAGGAAGGCGAATGCATAAAAATATCTAAAACAATTTAACCAATGAAAAAAGACCAGAAATAATGAATCAATGTCAGCATCAACAAATTCTTTGCACGAAATGTATGATCTCAAATTTGAAAATTCATTAATTCAAAAATAAAAACACAAAATGAACTTAAAATGAGAGAACAATTATGAATAAAATTGGAACTTATGATTCGTAACTCGTTTTCAAAGGCAATATTACGAAATCATTAGTAAAATACGGTTAATTTCTGAGGTAGAAATAATAAGCAACATATTTATATAGATATATCTCTAGTTTCTGGGTGACATGTTTAAGCAAAAGTTTACAAAAGGAAAAAAAGTAGATTTGGGAAGGGGGGCGGGGAGGCTTAGATTTTACATGATTGATTAAAAATTGTTTGCAATAGAAAAAAATAAAGAAGTAAATTTAAAAAAAAAAAATCTTTTAAATTTTGCTTAGGGGTTTTGTTTGGGGGAGACTTTAGGGAGGAGTCATTTTTATAATATGTATCGGAAATCTGCTGAAATACTAAATATTCTCCCCCCTGTATTTGCCTTATTTACTTCTAAATTAATTATAAAAAAAGGTTTTTTTAATGTTCTTTTTAAAATCTCGATTATAAGCCCCCTCCCCAAATTTAACTTATTTTGCTTTTGAAATAGGAAGAGGGTGGGGGGGGGTTACAATCGGGTTTTATAGTAGTTATCAGTTTAAACATTTTACTTTTTAAAATATTACTGATATCTCTCTCCATTCAAAGCATCATATACGTAGCTGTTTCAGTGATGGAAATCCACATCATTGCAAGTTTGGAACAAATGAACAAAAAAGAAAAAAATGCAAAGTTGTTTAGCGTAATACATTTTCTATTAACATGCATAAAAAATATTGTTGTAAACCGTTTAGTAAAATAATACATAACACTTACTGCATTTTAGAAAACATTAAATTTATTTAAATTACAATTGAACGTAAACGAGTTTGTTGTTCTTTATGTATTTGCTGATAGATGTGTTTGTCGAAGTTTCAATACAAAATAAACTTTATATGACGAAAATGTCATCAATTTCAGGAAAATTATAGATATTGGAGCTGACATTATTTCTCATGAAGTTAACTGAGAGGAACAGAATCACAGAATGATTATTTGGGCGCTGATGAACTGATCATATCTACCTCAACTAGTCTGTTCACAAGCACCTTACATGGCTGCTAGAGTTAAATTAATAAATCATTAACATTTCTCAATTTTAGAAGGAAAAAAACTTTATCAAAAATATTTATTAGTATTCATAGTATATGTTAAAACATTTTTAAACAAATTTTATTAAAAATCATTAAACAAATTTTATTAATTTCATTCAAATAAATGAATAAATAAATAAAGTTATTCGGGTCAATCCATTTCAAGTGGTCCAGAAAATCATTTATTCGTTGCTTGACCATTTTTAAAAAATCTGAAATTTTTTGTACAACAACCCTAACATGATGGAAGTTCAAAATGACTATTGCTATGATCTTATGCTTAACGCATGATCTTTCTTGTTTTTAGGTAATTTGTAATTGGCCAAAAATTAAATAAGCAGAAGGGAAATGTGTTACAGAATGGGGGGTATTATTGTATTCATGAAAAACTTGCTCTGGGGTCAGTCCATTTCAAGTGGTCCAGCACTGGTTTCTCGACCATTTTTAAAAAATCTTAAATATTTTGTACAACAACCCTAACATGATGGAAGTTCAAAATGACTATTATTTTAATTTTATTAATTTTTGTTTGTGCATGGCGGCCATTTTTATTTCATCATCTGCAGCAATTTTCTCACAAGAAGGGTTTACGGAATTGTAAATAATTCATCGTTTATTTATCCAATTCAAGTGCGGATTAAAGCAATTTGTACAGAATACATTGGGCTAAAAATTTGGTAATAGAGTAGTTTCCGAAACTAACTGCTTATTGGTGAAATTTAAGCATAAAATTTCAGTTTTTTTCCAAAATTTGCCCGTTTACAAGAGGAAATTTTTCTAGCAAGGAAAACTGTAAACATGACATAATTTTTTTTTTACAAATAGGTCGAAAGTACTTGTACTCACACTCCAAGTTCCAGATCTGGGACTTGCTTTCTCTTCGCTAAAACAAATCCCAAATTTTTCAAAAATGTCAAAAATCGCACTTTTGAGGCTTTGATATCTCTGGTGGGGCACGAGATAAAAATCTGAAGTTCTGGTTTCTGAGAGTATTGTATGGTGGTGTTATGCACAAGAAATTTCAGGATGGAGATTTGACTACAAGCTGAGATATGGCAAAGGCAACATGTCAAAACAATACTGCCAAACTATTGTTTTGTTGTAGTCACAGGTAAGTATTTATCTCAGAGTGTCATTTAAATTAATTTTTTTAATTATCTTTAAGTAATAGTAAAAGAAAGTAAAGCCTTTTGCAAAGCTTAGCAATTAATTTAAAAAATAATTATGCCTAAGGCCTACATTTTGTAGGGGAAGTTGTTGTTCCTTTGACCACTTTGCAATATTTTAATTTTCGTAGCTTAACTATTTAGGCTAAATTCAATTTCTTTGTTTTATTATAATCTGTATCATCTGGTTTATCAAATATAATTTTTTCAAGTTTCTAGAATTTCTTTTATTATGGTTAATTTCATTTTAAAAAAATAATAACATTGTGACCATGGGTTGTTGGACCTCTGACCAGCCAATTAGGCAACGCAACAATGAATTAAGAAATCATTTTATTCAATATCATTGTTTCTTGCGTTTAGGGAGTTACTTTTGTTTGTTTTTTCAGCTCCAATAATTAGCTTTTCAAAAGTATCAGTCAGCATACGAGATTTCCCTTTATACCGACCCCTATTTGACATTTTCCGTGCTTGCAATTTTGGATGAGGTCTCACAGTTTCAGGTGTTATGATAAGTGACGTTAAATTTGAACTGCTACATTGAGGAATGATATTGTCAGCTTGAGCTGCGCCACTCGCTGATGGTTTATCGAAATCAGTTTCATTTAGCATCGGTCTGTCTGTTACAGAAGCTGCAAGAAATTCATCATCAGAGAAAACATTATCATTGAAAGCCACAATCCCTATAACCTTAAAACCTTTCATAATATTGTTTGGAACCACGGCATTAGAATCTGCTATGCCCGCAAGTTCAGCAATGTTTTAGATTGAAACAGGCTTTCAAAGGACCATAAACACCCTTACCAAGGGGTTGCATTTTATTGCTAGAGCGTGGATGAAACGTCATTAGTCACACCACTAGCATTGGCTGAAACAATTATTGGTATGGTAATATGAGATTCATGGTTATCAAATAATAACAATACTGGTCTTTCAGTACTAGGTCTAACATTTTTTAGAAAATGTTGAAATAACTGTTGGAATATGGTCTCATTTGACCAGCCTGACTAGAGATCCTACATTAGAGAGAGATTGGACATTGAAGAAATGTCCGCCATTTTCGTTACAAAGTAGATGGAACGTCGTACAACGCAATGCATTTTTACCAGCGTGTAACACTTTTTATTTTATTAAAATTATGAAAATTTCATTTTATATACCTTCAAAGAGTCTTTCGGAACATAAATCTAAGCACATTTCTATTTTAATGAGTAAGAATTCTCAGAAAATGCATTTTTTTTACTGAGTTGTTTTACGCTACGCAGCAGTGTAATTTTACTTAGTTATCGGATTTTGATTTATTGATAGAATTTGTTTTTCATATTTTTTATTTGTTTCTTTTAACAGAAGTGCTTCTATTTAACTTTTTTTCTAAACTTTCATTTAATGTTTTGATAACAATACTCTTCTAATATTATATATTTTCAAGACTTCCGTATTTAAAAAGAATATCAAAGAGTACGTACGCAGCAGTACGTAGAAACTTATCATAAAATATTTTCAGCGCACATATTAAATTAACTTTGAATGGCATACATACTTAAATAGGAGTGATTATATAATACGTTCAAATTTTAATATTTCTGAAACTATCAATGCGAAGATGGTGAAAATTATAATAATTACTGTTGATTTAAAATGCGTAATAAATTACAGATAGTTAAAAAAAATCGAATTCTATCGTTCATTTTCTATCTGATAATCGTTAAAAATTATTTTTTCAAATATTGTGAAATTAAAGTAAAGTTCTTACATGCCCAATCCTCCTCTGCCCACTATTTTAATTAGTAAAAAAAAAAAAAATAAGAGTAAAAAATCCATTTTCTGGGAATTCTTACTCATTAAAATGCAAATGTGCTCATATTTATGTTCTGAAAGACTCTTTGAAGACATATAAAATGAAAATTTCATAATTTTAATAGAATAAAAAGTGTTAGAGGCTGATAAAAATGCATTGCGTTGTACGGTGTTCCATCTACTTTGTAACGAAAATGGCGGATATTTCTTCAATGTCCAATCTCTCTCTCTAATGTAGGATCTCTAAGCCTGACGGGTTTGGTTAATCCAAGAGGCGTTCTGTGAAGCATAAATGGTTTAAAGTTGACAGGGGGGAAACAAACAAAAGGGGAATGATGTTTCCGGATGCATTGTGATAGTTGTTCCCCTTTCGACAGACGTTATCCCTACAACTTATTTTTTTTTCCTTTGAGGGCTATGAGTTTAGGAGGTACATGAACTGTGTTCTTACCCCAGTCTACATATTTTTTTATTATCATTATTTATTAAAAACTAAAATAAAAAAAATATCGTAAACTAATTTCAAGACAGTTGTAGTAAGTCAAAAAAGTTTAAATGTTTAGAAATTTTTTTAAGAGTGTTGTACCTCTGACCTGGTCAAAGGAACAACAACTGATCATGGTCAGAGATACAACACCATGCTAGTGCAAATTACAACGTATGCTACAGTTTTAGGGTTAGGATAATCAATTTCGCAAGCCGCACCATATTTATAAAAGTCTATAGCTACCATGTCAAATTATTTCTATCAACAAAGACATAGCACAAAATATATTATTAGGCAAAACATTAACAAATAAATACTTACATTTTTATCATGGAAATGTATTACTATTATTCACAGGAATGCCCTTTGACTAGAATAATCCACAGTAGGATGCACAAGCCCTCTAGTGAAGTAACTATGCACTAATTACACCAAAATTCATAAAATGCTGCTAGATGGCGCTACAGCCTAGGTGGTCAAAGGAACAATATGGTCAGAGGTATATCACCTTCCCCTATGGTTTCAGTAATTTTTGTTGTAATTTTAGTAACTAAAAGAAACCTCAGAACTTTTACATAAAGAGAAAAAATATTTTTATACAAGACCTGAGACAAAAACAGAATAGGGAAAGAGAAAATCTGTTAATGTTTTCATACTTGTTGAGACATGATCAAACGTCTCAAAACACATTATTTCTTGTTGGTTGAAAACCACAATTTTGGTCTTTCTTAAAATTTATTCGTAGGAACCAAGTCTTGCATCTCTTGATAACTTGATTGAAGATCTTGGCCCTGCTGGCTCATAGAAACAAACTTTGAAATCACTATGTGCAAGTCTCACTTCGTTAAAAATTCCTAGCTTACTTCTTATGTAAAAATGTCATTTTTCTGCAGAATAAATTTTGAAAGGGCTTTGGATATCTTTACTTTCTCAAAATTCCTAGAGGCTGATGCATGGTAACATAGTATAATGTTTCATTTACAGGAACATACTTATGGTAGGAACAAGTTTCAGGGACTGGCAAGCGGCATTAAAATTGTGGTTTTTAAACCAACAATCAGGAATGTTTTGTGACACGTTCGATCATGTCCCAACAAGCATGCCAACATTAACAGCTTTTGTCTTTTCCTATTCTGTTTGTGTCTCAGGTCTTGTATAAAAATATTTTTTTTTCTTTATGTACAAGTGTTGAGGTTTCTTTTAGTTACTAAAATTACAACAAAAATTACTGAAACCATACAAAATGTAAGCCTTAGGCATAATTATTTTTTAAATTAATTGCTAAGCTTTGCAAAAGGCTTTATTTTCTATTACTATTATTTAAAGATAATTAAAAAATAAATTTAAATGGCACTCTGGAATAAATACTTACCTGTGACTACAACAAAACAATAGTTTGGCTTGGCAGTATTGTTTTGACATGTTGCCCAGATCTGGAACCAAGTCCCAGATCTGGAACTTGGCGTGTGAGTACATGTACTTTCGGCCTATTTGTAAAAAAATAATTATGTCATGTTTACAGTTTTCCTTGCTAGAAAAATTTCCTCTTGTAAACGGACAAATTTTGGAAAAAAACTGAAACTTTATGCTTAAATTTCACCAATAATCAGTTAGTTTCGGAAACTTCTCTATTACCAAATTTTTAGCCCAATGTATTCTGTACAAATTGCTTTAATCCGCACTTGAATTGGATAAATAAAGATGAATTATTTACAATTCCGTAAACCCTTCTTGTGAGAAAATTGCTGCAGATGATGAAATAAAGATGGCCGCCATGCACAAACAAAAATTAATAAAATTAAAATAATAGTCATTTTGAACTTCCATCATGTTAGGGTTGTTGTACAAAAACTTTCAGATTTTTTAAAAATGGTCGAGCAACCAGTGCTGGACCACTTTAAATGGATTGACCCATTCGCTTATCTCGTTGGAACTAAGATTTTACTTTTGAGATCTATAAACAATGTTTTGGCTACTGCGACAAAAAAGAATGTCAAAGAGCTTCAAAAAAATTTTACTATATGTCTACAGGAGCTTCTTTGGTAATTCCATCTTTGGTAATTTTTTTAAATAAAATAACATATAATAACTATTGAAAAATTGCGATGTTCACATCTGCCCCATGTTCACATTTGAACCCTTCTTCCCTAGAGTTAAGATACATATCAAAAGCAAAAATTGAATTTGAATTTCTGTATCATTTGTAAGAACAAATATTCTCAAAAATTACATTTGTCATAAAAATTGTGAAAGCGCGCTTATTGAAAGGTTAAAAATATATATGTTTCAAATAAGTACGTTATTTACAAACCGTAACCAGCAAAAATAATAGGCCGCGGTGCTCCACTGTTCTCGATTGCTTTTCAGCCAACATTGATCACATGGAAGCTCGGCACTAGGTGAAAACCAGCCTATCTTGATCACGTGATAACCAAGAGAGATATCGCGGACTATCTCTTCTGTTGGATGCGTTACAGCGTCATTGGAAAATTGTCATACATTTTTCTTTCGAAGTAGTCGATAATATTATATTTATGGCATGAAGAGAGTTAAAAACCAGAAATAGCGTAGGACATTCGCAAGCTAATGTTAAATCAATAGAAGCGTTCTCTACGAATGTCTCCTTCTCATTTCATTATTTTTAAAATATTCTATTTGCGTAAGATATCTGAGGTAGAAGGCTAAAATAAGAGTTTTCTACTTTTCGATTTTTGTTGCAGTTTCATTCTGAGGACACTTTCAATTTTGGAACAGGCGAGGATTGTAATTGTTTCCTTTACAGGCGTGCATAATCCATACCAACAACATTCAGAAATATTTTATGAATTATTAGCTGAACAGGCCCGTTCTAATTTCTCGGGCCCGTGCTAATAACCTTAAATATACATAACATCAGTGTTAACGAAAATCTTTCTAAACGAACCTAATGTTAGAGGCCCCACTGCCTATGGCAGCGTACACCTGCGTGTTTTTTTTTTTCTCGAACTTTTTTTTAAAACCGGATCATTTAATATTTGAAAAAAAAAGTTCTTATTGTACAAACTCTGTTTTTTATGAATTATAAATATAATGTTTTCGAAGCCTGTATAAAAAATTTACTGGGAAAAGAGCTTGTAAGAAATTTTTTCTTGTCACTGTTTTTTCACCCTAGGTCATTTGATGTTAAAAACAAAATAGTTATTGTGCAATCTCTTTGAAATTTTTATGAGTTATAAGCATGTTTTCGAAGGTGCACAGTTTCTGTGAGATGTACTTTTTTCTCATTTTTTTTTTCATCTCAGGTAATTTAATATTTAAAAAATATAGTTCTTATTATCCAAACTCTTTGAAATTTTATGAGTTATAAATATAATGGTTCTGAAGGTTGCGTATATTTGTGCAAAATTATTGATATTTATTTGTAAAAACATTAAAAAAAAGTAATCCGAGTATTCACGTTGTGAAAATATCAAGCAGGTTTTATATTTTATTTTCAAATACATTTAATCCTCCGGATGGTTTTAGATTTTTATATGTGATATAAATTAAATGTATGATGAATGTGTAAAAATATTGTCTTAAAATAGTGACATTTGGTTACTTTTAGCCTTGAAAAAAAAAAAGAGTTCCTCAATGAGTAGCGCATAGACTTCCAAACACGAATTTTTTTTTTTTGACAGCGTTGATATTCTTATTCTTTTAACGGATTACACCGTCGCACAGTGGGACGTTTTGACGATCTAGGTGGACAAAATCATTTCGTTGAAGTTTAATTAGATTTTGCTGTTTTTTTTTTTAATGCATCACTAATAAATTACCCAAACAGTGATAAATATTTGGTTATTTAACAACAATGTCTTTAAATAAAAATACAGGGTGCCCACTAAAGTCCGTTCTCACCCTCTTAACTGCCGAACGACTGCATCTATATTCATAAAGTGGTGTCTAGGTATAGTAAAGAGGCTATGCGCTACTAGATGAGACCGCTTACAGCGCCACCTGGTGCAAAATGGCGGCATTAGCGTTCCTATCGGTTCGAAATATGGGATAAAAGTGAATGACAAATTTGTAGAGCATCATTGATTTAGTTCGAAAGCACACCTTGTGAACATGAATTCTAAATGAATCTCGTTCTGAGTATAAATCTCGTTTTCGAGATTGATGCTGTAAGCGGTGTCATCTGGTTGAGCATAGCCGCTTTACTATACCTTGACACCACTTTTATGCGTATTAGCTGCAACTGTTCGGCAATTAAGAGCGTTGGAAGGACTTTAGTGGGTACCCTGTATAATTCATTACAAATAATACGTTAAACATACTTATTTTACAATTAAGTAAAAAACAATTTAATGCACACATGTGAGTTAACATTCATTTCTTTTTGTATTTTTGTCTATTCAGAATTTCTCGAGAAATTTGTGTAGTCATCCTGAAAAATTATTTTTTTTTAAATAAAATCGTATTAAAAAAAACTTTAATGTTTTGTGGTACCATGTAAAACATATAAATGCTACTAAAATTATTTTCGGTTGAAAAAATGCTGTTGTGTGAATAAATAACCTATATAAATTTTATTCAATTTGAAATAAAATTTCTCCATATAGACGGTAATCTATTCGAATTTTTTATGTGTCCCTGTAAAAGAAATACAACTGCTACGCACTTTGTTTTCAATTTAAAAAAATCTATTGTGTATCTCAATAACCTATAGTCATTTTATAGAAATTTAATTAAAATTTCTGTTTTTTAGCAACAATCATTCCGAGATTTTTTTGTGTGGCCCTGTAAAAAATGCATAATTTCTACATTCGTCAAATTATAATTTAATAGAATTGTCATCGGAAAAACACATGTAAGGAAAGTTTCATCTCAATTAGATAATTGAAAGTGGTTTAAAATTGTCTTACAAGATTTGAACTAATCTTTTATGTGGCCCTGTAAAAAAAGCGTAACTACTATGTTTCATAAATTATAATAATATTGCATTGTCATCAGAATTACATATCCTGAGCAAAGTTTCAGCTCAATCTGATTATTGAAATTGGTTTAAAATTAACTTGCAAGTTTTAATCTTAATTTTTGTGAAGCCCTATAGAAACAGTATTCTAAACAATCAAATTACCCATGTATTCATCTTTTCGGCTCAATAAGATAATTAAAAGAGATTTAAATTTGACTTTCAAGATTTGAACTAAACATACATACATACACTGGAAGTTAAAGTGATGCTTGTTTATTAATAAAAACATACTGATCTGCAGCTATTTGCAGGAGTTTGTTTAATTTTTCAATACTTTAGGAATGGCACTTTGATTTTAAAAAATGCTTTTTGCTGAATAAGGTGTTAAAAGTCAAGATGAAATTTGAAAACAACATCAGGGATCATCCAGAATTTCAGCCTTTCAAAAAAGTGGTAAAGCGGGTTTAATATCGCTTATTTTCAAACAAAAATGTGTTAAATCTGACCTTGATAAAGCTGTGACATTAGATCAGCAAGCTCGTGCTTTCAAATAAAACAGAATAGTCACGACGTGCTTTCAAACATAGAGGAAACTAGTGCAACTTTTGAAACTCCCTCAAACCAACTGCGTAAATAGCTACTTTACGGTCACAATTAATCGATTTTTCTACGCCAAAACTAGTACGGATCTCGAAATTACACACATTCAGCTACCAGTACACGCGGTTTTGTCAAATTCCGAGATAATTGGAAAAATGGATTTTGTCCACCTAGATCAGGGTCGGCGAAACTTTTCACATCCGCGTGCCAATTTTTTCCAAAAAAATATTTTAAATTATCATGACGTGCCAACAAATTTAGTGGATCATAGTAGCAAAATGAATTAAAATACTGATTATAGGATTTAAAAGATATGGGTAACATTTTATAATATACTTAAGTATTTAAAAAATCCTATTTCTCATGTAGCGTTTTAGATGCCAAACAATTCAGATCAGCTTCGCATTTGAGTTTTTTATGAGAATGCGAGCTGACAAAGGTAAACCTAACAACATGTTTCTACTTGAGTTTTTCGCACTTTTCATTTCAGAAAAAAAAAATAAAAATATGCTTCTTTAAAAAAAGTTTTTCTAAGGAATTGAATTCGAAATTCCAAGTTAACTCAATTTCACAATCGGCATTTTTGCTTATGATCGTTATTTTCCGATCTCTTAATTCGTTCATAATCTCAAAAATTTTTGAGCCAATAATGAGCTAGATTGGGATTTATAAAGTTACAATCTGTATGATAGCGACAATTAACCTAATTTAGAAGAGGTCAGCAAGTCTAAATTTAAAATACTGCAATTTGTGCATTTTCATTATGTGAAAGGTTGGGGTGTAAAGCATGGCAACTGACATTTTTTATATTTTTTCTGATAGATTTTCTTTTATTTTTGTAAAATTGTTTAACTGCATCGTGACAACTTTTTCAAAGTACAGAGATTTTACTCACTATACATTATATTTACTAAACAATTTTTACATCTGAATTCTAATAAAATAAAATTTATTAGTAAAAAAAATGTTGCACATAAGTTAACACAAGTTCCATTCTTAACAAATCAGCTGTTTTGGAGGCAGCAATCATATCAATTCTGTTTGTATTGTCTGGAGGCACGGCAGTGCCCCTGCTAAATCGAGAAATCACAGCCGTAAGCATCCTTTTCTGGAAGCAAGTCAGGGTACTTTTGACAATCCCATATCTTTGTGCTGGAGTTTCCCAGGAACTTGAAACTTCGTTTTTCTAAAAGTATTCTTCAAATGGAGCAAAATGTTCAAATTTCCACGTTTCTATCATTTTTAGTTCAGAAAATATATGAACTCAAAGTTTCGCTTTTTTGACACTGACTGACTCACCATTCATCAAAAAGTCCTTCCGGCCAGTGCCGGGAGGAATTCCTTATTTTTAAAAAGCTAGCTTATATTATTCAAACACACGAAGCTCAATTTAGTGGAAACCGATTATAGAAGATTCAATACTAATTTTTATCAAGACTAAATCATTATGAATGAGAATTTCGCGAAATTAGTCAGCTTTATCCAAGCTGATTTTATTTAAAGTAACTTATAGTTGGTTTCCAAATTCGGCGATATCTTGAAGTGCCTGCCCTTTTAAGACAACGTGGTGGATGAGGCTAACCATTGAACTTGGTCGAGACCTTAGTAATTCCTGTGCACATGCTCACTCACATAGGAATCGCTGATATATAAAAGTGCTGTCGCAGGCAAAAAATCAGATTTTTCAAAATGTCACCCACATAAACAAATTCAAACTGCTATATCTGAGCCATTTTTTAAGATAAAGACGAAACAAAAAATGCTCCGGAATCCTTATATCAAGGTTAAATACTTAAGAAAGAAACCTTTTCAATTTCTAATTTTTTGCACCTCACTTTAAATATAATTTTTTTTAAATTTAATGGCCGCCATTTTAAAACAAGATGGCGGATGAAGCTGGCCAGTGAACTTGGTCGAGACATTGCTATATATTATCCACATGCCTTCTTACAACCAAATAGGTTAATAAATACGTGTGTTATCGCGTGACAAATATCAGATCGTTTCAAAATGTCAGACATGCTAGAAATTCAAAGTGCTATAACTCAACCATTTTTTTAAGCTATAGACGAAACAAAAACTGCCCCGAAATCTTTGTATCAAGGTCAAACACATAAAAAAAACCTTTTTCATTTTCCAGTTTTTTGATACCTCACTTTAAATTTTAAATTAAAAAAGTTTTTTAAATGTTCCCTTTTGAAACAAGACGGCGAATGAAGCTTGCCTACGAACTCGATCGAGACATTGGTATGTACCATGTACACACCAAGTTACATCCAAATCGGTTCATAAATACGCCTGTTATCGCGTGACAAAAATCAGGTCGTTTCAAAACGTCAGCCACAATAGAAATTCAAAATACTAGCACTCAATCATTTTTTTAGATATAGACGAAACAAAAACTGTTCTGGAATCTTTGTATCAAGGTCAAACACATAAGAAAGAAATCTTTTTCATTTTCCAATTTTTTGATATCTCATTTTAAATTTTAAATTTAAAAAAAAATTTTAAATGGCCGCCATTTTGAAACAAGATGGCGAATGAAGCTGGCCAACGAACTCGGTCGAGACATTGGTATGTACTTTGTACACACCAAGGTGCATCCATATCGGTTCATGAATACGCCAGTTATCGCGTGACAAAAATTAGGACGTTTTAAAATGTCAGCCACGCTAGAAATTCAAAATGCTATAACTCAGCCATTTTTAAAGATATATACAAAACAAAAACTGCTCCGGAATCTTTGTATCAAGTTCAAACACATAAGAAAAAAAATATTTTTCAATTTTCAATTTTTTGGTACCACATTTCAAATTTTAAATTTTTTTTAAATTTTTAAATGGCCGCCATTTTGAAACAAGATTGAACTCGGCCGAGACATTGGTAGGTACTATGTACACACCGAGTTTCACCCAAAACGGTTCATAAATACGAGAGTTACAGTGTGACAAAGATCATATATATATATATATATGTATATATATATATATATATATAACCATTAATTAAACATAACCTTCCACCGTCAAATATTATAAATTAAAGCTGTAAGTATTAAAAAAAAAAAAAAATTAATATAAGAATTATTATGGAAGAAAAAGAAAAAAGTGGACACCGACAAAAATTGAAAAGCTTATACATTAAATTACGTTATCAAGGGCACAGAATTCAATGATATAAGCAAAATGGTTGTTTTCTGTGGGAAAAATAAGCTAAAGCTAAAAGTTATTTTCCCCTGTGACCAAACAACCATAAAATCAAGTGAATTGATTAAAAATGAAAGTAGAATAGAAACAAATAATATGAAATGGAAGAATCAATAAAACGTATTTAAATATTTATAGGATATAAAATATAAATAATAAACACCATACCGATTAATATTTCAGTATTTTACAAAAATCCACGCGCACATGGCTGCCAGTATATCATAAAGATTAAGGTGAATAAAACAGTTAAGAATTCACAGTAAATGATACCAAAGGATGCAGTTAATACATTTTGAAATAAAATTTGAAATACCTTGTTAAACACATTTAATCTAATATAAAATAAATAGATATTAATTACATTATATATCAACTTTTGAACGGAGGGTGGTTTCGGGGTCTAGGGGTTATGATGGATGAAAATATACCAAATTTTTTTGAAATCGCTTTCCTCCGAACGGCTGCAATAGGTAGCTTTTAGGTAGCTTTCATTACAAAAAGCTACATATTGCAGCCGTATTTCAAAAAAGTTCGTTATATTTTCATCGATCATGACCCCCAGACCCCGAAAACACCCTCCGTTCAAAAGTTGATATATATATATATATATATATATATTATATATATATATCCATATCTATATATAATATATATATATATATCTGATCTTTGTCATACTGTAACTCTCGTATTTATGAACCGATTTGGATGTAACTTCGAGTATACATAGTGCATACCAATGCCTCGACCGAGTTAGTTGGCCAGCTTCATCCGCCATCTTGTTTCAAAATGACGGCCATTTAAAATTTTTGAAAAAATTTAAAATTTAAAATGTGGTACCAAAAAATTGAAAATTGAAAAATATTTTTCTTATGTGTTTTACCTTGATTCAAAGATTCCGGATCAATTTTTGTTTCGTCTATATCTTAAATATGGCTGAGTTTTAGCACTTTGAATTTCTAGCTTGGCTGATATTTTGAAACGACATGATTTTTTTCACACGATAACAGTCGTATTTATGAATCGATTTGGATTTACCTTGGTGTATACATAATACGTACCAATCTCTCGACCGAGTTCGTTAGCCAGCATCATCCGCCATCTTGTTTCAAAATGGCGACCATTTAAAAAAATTTTAAAAATTTAAAATTTAAAATATGCTATCAAAAAATTGGAAAATGAAAAAGGTTTTTTTGTATGTGTTTGACCTTAATACAAAGATTCCGGAACGGTTTTTGTTTCGTCTATATCTAAAAAAATGGCTGAGTTATAGCATTTTGAATTTCTATTGTAGCTGACATTTTAAAACGACTTGATTTTTGTCACACGATAACGTGCGTATTTATGAACCGATTTGAATGCAACTTGGTGTGTACATAGTACATACCAATGTCTCGATCGAGTTAGTTGGCCAGCTTCATTCGTCATCTTGTTTCAAAAGGGCTGCCATTTAAAAAATATTTAAATTTTAAATTTAAAATGAGTTATCAAAAAATTGGAAAATGAAAAAGTTTTTTTCATGTGTTTGACCTTGATAGAAAGATTCCGGAGCAGTTTTTGTTTCGAATATATCTTAAAAAATGGTTGAATTATAGTACTTTGAATTTCTAGCATGGCTGACATTTTGATACGATCTGATATTTGTCACGTGATGCGTATTAATAACCTATTTCGATGTAAGAAGGCATTTGGATAGTATATAGTAATGTCTCTACCAAGTTCGCTGGCCAGCTTTATCAGCCATATTGTTTCAAAATAGAGGCCATTAAATTAAATAAAAATTTATGTTTAAAGTGAGGTGCAAAAAAATTAGAAATTTAAAAATGCTTCTTCCTTAAATATTTGACCATGATATAAGGATTCCGGAGCATTTTTGTTTTGTCTTTATCTTAAAAAATGGCTCAGATATAGCAGTTTGAAATTCTAGTGTGGGTGACATTTTGAAAAATCTGAATTTTTGCCTGCGAACGCACTTTTATATATCAACAGATTCCGATGTGAGAGATCATGTGCACAGGAATTACTAAGGTCTCGACCAAGTTCACTCGTTAGCCTCATCCATAATGCTGTCTTAAAATGGCAGGAACTTCAAGATATCGCCGAATTTGGCAACCAAATATAAGTTACTTTAAATAAAAGCAGCTTGGATAAAGCTGACTAATTTCGCGAAATTCTCATTCATAATCATTTAGTATTGATAAAAATTAATATTGAATCTTCTATAATCGGTTTCCACTAAATTGAGCTTCTTGTATTTGAATAATATAATCTTGCTTTTTAAAAATAAGGAATTTGAAAGCTACCTCTTCCTCCCGGCACTGGCCGGAAGGACTTTTTGTAATGAAAGCTACCTAAAATCTGAGGTACATCTTGCAGCCCTAGAAACATAAAATTTGGTAAAAAGGTAGTGTTCGGGACACAAAGAAAGAAAAAATTAAAATAAACGGTCAAGTGCGAGTATAACTCGCGCACACAGGGTTCCGTACAATAATGTATGAATTAGTAAATGTATTGTTAAAAACAAACCGTTGCTAAAAGAATACTAAGACTTTTAAAAAACTATACAATGTAGGGTTGGGTATAGCTGTATATACTAGAAAAGTATAAATCAATATACCACGAAAGTTCAAAGAGATATGGAAACTAAATAATATCATATATAGCTATTCTGTATAACACTTTTTTAATCTTGTCCTAATCTGTTTAAAATGAACTTAATTCGGTGCTGATAATAAAAGTATGGTACATTTAAACTTCATTTGGCATTTCGTAAACCTAAATTCAGCGTAGTAATAATATTTTATTTTTAAAGTGTACCTAAATTAAAGCACTTGTTTAAAATTAAAACTTAACGTTGTGCTAGGCGCGCTTCGAAAGGACGTCGCAAAGCTGCAACGCCGCTTTGGTCCGTGCCGCGTTTTTCCATGTAGGTTTTTAGTTAACCTTTAAAGACACAGTAGATGTATTGAGAGAGCCATTCAATTCAAACTAGTCGTGAATCCCACAGTATTTATGTGATTAATTCGCATTAAATTAATCTGTTTTTAACAATTGGACGTTTATTGCTTTTATACTGCTACTGGGCATTGCATTACACAAATATATCCTTAAAATTTGTTATCTAGCCCTTAAAAGCCGATGGAGCATAGAGTACGCCGTCCCTGTCATTATGTATGTCCAAACCGTCCGTGTCTTTAATGGTTAATAACTCGACTAACCGACGATTTTTTCCACACTTCATGATCAACAATGCTTTTGTACTTTTGCTACGATAGGTACCTGCAGCGCTGCTCAACACTTTTGCTGAATGCCCGTAAATCGAAATTTGTGTGTAACGGAAAAATGCGATTTTCTCAAAAACTATGTGACCTAGGGTAATCGCCATAATTTTCCTGCAAGGTTTAAATTAACTTCTACTACCTCTAATTTTCTTATAATTTTAGTTTCAGTAGATTCGGAATTGGATGGGGGGAACATATTTTTGCACTACATTTTCGACCATAACTTTAAAAATATAATACCTAAAATTAAATAAAATATATATTTTGAGTTCAGCGTTACGAAAGCTTTCACACGATACTCCATACGATATATATATAAAAAAAATGTTTTTTCAACTAACTTAATTAGCCCCTCTACATTTTTCCTAAACATATTTAAAAATATTTATTAATCTGAAAATATCTGGGTCAATAGTCTTTATTACTTCCCCCCAGTTTTAACTTTCCGCGTTAGTTTCCGAGTAAAAGGGCTGTGGCAGACAGAATCAGGAGTGATCTTATAATGGTTCCGTTTTTACTTTTTAAGTACGGAAACCTAAAATTCGAAAAACTCGATAGAAAAAAATAAAAAATTATCTTCCGTAATCGGAATTCTTGCCAATACTGTTGGCCACTGATTATTAACACGATAAATCATAACAGTTTTGTTTGTATTTCTCTTTACAAAACTTAAAAATTGAATGTATCAAAAATTGAAGTTTGTTAATTACCTTGTTTTACACGTCAGCCCTTCAACATTTTAATTTAAAAGATGAATCTATGACGTGCCGAAAATATTCTTCCGCGAAAATAATCTCCACCTTTGGCACGCGTGCCATACACTGTAAAAAAACTCAGAACCGTTTCACTCTGTAGCGTAAACGTTTCCAAAAATGTAGTCTAAACTAATAATTTTCTTGAGTTACTGAATAAGTCGGAATCGTTACTCTCATTTCTGTCTAAAATATTTGAAGCGATTACATTATTAATAAAATTATAAACGTTACAGACCATAGCGGAAATGTTTTCGAAAATGTAGTGTAAACTATGAATTCTCTTTGGGTAACTTATTAAATCGGAAATATTACTCTAATTTTCGTGTAAAGTATTTGAATGCGAATATTCGGATTTCCTGCACATGTCCAATACGTTCTACAAACGTCATAGTCACGTGGCTTTTATTGTTCTGTGGTTGAAAGTAATGAAGAGACGTAACGGATATTTTGAAGAAAGTAAGCATTTATGTTTTATATTTTTTTATTTAAGAAAGTAATACGCTTTTTTAAAAGAATTAATATTATTCGATTGAATTTTATTGAATAATAATATTAGAGTTACTGTTTATAGTTTGTTGCAGATACAAAGTTAAATAACTCGTTCGAAATATATAGTCTTGTCCTTGAATCTATGATAGATATAAGACTAGATATTTGATTAACGAATAATAACAGGATTCGTACGCATCAAGGGATATTAGGTGTCTTCGTACCAGAAATTTCATAAAGTGCTGCTTGGTATATCTGAAGATAAATTTTTTTTTCTTTATATACAGCGAATATTACTTTACGAAAACTCTCGTAAAAGGTCATTGAAGCGTACGAACCCTGAATACTAGTGTTAGTGAAGTACAGATAGCACTGTTTATATCCTTTTATCATCTTTTCGTTTTGAACTTATGTTCCATTTCACGATGGAATATATCGTTTATATGACAGAAGAAATGCATTATTTCACTTATACTATACGTTTTATCCTATTTGTTTAAGAATCATATATTTGTAAAAAAGATCTTATTGAAATTTGATTTACAGATCTATAAAAAATTCCTTTTAAAAATTCGATCTCGTGAGTTTCATCCTGCAAATACTTTGAAAATTTTAATTTCCCTACGAAAATCGATGGATTTCTTTATATTTTTTAATATTTGTTTTTTTAATCTCATAATTATAGAATATTATTTCACACTATTTCATATCTGTTGAGTAATTAATTTATTTTCGTGATTTTAATACTTATATACACTCTAAATTAAAATGTCTGAAATTCAGACACTTAAGTGTCTGAAATGGAGTGTTCAATTTTCAGACATTTTAAAATGTCTGAATTTTTTCAGACACTTTTTGCGTCTGAATTTCAGACACTTCAAACGTCTGAATCGCATCCATTTTTTTTTCTAAGCATCATACGTAGCCATGTTTGACCACGTTGAATCCTGGAAAAATATTTGGCTGTGGTCCTGCCCCTCCCCCCCCCCCCCCCAATACAGCCTGATTTTTTTGGTGCTCTCAGTTTTGGTATACAATTTTCGTTACGTTGATAATTTAAATCTTTTACGACATTGTACTGATTATAATCAATATCTTGAACTTCAGGAGTAGAACAAGATTAAAAAACAAAAAATATTTATCTAAATATTAGATTTTTTTAAATTTATTTTGTTTTTAACCTTATTTTACTTTAAAAGTTCAAAATATTGATTATAATCAGTACAATTTCGAAACAGATTTAAAATATAAGCTTTACAAATATTGCACATCAAATTTGGGGGCACTACAGTCGTAGGGGGACGGGGCACTTCCCAGTTTGCCCTTCCTTTAATCAAGAAGTACTTTTGCAAAAAACGCAACCCTGCATTATAGTTGTCTAAATTGAGATGTCCGATATTCGGGAGTATCCGTTGTGGAGGTTAATGAACATTCTCGAATAGCGAACACCTCTATTTAACGAATACTTTTTAAATCAGCAGACATACATATTTGTATATTTTTACCTCAAAAAAGTAGACATCTCCAATTATCGGACAAATTCCGCGTTCCCGAAGTGTTCGCTATTAAGGGCTTTTAAGGTACATAGATAAATATATATATATATATTTTATAATCTTGTCCTACTCTAAAAGTTCAAAATATTTATTATACTCGGTTGAATGTGGAAAAAGATTTAAAATATCAGATGTACGAAAATTGCAAAAATCCCCCCCCCCCCCCAAAAAAAAAATGAAAATATAAAAAAATATATTGCCACATAGGCAATTTTACATATACATCACTTGATAATCACAACAGCCATTTAACTATGAATAATGAAAATAAATAAATAAATATTCTACTTTAATAACATTGGGGAAAAAATGACTTTGGTATTTTGTTAAATATATTTGCGTTTTTAAACTTGTCCTACTCTAAAAGTTCAAAACTTTCATTATAATCAGTGCAAGATTTAAGATATCAGCTTTACAAAAATTCATGCAAAATCCCCCCCTCCCCCCCCAAAAATGAAAATACTTATTTAAAAATTATGTTTTTAAAAAATTTATATTTCCACATGGGCAAGTTTTTAT
The DNA here is from genome assembly GCA_963932465.1 of Maratus speciosus. Taxonomy (NCBI): domain Eukaryota; kingdom Metazoa; phylum Arthropoda; class Arachnida; order Araneae; family Salticidae; genus Maratus; species Maratus speciosus. The sequence continues at coordinate 361,460,915 of OZ010796.1, read as the reverse complement.
GTAGATCAGAGGGTACTCACAAAAGCTATTCAACTATCAATAAAAACAAATAAGTACATATTCTATATTAAAAACATGAGGAAAAAATAACTTATGATTTCCAAACTTCTTTCGTCTAAAATATATACAGTAACATCTGTCATTTTTGTATTTTTCGTATAAGTGCATATAAATAAAGTTACCACAATTTTAAATACGAAATCTAGTTAGAGGTTTTTACTTTTTCCCATTATAAATTTCAAATTACTTTTTTATTAAAAATAATAAAAAAATCAGTATTAGAGTTGATTGCAAATCAAATACATATGTATATTTTTACAGGCAGCTTCATATAATAGACGAGTCTCATTTACTTTATTTATCTTTTTTTAATCTGCGGTTTTATGCCAGGAAGTAAGAAAGCATTAGGTCATCTTTCAAAGTTTTTTTTTATCTTTACTTCCTTGTGGCCGTCATTTACTGCGAGATAAAAATTATTCATTGAAACTAAGAACTGACATTGAATATATAATTCGTAATAAAAAAGAACGTCATAAGTTTAAAAATATATACTTCTAGAATTAGTGGGGTTTTTTGCGAACAGATTCAAAACTAATTAAATTTCATGCAGGATTTTGTTTAGTACAATAAATAAAATCATAAAATACACTAATTTTACTACTATAAAGAAACTTACTTGAGTTGCTGCAAGAGGTAAGAAATATTCCTCGATTTGAAATTTTAAAAACTACCACAACCACAGTGAGGGAGAAAGACTTTCATCAGTTTAAAAGGTAATCCATAATGCATCCGACTAGCCATATTTAAAGGATGAGATGTTTCATCCTAAAAACAGGACCCGCCAGACAAAAGTTTCTTTTTTTTTGCCAGCTTCGACAGGACGAAGATGAATAACACAATATTATTGATATAAATTGATACGAGTTAACACTAAGCCCATTGCACACGCTTTGTAGAATTTCCGGGTGTAATCTTCAACCGTCGTCTACTTCGGTTCTGTGTCTATCCCGCCCTTGTATCGACGACAGCTTCTAAGAGACATTTGATGCCGAGCACACACGTCAGATGTATGTATTCAATAAATACATAATCCAAGTTAATACGAATTAAAATCACAGTACTTCACATTTCGCAAAAAACGAATTAAAATACACGCGTACATAAAAACAAACTTTGTTTGAATTACAACGTATACCACTTCGAACGAAGACATCTAAAACGCATGCGCAACTGGGAGTGCTAGTGCCCCCTGGTGGTTATTGCGTCGGAAGAATCAAAAATTAAGACACGTTTAAAGCAATGAAGTGTCTTAAAATAAGACGTTTGCGGATATTTTAGACATTATTCTCAGTTCGTTTACACCATGGTCATAGTAAGACGCTTATGTATCTTAAATTAAGACATCTATAGTGTCTTAATTTTCAGATTAAGACACTTAAGTGTCTAAAATTCTTTTTCAGTCACATATGTGTCTAAATTTAAGACGCTTCTATTTGCAGTGTAAATAGATATATTTTTGAAAAATCTTCGTCTATTTGTAAGTACACTTTTAATATATTGTTTTACAATTATCATGGTTTTAAATATATTCCTTTAAAAATATTTATTTTATTTGTATAACTTGAGAAGTGCTGAGATAACCTGAGAAAATGTATCTATTTATTAGTATACAATTCATGAAAATAAAGTAATTAATCGCAGATATTAATCAGTTTTAAATAGTGTATCTTTTTATACGAAACAAGTAATGTAACACTTTTTTCAAGTCAATTCCTACTTAGGTCAATAAGAGAATTTTTTTTTCTCCCATATAAAACTAAAATTAATTAATTAAATTTAATTAATGAATTAATATTAAAAAAAACTGTATTAATATCAAGTGTCACCCACTACAAGTTAAAAAAATTGTATTTGAACTTGAGTGGATGAATAATAAATATTTTATTAACGATTGAAAATTTGAATAAAATTAAACAATTAAATTTAATTAATGAATTAATATTTAAATTAACTGTATTATCATCAAGTGCCATCCACTATAAGTTTTAAAAAAATGTATTTGAACTTCAATGGATGATTAATAAGTATTTTATTAACGATTGCAAATTTGAACAAGATATATAAATATAGGGAGAGTGTGAACTAATAGTAGAAATTGAAAAAATAACTATTTAAGGTATAAAAGAATCCATCTATTTATATGTAGTGAAATTAAACGTTTTCATAAAGTATTTATTTACAGGAGTCCGCATTTTAAAAAATAATTATTTATAGATATACAAATCAAATTTTCAATATTATCTTTTTACAAATATGTAATTCACAAACGAGGATAAAACGCATTAATAGAAGTGAAATTATCAATTTCTTCGGTCATATAAACGATGCATTTCATCATTTCAAAAGTTGTAAATTAGAACATAAGTTCAAACGGAAAAGATGAAAAAACGTATAAACAGTGCTATTTGTACTTTACTAATACTAAAACTACATTATTATTCATTAATCAAATATATAATATATAATATCTATTATAGATTCATGGACAAGAGTATGTATTTCGAAAGAGTTATTTAACTTTGTATGTGCAACAAATGATTAGCAGTAAATCTAAAATTATTATGCAATAAGATTCCATCGGATAATATTAATTCTTTTTAAAAAGCGTATTACTTTCTTAAATAAAAAAATATATGACATAATTCAGGAAAGTTTCCTAAATGCACAGAAACATTTAAGAAATATACACAGACATATCCAAAATATACACAAACATATCCAAAATATACACAAACATATTCGAAATATACACAATCATATCCGAAATATACACTAACATTTCCGAAATACCCAGAAACATTTCAGAAGCATGCAGAAACGTTTCTGAATATTCTACTGAAATACGCGGATACGTTTCCGAATATCTGTCCGATATATGCGGAAACCTTTTGCGAATGTCTGACTGAAATATGCGGAAACGTTACGAAAATCTTGCGGAAACATAACAGAACCGTTGGGCCACATTGCTGCCCCCCCCCCCCCCCCCCACCAGGTAGAGAAACGTTTCCGAGTTTTTTTTTTTTTTACAGTGTAGGTTCGAAGTCCCTGATAGATCATCAAAACGTCCCACCTGTGCGTCGGTAGAAAAGAAAATTTCCGATCTGGGTATTCCGATCCAAACTGCTTATTTTCTGATTCATTTTTAAATTCATTTTTGCTCTCAAACGCATCAAACTAAGAAATTCTCTTATTTAGAAACTACATAATGTGCCGTGCTTCTCGATTTTTTGATAAATGCAGAAAATATTGTAAAAAATGCTGTCAAAATCGGCGTTTTGAACCGAAATTTCCGGAAGCGGGAGATCTGGGGATAAAAAAGATGGTCATACTGAGAAAATAATTGCTTAAAAATCAAATTCTAATTAATTGAACGAAAAATGAAATCACACGGCACCTTATACAACTCTTCAAAAATCACCCCAGCAAGTTTCATGTTTTTACTTTTAAAAATGAGTCTGAAAATGTCTCAGAAAATTTCGAGCTGTTGAGGGTGGAAAAATATTTTTTCGAATACACCCTTAAGTGAGTTATTTTCGTTTTCCATATCTCTTAAAGTGAGGCTTTGAAAGTCAGGTTTTGAAAAAAGGGAAAAAACACGAATTAGAACTTTTTAAAAAAATTGAAAGTGTTAAAATACCTATTTTTTTTAAATGGATCGAGCCGTTCAAAAGTAAAAAAATCCCTGCCGCCCCGGCCTACAGGCGGAGGTAGATTTCGAAGTTAAGTATATTAATTGCACCAACAAAAACTAAATCATGATTAGATATAAATCCATTTTAACAGTTTTATCTGGCCGCTTTTGGCGAGTTTTTGTTTCATTTTTATATAATAGCTGGTTTTATCAGAATCATGTTAAGGCGGTATTAAAAAAAAAGTCCTTCCGGCCAGTGCCGGGAGGAAGAGGTAGCTTTCATATTCCTTATTTTAAAAAAGCCAACTTATATTATTCAAACACACGAAGCTCAATTTAGTGGAAACCGAATATAGGAGATTCAATACTAATTTTTATCAATACTAAATCATTATGAATGAGAATTTCGCGAAATTAGCAAGCTTTATCCAAGCTGCTTTTATTTAAAGTAACTTATATTTGGCTGCCAAATTCGGCGATTTCTTAAAGTGCCTGCCATTTTAAGACAACATGGTGGATTAGGGCATGAGGCTAACCAGTGAACTTGGTCGCGACCTTAGTAACTGCTGTGCACATGCTCAATCACATATACACGAGATATATACGAGGGCTGTCGCAGGCAAAAAATCAGATTTTTTAAAATCTCACCCACATTGGATATTGAAATTGCTATATCTGAGCCATTTTTTAAGATAAAGACAAACAAAAAATGCTCCTGAATCCTTATATCAAGGTCAAATACTCAAGAAAGAAACCTTTTTCAATATCTAATTTTTTTGCACCTCACTTTAAGTATAATTTTTTGGCCAGCTAACTTGGTCGAGATATTGATGTATACTATCCACATGCCTTCTTACATCGAAATAGGCGAATACGTGTGTTATCGCGTGACAAATACAAGATCGTTTCAAAATGTTAGCCATGCTAGAAATTCAAAGTGCTATAATTCAACCATTTTTTAAGATATAAACAAAAGAACAAATATTTAGAAACAAAAACTGCTCCGGAATCTTTGTATCAAGGTCAAACACATAAAAAGAATCTTTTTCATTTTCCAATTTTTTAATACCTCATTTTAATTTTTTTTTAGGTAGCTTTCATTACAAAAAGTTACCTATTGCAGCCGTTCGGAGGAAAGCGATTTCAAAAAATTTTGGTATATTTTCATCGATCATGACCCCCAGACTCCGAAACCACCCTCCGTTCAAAAGTTGATATATATATATATATATATATATATATATATATATATCCATATATATATATATATCTGACCTTTGTCATACTGTAACTCTCGAATTTATGAACCGATTTGGATGTAATTCGGTATGTACATAGTACATACCAATGTCTCGACCGAGTTCGTTGGCCAGCTTCATCCGCCATTTTGTTTCAAAATGGCGGCTATTTAAAATTTTATTAAAAATTTTAAATTTGAAATGTGGTACCAAAGAATTGAAAATGGAAAAATATTTTTTTCTTATGTATTTGACCTTTATACAAAGATTCCGGAGCAGTTTTTGTTTCGTCTATATCTTAAAAAATGGCTGAGTTATACCATTTTGAATTTCTAGCGTGGCTGACATTTTGAAACGTCCTGAATTTTGTCACGCGATAAAAGGCGTATTTACGAACCGATTTGGATGTAACTTCGTTTGTACATAGTACATACCAATGTCTCGACCGAGTTCGTTGGCCAACTTCATCCGCCATCTGGTTTGAAAATGGCAGCCATTTAAATTTTTAAGAAAATTTTAAATTTGAAATGTGGTACCAAAAAATTGAAAATTGAAAAAATATTTTTGTTTATGTATTTGACCTTGATACAAAGATTCGGGAGCAGTTTTTGTTTCGTCTATATCTCAAAAAATGGCTGAGTGAATGGTGCATTTTGAATTTCTAGCGTGGCTGACATTTTGAAACGTCCTGATATTTGTCACGTGATAACAGGCGTATTTATGAACCGATTTGGATGTACTTTGGTGTGTACATAGTACATACAAATATCTCGACCGAGTTCGTTGGCCAGCTTCCTCCGCCATCTTGTTTCAAAATGGTGGCCATTTAAAAAATTTAAAAATTTTAAAATTTAAAATGAGATACCAAAATATTAGAAAATGAAAAAGATTTTTTTGTATGTGTTTGACCTTAATACAAAGATCCCGGAACAGTTTTTGTTTCGTCTATATCTAAAAAAAATGGCTGAGTTATAGCGTTTTGAATTTCTATTGTGGCTGACATTTTAAAACGACCTGATTTTTGTCACGCGATAACAAGCGTATTTATGAACCGATTTGGATGTTACTTGGTCTGCACATAGTATATAGCAATGTCTCGACCGAGTTCGTTGGCCAGCTTTATTCGCCATCTTGTTTCAAAAGGGTTGCCATTAAAAAAATTAAATTTAAAATTTAAAATGAGGTATTAAAAAATTGGAAAATGAAAAAGATTTTTTTATGTATTTGGCCTTGATACAAAGATTCCGGAGAAGATTTTGTTTCTGAAAATTTGTTCTTTTGTTTATATCTTAAAAAATGGTTGAATTATAGCACTTTGAATTTCTAGTATGGCTAACATTTTGAAACGATCTTGTATTTGTCACACGATAACACACGTATTCGCCTATTTCCATGTGAGAAAGCATGTGGATAGTATACATCATCATCTCAGCCAAATATAAGTTACTTTAAATAAAAGCAGCTTGGATAAAGCTGACTAATTTCGTGAAATTCTCATTCATAATGATTTAGTATTGATAAAAATTAGTATTGAATCTCCTATATTCGGTTTCCACTAAATTGAGCTTCGTGTGTTTGAATAATATAAGTTGGCTTTTTTAAAATAAGGTATTTGAAAGCTACCTCTTCCTCCCGGCACTGGCCGGAAGGACATTTTAATGGCAACCCTTTTGAAACAAGATGGCAAATGAAGCTGGCCAACGAACTCAGTTGAGACATTGGTATGTACTATGTACACACCAAGGTACATCCAAATCGGTTCATAAATGCGCCCGTTATCACGTGACAAATATCAGGACGTTTCAAAATATCAGCCACGCTAGAAATTCAAAATGCGACAAGTCAGTCATTTTTTAAGATATAGACGAAACAAAAACTGCTCCCGAATCTTTTTATCAAGGTCAAACACACAAGAAAAAAATATTTTTTTAATTTTCAATTTTTTTGGTACCACATTTCAAATGTAAATTTTACTTAAAAATTAAATCCGCCATTTTTGAACAAGAAGGCGGATGAAGGTGGCCAACGCACTCGGTCGAGACATTGGTATGTACTATGTATAAACGAAGTTACATCCAAATCGGTTCATAAATACGCCTGTTATCGCGTGACAAAAATCAGATCGTTTTAAAATGTGAGCCACAATAGAAATTCAAAATGCTCAGCCATTTTTTAGATATAGACGAAACAAAAAATTTTCCGGAATCTTTGTATTAAGGTCAAATACATAGGAAAAAAATCTTTTTCATTTTTCAATTTTTTGGTATCTCATTTTAAATTTTAAATTTTTTTAAATTTTTTATATGGCCGCCATTTTGAAACAAGATGGCGGATGAAGCTGGACAACAAACTCGGTCGAGATATTTCTATGTACTATGTACACACCAAGGTACATCCAAATCGGTTCATAAATGCGCCCGTTATCACGTGACAAATATCAGGACGTTTCAAAATGTCAGCCACGCTAGAAATTCAAAATGTTATAACTCAGCCATTTTTTAAGATATAGACGAAACAAAAACTGCTCCCGAATTTTTTTATCAAGGTCAAACACATAAAAAAAAATATTTTTTCAATTTTCAATTTTTTTGGTACCACATTTCAAATTTAAATTTTTCTTAAAAATTTAAATGGCCGCTATTTTAAACACGATGGCGGACGAAGCTGGCCAACGAACTCGGTCGAGACATTGGCATGTACTATGTATAAACGAAGTTACATCCAAATCGGTTCATAAATACGCCTTTTATCGCGTGACAAAATTCAGGACGTTTCAAAATGTCAGCCACGCTAGAAATTCAAAATGCTATAACTCAGCCATTTTTTAAGATATAGAGGAAACAAAAAGTGCTCCGGAATCTTTGTATAAAGGTCAAATACATAAGAAAAAAATATTTTTCCATTTTCAATTTTTTGGTACCACATTTCAAATTTTAAATTTTTTAACAAATTTTAAATGGCCGCCATTTTGAAACAAAATGGCGGATGAAGCTGGCCAACGAACTTGGTCGAGACATTGGTATGTACTATGTACACACCGAATTACATCCAAATCGGTTCATAAATACGACAGTTACAGTGTGACAAAGGTCATATATATATATATATATATATATATATATGTCAATTTTGAACGGAGGGTGGTTTCGTGGTCTGGGGGCCATAATCGATGAAAATATACCAAAATGTTTTGAAATCGCTTTCCTCCGAACGGCTGCAATAGGTAGCTTTTCGTAATGAAAGCTACCGAAAATACTTTTCCATGCTCAACAACTCGAAATTTTCTGGTACATTTTCAGATTAATTCGTAATAGAAAAAATACGAAACTTGCTGACGTGATTTTTGAAAAGATTTATAAGCGACATGTGTTTTTATTTTTCTTTCAATTAATTGAAACTTGATTAATAAACAATTATTATCTTAGTAGAGCAATATTTTTCTTTTCTAACACAATCGGGAAATTCTATTCAAAATGCCCACTTTGACGTCATTTTTTGAAATATATTCTTCCTCTATCAAAAAATCGATCATTCCGGTACATTATATAGTTTCTGAAGAAAAGAATCTATCAATTGGACGCGTTTGAGAGCAAAAATTAATTTAAAAATGAGTAAGAAAGTAAGCAGTTTGGATTTGAATACATTCTTAATAAGATGATTTTTTTTCTTCAACCGCTATGTATTTTTAATTTGTTTTTGCTGTAAGACTTGTTCCTATCAAAAACTTGTCTATATGAATGTTGAAGACAATATTAAGGAGATATATGATAAATTCATGGGGATTTTATATCTTGCGAATTGACGGAGCTATAGAAATTTTTCTTCTTCACCCACCTTTTTTTGTTTTCGTTTTTAACTTTTTTTTTGGTGGGGGGCGGGGGGGGGGGGGGGGTACGAATTGGTCCCATCAAAAACTTGTGAATACAAAAGTTGTAGATAATATTAAGGAGATGTATAATAAAATTAATTGGATTTGATATCTTGAGAATTGACGAAGTTATGAATTTTTTTCTCCCAAAAACCCTATTTTTTGCGCCCCTTCAGTCCTTTTTAAATTTTATCCAAAATCTGTGGTACATAAATTTTTGGTCCTATTTTTAGAAGTAATAAAAACTTTAAACTGATTTGATATGTACAAAAATTATTAAGTTATGGGGTTTTTTTTCTGTTTTCACAAAACCCCTCCCTATTTCCATTCCCTTGTTCCAATTTTGCCCATTCACGAACTTGACCGAGATTTTATGCCTCTTGATTTTATGTATCATTTTGGAAGAGATTTGTGCAGAATTGCGGAAGTTATCGTGTCCAGAAGGAAGTAATCCAAATAAACTCCTGCACATGGTATCCAAAAGCACGTTAAATTTAAGGTTTTTTTGCATATATATATATATATAGATAGATAGATAGATAGATAGATAGATAGATAAATAGATAGATAAAGTTTTTTACTGATGGTTGTTTTGTGTTCTAGGGGTCATGATCGGTGTAGATCTGCAAAAATTTTTCAGAAATTCCAGCATAGGAACGACGCCAATAGGTAGTATTTCATACGAAATCTACCTAAAAGTATGAAATTTAAGTGTGTATTTTTAGTTTTTTAGTATTTTGGATGACTTAGACAACGGGGTCTTTAAACGATGAAAAAAAACGGCCATCGGATCTCCACAGCTAGTTATATTTCCGGAACTAGCAACCTCGCGCTCTTTTTTAAAAAATAATGTCTTTTTATGAGTGTTCTTTGTCGTTTTTAATTAATATTTTGGTTAATTAACAAAAGATGAAAAATTTGAGCATCAGGTGCATCAGCATCTGCCTTGGACTATCTTCACCAAAGTTTTCAGGCCGCTACGTGCGGTAGATTTTCCTAGCCATTGTAGACAGGCTCGCAAACACATATAGACATCTTTTTTATTATAGACAACCAAACTTTTTCACTTCAGTATCCTATGCAATAAGAATCATTTTAAAGTATTGAAGTAAAAACCAGAAATTGTTCTGAACTTGCCTATTGGTTTAATATTAGCTTACGAATTGGCATATACTGCGACTGTGGGCGCTTAAACGTCTCGCTACGTATTTTTTTAATTTTTTTAAAATGAAAATAGGTTCAAAATCTGCGCATTTATTTTATTACATATTTCAAATCTGCATATATTTTAGAGTTAAAATATGTAAACAAAAATTTGTAAAAGAGTACTTTTTTTAATATAGAATTAGATCATTAAAAAAAAGTTCGAGGGAATCGTAGGTGCGCAAATTTTGCTATTTTTATGTTGCCCGTGGAAATCGCGGGATGCACAGCGAGAGGGTTAATAATACAACTTCAAATGTAAAAGCTGTAACAAATTAACCTTTTTAAAGTGACACCATGATTCAAATATTCTATGGGGTATAATAGGAAACACAGTCACAAATTTAAGAGGTGATATTACACGTCAAGTCAAGAAATTTTTATATTAAAACCATGGTCGCAGTCTACTTATTCAATTCAAAATACAGAGTGTCATCCTCCAAGATGTACCCGAATTTTCATTCTTAACATTTTTAGCGAAACTTTCAACTAGCTTTACTTTGTGTGAAATGAGATGAAATCACGGGAAGTGCTAAAAGTGCAATACAATTCGGCCATCGGAACCGTATGTAATTACCTGCTTACCTTCCAAATTTATAAGCATCTATAGTTCAGGATTCGTAGAACGCAGGTGGTGGCCATTTAAAGTGCATTCCGTAATTTTATTACATTTCTCAAATCATAAATGGTCAAGTGCGAGTATTAGGGGAAGTTGGCCTAAAATGATCCTAGCGGGCAAAACGATCCACGTAGGTTTTCTCATAGACAGGTCGCGCTATGTACAGGGTAACACATATACTAGTTGTGTCAAGTGAAGAAGAAGCAATGGCGGTATTCAAACGATCGCAGTATAACGCGTCTGGGGATCTATTCTGGTGTGATAGGAATGCTGAAACCGGTCGGGAAGAGCCGCCTTGGCGATTATTTGCTATTCTGGTGTAGTAGAGTCGAAATTTCGCAGGTCGGAGTGGGTTGCTTTTTTTCCGACTGCTACCTTGTGGTCGAGATCGCAGTGGGTAGGGTTCGGAAAGAATTTTTGCTCTGTTTGGAGGGTTTGGGCACTTGTTTAATATTAAAAAATAGAAAGAGGGCATAGTTTTTCAATTACCGGGGGTCGTAAATATCATGATTTCTTCAAACATATCCAACATATCAAAAATATCCAATGCTTTTTATATTTATCAGATATTTTCAAAATAGTCAACTTATTGATAATTATAAATATTTTCAGACTTAATATAAATAAGAAATTAAAATATATTGCAGTTAGCATGATAACTTAATAAAATATTATTCTAAATGTGTGTTTTTTTCTTTTTTGCTTCTCTTAAGTAACAAAATAGTAGATCAGCTAATTGAAAACAGACCCAATTTGTTTTTTTTAAAAAAAAAAGCTGTAAGATTTAGTATTAAGAAAATTTTGTTGTATAAAACACAATTTGAAATACAAAATAATTTGTTTTAATTTAAAAAAAATGAACATAATTGCAATTTTGCTGCTTTTTCAATCTCATAATGTGTTGTGCATTTTAAATTAAGGTAAACCAAAATTAAAAAGATCATTTTAAATGAAGATGTAAATAACTTATCTAAATTAGATGGTTTATCTTTCAATGAGTGTCGTAAGAAATATTGTCTGACGTAATTATTGTCATCTAAAAATTCAGCTTCAAACGTAAAGTTTCTTTTTAGAGAGAGGGTGGGGTGGGGGGTGGGGGGGCAAATGTCACTATCAGAGCAAAAGTTCTATATCTACAGAACGACACCGTTAATAACAGTCGAAAAATTCACTTACACTTGTTTTCACTGAAAATATAAAATTTTGAAATAAAATATAAAATATCGAAAGTATCAAACGTCTTGACATTTTGAAAGAAATATCGGATATATATCATGGTATATCTCAAGGATAAGCTATTCGATTTCTAAATATACCCATATAAATATATATACTCACTGATATATATATATCCCCGAGCCCTGTTAATTACAAAATACTATTTTCTTACTTAAAGCTCTTTTACAGATTCTTTAAAAGTTCTTTGACTCGGAAATCTGTGTATTCTTTTTTTCTTGCAAAAAATGTCAACTAATTTACTTAGAAATTTAATTCAGACCGAAAAAAATACTTTCATTTTACATGGAAAGGTTTAAAGTTTAAACATGGAAAAATTTCTGAAATAAAAGCTTTTATTTCGGCCTTTTAAACAAACCAAAAGTTTCGGCAAAAAGCCAAGACAGTTCACATTTTTTTCTGTATAATATTAAAGCTGTTCTCAAATTAAAACTCCCTATTTTCTGACACATTCCTGGAATAATTTTTATTCGAAAACACAGAAAATTGCTCGATGTTGTTATTCAGAAACTGCAAACTCGAATAGCATATACCATTTTTCGATAAAGGTAAAGGATTCTTCAGAAAATGCGGTCAAAGTAGGCATTTTGAACCGAAATTATGAAAGTGACTCCCGATAAAGGTCGTCAAAAGATAGCATTTGCTTATAACTCAAGATAATACGTTTATACACTTCAAAAATAAAAATACATAAAGGCGCTTTTCAATTCCTAATCACTTCAATTGTCATATCTGCTAATTTCATGCTTTTATGTTTTAAAATTAGTCTGTGCATGTACAGGGCCTGGTGAAACAAAAGAGGAGAGGATGAAGGCCTGGTATTCATTCAATGCCCCTTCCTATGCTGTCACAAAAATTAAACGTGTTCTATGTCTTAAAATAGAGATATGGATATATAAATACATATTTAGATAAATATATTACTTGTGTTTAATCTTTCCCTACTACAATAGCAAAAAATATGCAGTATAATTTGTACAAGATCGAATTAGATTTTAAATATTATCTCTGTAAAATTCGTTCACCAAGTTTGGCACCCCCTAAAATCAAAGAGGTTCAGTGCCACGGCCCAGTTGGAAGGGTTTTTCAATCAACCCCTGTGTTTGTGTTCCAAAATTTTGCGTTGTTGAGAGGAGAAAACATATTTTAGATCCGTTTCACAATAATAATAATAATAATAATAATTTAAAAAACCTTTTATTATTTGTTTTTACATTTAATGATTTAATTGATTCTAATTATATTTTTCACAAAGAATCAAGATTTTCAGTGAATTGATAAAGATACAACAATAATTTTTCATTAGCATATTTAGTTTTTTTTTTTCTTTTTTTTTTTAAATAAGTAATTAAACTCATTGATAAGGGAAAATAAAATTTGAGAGACTTTCCTTAGAATATTTTTACTGTCACGAAAATAATTAAATCGTGGTTATAAATTAATTTAAAAAGGAAGGTAGGAGACATTTAAGTACAAAGCTAAACTAATATACTTATTATATATGCATATATTCTTTAAGTTTATTGCAGATTTGAGATTAAGAACAATTATAAGCAAACCTAGATTTTTTTTTAAATAAAGGTGAAACTAAAGTATATTTAAATATTCGGCCTAATTTATATATGTGTTTTCAGTACTGGTGTGATAAATATAATTAATTTAAAATAAAAGTGGTCTAAAGATGCAAATAAATAAAAAGTTATTTAATGTTTATTATTTTTTTAAAATCCATTATATATTCGGCTTCAAATATATGTGTAGAGCTTGGTAGAACCTACAACCCCCCCCCCCCTTTATTTTTCAAAAATATTTTGAAGTCTGAAAAAAAATCTGTCTATTTCACCATAACATTTACTAATCATTTTCTGATATTAAAATAGAACAAAGTTTCTTTCAAAAAATTGATTCAATAATAATAACAAATAGTATTTTATGCATAATTAAAATACAAATGGACATTTTTTCTTAGGCCAGGAAATTTTAAACAGGTTACAGGCACGCACACGCTGAAATAAAACAATGGCATTCATTCCTTCAACTCGTTTTTCTTTTATATAGATAACCCAAACATTCTTTTCCTTTCACGTAAATAACAATAGCACTTGACAAAGCAAGACAGCTGTTTCCCTCTCCCAAACAAATAAAAACACGTGAGCGCTTTCATCTGATTGGCTACAACTGTGTCCGATCGCACGCATGGGATATTCTGCGTTTCATTCTCCACTGTGGTATAACGAGGTGAGACCAGAATAGCTCTTCGCCCCGCGGTCGCTATGAGGCGGCGATCCCGATCCCGATTCCCGGTATTTACTCGATTATACCAGAATAGACGCCCTGAATAGAAATCTTTGAAAAAGTGGGTTTTATAACATTTGCTATAAAATAAGCACTAACTTTCATATTGATTTACATATACAGTTTTTCATGTACAGAAATATGACTTGGTTTATTTAACAGAGTATGTGTTTAGATGTGAATTGCATATGCTAAGTTTTTTATGTTTCTCGGCGTCATCTAGTTATATGACCTAAAATGAACGGTCATGTTGCCGTGTAAAATGATCCATTATGTGGATCGTTTTACTACCATTTTATTGGCTGAAGAAAATCCGGTACCACTTCCTAGTCATCATGGGAGCCAAATGTGTGACTGCCCCAAACCTTTCTCTTTGAATCCACATGTTATCCTAGCGTCTCCAAAGAAAACGAAATCAAGCACTTCGAGAAAAAGGAAATCGATGAAAAGTGTCATTTAACGAGCAGTCCTTATAAGAATCAACTCTGCTTGGAAACGTAAAATCGAGAACAGAAAGAAAAGATAAAAGAGTCTGCAGCTAAGAAAATACAATTAAAATATTCTAAATCTAAAATCGAAATAGCCAGAACAAGCAAAGAAAAGAGCATGAAGTCAAAGCAAAGACGTATTCCCATCAGTGTTGCCAGTGGGCTTCTTTTTTTAAATTCAGATATTTTGATTGGCACCACTTTTCTGAAACGGTAAAATTGCTCTTGTTTTCGCCTTAATTAATATGTCATTAAATAAGGCGAATTTTACTATTTCAAAAAGTGATGCCAATCAAGAAATCTGAATTTTAAAAAAGTAGCCTACTGGCAACACTGGATATGTTGTCATGGGAATCAGTGTTGCCAACAGATTCCCATACAGAAGAAAGGGGTGTCTAAAAAACAATATTTGGAATATAGTGAAACAGATTCAGCAGATGAACAAAAGTGCATTTATTGCGAAGAACTGTTTGCCTCCTCTGCAGAAGGTGGAGGTTCGATCCAGTGTCACAAGTGTCGTAAGTGGGCGCAAAATGCATGCGCAGGGATAGATGAGAATGAGGATTATGTGTATCTTTGCGATATGTGCTTAAATATTCCTAGTTTTCGAATGGGGGGAAATAGGCGTTACTTTTCGATCATAATTTTCAAATATTCCATTTTATTGTTTTTTCGAAATTATTTGTGACACTTTTTTATTTTAAAATTTACATTAAATCAATTATGCATGCTATTTGATTTTAAAGCTTATTTTCTTCATTATGTATTGTCATAATTACTTTTATATCCTTTATTTTGCCGATAAAAACAATTTACAATAATTTTTAAATGAAGGATCATTTTACCCTTGGGTGAGGGTAAAATGATCCTTTGGACACATTTTCAAAAATCTATTTTTTTCATTACTCAATTTGTGTTTAAAATATTATTAAAGTATGTTTCTGATGCAAAATATAGTGTAAAACATATTAGCATATGACCAAAGATTCATTTAAACAGTTATGTTATTTTACACAAGTTTTCCCATTAAGGGAATCACTTTAGGCCAACTTCCCCTACTTGCGCTCAGAGGGTACCGTACAATAAATATATCAATTATTAACTGTATTATTAAAAAACTCGTTGCTAAAAGAATAATAAGACTTTGTAAAAGAAACTATACAACGTAGGGTTGGGTATAGCTGTATGTACTGGAAAAGTATGAATGGGTATACCATAAAAGTTCAATGAGATATGAAGCCTAAATAATATCAAATATTGCTATTCTGTATAACTCGTTTTTAATCTTATCCTAATCTGTTTATGACGAACTTAATTCGGTACTGACAATAAAAGTAGTGCATATTTAAACTTCATTTGGCATTTCATAAGATTAAATTCAGCGTGTAATAATCTTTCCTTTTTAATAAAACCAAGCCTTTGTACAAAGTTGAAATTTGGCATTGTGCTAAGCGCGCTTCGAAAGGAGGTCACAAAGTTACAACGCCGCCTTGGTCCGTGCCGCGTTTTTCCAGATAGGTTTTTAATTAATTTTTAAAGACACGGGAGGAACATTGAGAGATCCCCTCAATGCAAATTAGTCGCGAATCCCATAGTATTTATGTGAAAAATTCTATAATTGAATTTGTCTGCTTTTAACAATTTGAAGTTCATTGCTTTTATACTGCTACTGGTCATTGTATTACACAATCATATCATTAAAAGTTGTTATCTATGCTTTAAAAGCCGATGGTACATAGAGAACGCCGCCCCTGCCATTATGTATGTCCAAACCGTCCGTATTTTTAAGGGTTTATATCTCGGCTAATTACCGACAATTTTTTTCGAAAGTCATTATCAAAAATGCTTTTATACTTCTGCTACGATAGGTACCTCCAGCGCTCCTCAACACTTTTGCTGAATGTCCGCAAATCGAAATTTGTGTGTAACGGAAAAATGCTTTTTTCTCAAAAACTATGCGATCTAGGGTAATCGCTGTAGTTTTCCTGCAAGGTTTAAACTAACGTGCATTACCACTAATTTTTTCATAATTTTAGTTTCAGTGGATTCGGAAATAGAGGGGGGGGGGGGATATTTTTGCACTACATTTACGACGATAGCTCTGAAAATATAAGTACCAAAATTAAAAGAAATGTATTTTTGAGTTCACCGTTACAAAAGCTTTCACACAATACCCCATACGATTACACAAAGAAAAGATTTTTTTCAAGTAACTTAATTAGACCCTCTACATTTTTCCTAAATATATTTATGGATGTTTAATAATCTGTAAATATGTAGGTCAATAGTCTTTATTATTTCCCCCATTTTGAACTTTCCACGTTCCATAGTTTACGAGTAAAATGGCTATGACAAATAGACAGGCAGACACAAGAGTGATCTTATAATGGTTCCGTTTTTACTTTTTAAGTACGGAACCCAAAAAATGAAGTAATCATTATTTTTAAAATTGTTAAAAAGTTAGAGTACATCTTGAAATAAGACACTCTGTATTTTTGACTGCGTAAGAGGGTTATCCCCATAGAAAACTTGTTAGTCTTGACGAGTATTATCACTCAAAAAAGTAGTTTTCTTATTTTACTTTCATACTGTATATTCTAACATTTTAAGTTATAAAACGTTTGATGGATGAAATCAAAAATTTATATGAGCTTTTCATGTCCATAATTTTACATATTATTATTTTTTTCACACTTGCTTTTCTTGGGGTTAGGGCGCTCGCTACCAGACAAAGAAGTGTGAGGTTCGAATCCCAACTGAGGCATGGACGTTTGTATAGTGGGTCGGATTCCAGTTTAAACGGGGATAAAGGTCTGTTTAACCAACGCATCCTATCTAGGGGCGTTGGTTTAGCCCTCGTGTACAAAAGGTAACCGTAGCGTCCGCAACCATGAGATCGCTTTAAATGAATATTTTTTTAAAAATGACAAATTACAGGAGAAATGTTATTCTGAAATTTTATATGAATATTCGATACGATATGAGCATTTATAGGGAAAAATTTTTTTATTTCCTTTCGTAATATAGCAAATATAGCGACCAGAAATATAGGTCAACTTATAGAAAATGTCCCGCTAAATACCATGAAAATTCAGAAAGACATTGGTGTATACTGAGGTGAAATTCGGTTACTTTCTAAAACACTTTCTTTGTCTTTAATTTATATAGTTGGTCTGAAAAATGCACTCGAGACTAAATTTTCACTGCAAATGGTTAATTCAATAATATTCTTTACATGGCCGACGATGAAGAGCAATTCGTCTTGTATGTTTTAAGAAATTTGAAAAGGTCATTCTTCTCATCCAAATATCCCCGTTAATTTTGCTGTAACAGAATTTGTCACATAACTGCTGTGAATGGTCGTCGAGACCACTTGATAGAAAGATGAATAACAGGCTTGATTAACTCATAGACCAAGATCCCATAGCCCCCCGACCTACGTTATAGTACCAAAAGATTTTTTTGCAGGGATGTATGCTATAGTATAGGTAAGAACGCATGGGTATTAGCTAACTTGAGTTAGGGGTCGTTTGGCAGGCAGCTGGTACTTAACCCGGGAGAACTCGCTAGTGAGAATGCCCAATTGCTTTTCTTTTACTTTACATTAATATAATATCAACTTTTTTTGGTTGGCTTAGTACTTTTAATCACAAAATAGGTAAAATAATAGTAAAACATTTTGAAATTTTAATTAAAATGAAAAATGATTTAAATAAGAGTCTTAAAAAAGTACGACTGTGAGAGAAAATCTCATGTAGCGAGTTCTCCCGGGTTAAAGGTACATAAAAATTTTGCTTTTCTGCATTAAAATATCAAATCCGGCTTTTTAATAAGTTTAGTGGGACAGTATTAGAAAACCATATTCACTATTGCCAGGCCCCACCAGTGGCCGAGAGGTTCTGCTCTCGAAGCTGGTAGACGGGAGGTGCTGGGTTCGATCCCAATCGCGCCCATCGACCTAATCGTTCGGAGTATTCGTGGTTTTCTTCGAACCTTGGTTCTCCAAGCGTTAATACGGGTTAGGTTCCCTTAGAAAGACCTCCACAGAAGGCACTCCCCCCTTAGGGCCTATATCCCACGTGCAGATAATTGGCCGACATAAATACAACCAACCACTATTGCCAGACGCTTTCCGGGGACCATAACTTTCGCGAGATGCTTTAAAGGTCGATGTATAATCGGGGCATCTATATTGTTGATCAAGGCCAAATTTTATGTTATTTAGGCGATTATTTTATAGTATTTTCTAAGAAGCCAGACCTATCCGAAGGATCTAACATCCCCCCCCCCCCCCAAAGGTCCGTTGTGAGTGTGAGAGTGAGAGCCTTAGCTATGCATGCGAGGGTTTGGCATTAGTCTCTTGTGACGTGTCCTATACTCAGAGACACTATGCTCACAGTATATGTTTAGCCTCTGATCGTTCAGCATACTTTTTCCTAGGCGAGGGAAATAAAGTTTAAAATATATGCTGTGTTTAAAAAAGACCTTGTTTCACCGGATGAATTGTTTGAAAGGGAGTTATCATAGAGAGAAAATTGAAATTCAATAAAACATCGAATTCTTATTACATTTACAATAAATAAAATTTATTGAAAAAAAAATACTTTTATAATTTATCATTAAAATATTATTGGATAACTATAAAAAAAATGCTTTAAGATTAATAAACAATTTAATTTTATTGAACTGATTGGACTAATGCTCTCCCTCGCACTCGCATGCACAGATAACGCTCTCACGCTCCTCCTCACATCGGACCTTTTACAAAGTCCGGGAGCAGGGGGGGGGGGGGGGCTGTTAGATCCTTCGTATCGGTCTGGCTGCTTAGAAAATATTATAAAATAATCGCCCGAATAACATAACAAAATTCGGCCTTGATACTATAACGTAGATGCTCCGGTTATTTATCGAGCTATTGAGGGTCGGTGGAATATGTTATGTACCTCTCAGTTTTAATCAAGTTTTGCGCCAGAATCTTTTACTTAAATTTTACTTTTATAACTTTGGTGAAAATAGTTTTAAAATTTCATTTCCTCATTGTCAAATATTTTTTTTCAAAACTTCCTGTGCCAATTCAACATTACAGAAACACAATTACTTGCACTTGAAAGGGTTAAAGCGTCTGGCGAAAGTTATGACCCGAGGAAAGCGTCTGAAAATAGTGAATATGGGTTTTTTCTAATACTGTCTCATTAAGTATGCAAATGAAAAAACCAGATTTGATGTTTTAACGTAGAAGAGCAACATTTTAAGGTACATTTAATACCCATATGTTTTTACCTTGTAGTAGGTAATAAAACCATAGAAAATAAATAAATAATAAATTCATCCATAGAAAAAAATCTTAAGTTTGATACTATAAAGGTAAGGTCTGGTGGCTCTGGCATCTTACTGTAATAGGATACTTTTTCTGTACTACACATTATGTACAGCCGTGGGAAAAAAATGTAAACACCCCTACTAACTCCTCAACAAATTATCATAGACGAAAGTTACTGATACCGAACGATTGGAAATAAAGTCTAATTTTAAATAATGTATATAAAATTTGCTTAAGGGACCATATACATATTAAACGAATCCAAACTTCATTTTTTTAAATGGCAATACCCAATTTTAACGTGATATTTCAAATCTTCGGTTCAAACTATGCCTAGGTACCAAATTTCAAGTCATTTGAATAATAAGTTTTTGAATTGTAAACATTCAAAATTTAGTGCTTCTAAAGTTAAATTACATTTTCATATTTTTATTTATATCTCCTGAAATTATGCTCCTAATGTGCTAATTTTTTGTGTAAAAATAATACTAATATACCCAAACGTAAATACGTTGAATTTGCAATTTTTATAATTTTATGATATGAATTATGAAATTAATATTCGAAAAAATTATGAATTGCAACCTACCAATTTTTTTATGGATTTAGATTTATTAAGTCCTGCTTTATGGAAATCCAAAATTTCCCATTTTTCTTCCCAGTAGTTTTTAAATTATGCTTAAAAAAAGGCAAAATGATGGTTTAAGGTCTATGATAGAAGTGACTAGATATTTTGAAATTTCTTATGCTATCCTGTAATCTAGAAGACTTCATTGACTGCTTGAGGGGCGCTTAAAGGTGCCTTGATCAAGAAGGGGGCTCTCTCGGTTAACAATCGGGTACCGAACTTCAATTTGGATACAGCCCTTAAAATACGCTCGTCTTAAAATAATTAATTTCTCGGAAACTTATGGTACGAACTGCATAAAAATTTGTTTTTATGATAATTAAATGGTGTAGAATTCCTTTGTGCTGTCAGAATTGAGTACTGCTATTTAAAAAAAAAAAAAAAAAAAAAAAAAAAAAAGTTATGGTTCGTTCTAATATGTAGATGGCCCCCTAAGCAAATTTTACATACATAATTTAAAAGTAGACTTTATTTCCAATCAGGGCCGAAACTAAGGGGGGGGAGGGGCAGAGGAGGCATATGCCCCGGGCGCCAGAACGAAGGGGCGCCAAATGAAGGATTATACCTTTGGAATGGATCATTTTCTTCTGATGGAGTGATGGCTTCCATTGTTATGAAACAGCCATTATAATATTCATAATAATGGAAGCCATCACTCCATCAGAAGAAAATAACACGGTGAAAGCGGGACTCGGATAATCGGGACTCTACTGAATATTTCATTTTAAAAATGATTTAGAATATTTTTGTTGGAGTTCAGAGGGGAGTCATGACCCCGTGACCTCCCTTTTGGATCCGCCATTGTACATTACGTAGTTCAGTATTACATATTTTACGATTACATATTTTAAATTTTAAAATAAGTCGTATATTAGAAAATTAGTAAAATTCTCTTTGTAAATATATTTTGCTGAAGGGGGGGGGGGGGCGCCGCCAAAATCCATGTTTGCCCCGGGTGCAAAAAAGGCTAGTTTCGGCCCTGTTTCCAATCGTTCGGTACCAGTAACTTTCTTCTACGGTTATTTGTTGAAGAGTTAGTCGGGGGTGTTTACTTTTTTTTCCACGACTGTACGTGACTATTATAATTAAAATTCACTTGTAGTCTCTTAGCGAAAGTACTAACGCTGCAAATTCCAAACGCTAAAAGCAATTAAGTGTAACATATAGATTTAAAAAAAAATAAATCTTATTATCGCACATTAGTAGAGAAGAAATGAGCGTCCGACGCCAGGAGGAGGTTGGAGGCTGAGGAGGAGGGAGGACAGCCTCCTCCCGAGACCGTCTTGTAAGAGGAGGTGTAAATGAGGAGGAGGGAGGACAGCCTCCTCCCGAGAATGTCTTATAAGAGGAGGGGTAAAATGGGGGTAAAAATTGTTTGAGAATGGGGGGGAGGGCGATCAGAATACTTTATGTTATAAGAGAGGGGTTAATTGGAGAGGGGGAGGAATTTTTGAAGGGGGATTTTTAGAGATTGAATTTATTTTTTCTCAGCTGTAGTTCGAGGTTCGAATGAATAATTAATTAATTAAAAAAGTAATTAAAAATAATTAATGAGAAAAATTTATTTAGAAATTTTAATGAGGGGACTTAGTAAAATATTACTAAATTTATTAAGTTAGTATATTGAAAACATAAGTTATCATGTAAATTTTACAAATTAGCTCGTTTAGCAATGTCATGTTAGTTTAGTTATGTCACATACCAATGTGAATATCTGATAAATTAATTATTTGAAACATACAACTATATCGATTTTTTTTAGGTATTCAGAAAAATATATGTAACCTATTTAGATAAATGCAATGAGCTTCTCTATTAACTTTTAAGTTGCGCACTAAATGAGTTTTCAAGTCTCAACTTATTAAACAGAAGAAAGGTCTAATTCAAGTTAGGACATAACCTATTTGATTAGACATTGTTTATTCGATTGAAAATGTAGACTCTAGTTTATTAAAATGTTTGCGCATATGCAGATAAAAGGTTTTGGGTTGCTATGGTAAACAAATAGTCGTTTGAAAAGCAGTTGGTTGGTTGGTTTATTGTGTAAAGACACGATAACTACGATAAATAATTGAAAGGTGGAATGCATATACTAGACAGTTAAAACAGAAAACATTGAAATTTACAAATATATATAATAAATATATATGCATATTAAAAAAAAGTATAACTTGACTAACTTGGAAATACCATCGAAATGTTTAAAACATTTGTTTTGTTAATATGTGTATAGAAAAAACATAACTATTTCGTTAATTTGTAATTAAATAAGAAATCATTTTTAAACTTACGATTTTTTTTTCAAAACATAGCTCATATGCATGTATGTATATAGATATGTATTAAAATTTGTTGGCCTTAAAATATTAATGAAACATTTTTTAATAATTTGAAATGTTTTTCAAAGCATTTTTATCAAATTTTTGAAATCTTTTATATTGTCTTGAAACATTTTACATATATATATATTTAAATAATTTATTATTAGCTTTGAATTTGATTACCTTTTCTAATTTTTACCACATTAACACATACACACACACATACACATATAAAATAAATAAATACAGACACACACACACAAATTTATACAAATACGCACACACACACATATATATAAATACATGCATACGTATGCACATATACTTCTATGAATATATATCTCTAGTACGTTTCGGAAATAACAATAAAATTTAGAAGTTTTAAATCGTTTGATGAACGAATTTTTATTTGATAGTGAAATTTTTCTGAAAAAGAAAAAAATTGTTATAGTTGAACTTGTTTTGGAATCTTATATTTATTTATTTATTTTAATCGATCGTTAATTTTATGTTTGTTGTTTATAATAATGAACGAATCAATTATTTAAAATTGTTACGCTAAAGTCATAGAAGTTATCGTTTTAATATTTAGTGTTTAATTAATTTACCAATGATAAAATATAAAAATAGATAAGTATGTTATCGAATGTTAAGTAGTGTATATTAAAAATTTTAATAGAGTTTTAAAAAAAAACTTGATTATTTTAGTAAAAATTAATATTTTAACCCAAAAATTATTTAAATCATAATGAAAAAGATAGAATATGACAATAGCTACTAAAAACGAATAAAGTGTATGCATATATGAATTATATATTCATGTAAAAAAGTAGCTATAAAACTAAAAAGATAGAAAGCATATTTACGCGAAAAAAGCGTGGGACCCACTTAGGATAGTGGTTAGTGTGTTGCCCAATATAAATAAAAAAATTGATCATATGTTTGTGTGTTCGAACCGTGCGAGAAATTCTATCAATCAAAAGCGATATGTTGATATCAGTGAGCAATTCTAAAGGTGTATCAGTCATTTTCAAAGACGCTTGCCACGCGAGCGAAGGTGCTATATATAAATGATAAGGGTCGATGTTGTAGAACTGCTGACATAGTTTCCTAAATTTTTTTTAAATTTTCTTTCTCAAAAGCCTAATTAAGGAAAAAACTTTGAAGATATTTCACTCACTTCACAATACAAATATTTTTTTCATTTCTCGCAATGAGATTTTAAAATTCATTCCTATTCGAAAATACAGGCTAAATTATTGTTTTCATGCTAACTCATTTCAATCATTTTTATTAAAAAATCTAAAATCCCTCTGAAAAATAACTATAAAATATTAACATTTATCTAAAACGGTTATGCATAGTTAGAATCCACTTCTGTTAAAGCATGTTAGTTTGATAAGGAAATGAAATGCGAAAGACTTAATAGTGTTCTTACATTTTTTTCCCCATAGGTGAAAATGTAGCGCAAGTCGAGTATAGCAATAGAGTGGATTTGAAAATATTTCACTTGTATTTAAACTGGCTTTGTTAATTTTTGTATATTTTGTTAAGAATGAATAAAACTAAAAATAATTTATTTTTAAAAGATTAATTGAATTATTATTTAATTATTATAAAAAACAATTAAAGGATATGTGTTAATTGCAATTCTAACTTTAATACTATATATATATAGTTGAAAATTTAATGTACTCCTAATCAGTGAGGTTATCTACCTGGGAAAAACCCATGAATGACTCAGAGCTTGTTAGTCATTTGAAGTATCATCAGATACGAACTTGTCTTCTCCATTTTTCAAGAAAATGTATGAAGTAGATGTGTTCGTAAAAGATAAGTGTAATTTTTATGTGAATACTTATTTCTCTTTTAAATTTAGAAAGTATTTGCTTTTGAAGCATACGCATTTCAAAAACTTAATCAAGAATTTAAAAAGTAGTTTAAATATCTAAATTTTAATATGTGAGATAAATATGTCTTGAAAAGTTAGTTAATATATATAAAAATTATTTTGACGAAATTTTTCAAATTCTGGTCATTCTCTACTCTAACACTATACATTTCACTAGATTAAGAAAGATATATGCTATACATTTCCTTAAAAAATGATGCTTACAATACTATCTCAGAATAATGATAAAGAATGAACTGCGATTGGTGGGGAAAATCACGCATACGCGTAGAGTTTTCAAAATTATTGGAGGGGCTCAGCCAGTGGCGGAGACAAGGGGGGGTGTCTACACCCCCTGGAAAAGGGAATTAATTTACTAATTAATGAATACAAAAATAGTAAAACCTGCTAAGACAAAATTACAAATAACCACTGAAAGTTTCCGTTTTATACAGGTTTTCGTCTACCTTAGCAGGTAAAAATTCAGTGTTCCTTTCGATGGGATCATGAAATGTTTGCTATTAGACAAGATTTCGTTATAGACAGGTTCCATTTACACAGTCTAATCTTATATCCATACTGTAAAACCTTTGTAGAAGCAATCGCAAGCGACCGAAACAATATTCATTTTAAGACAGGTTTCTGGATAATTAAGTAAAATTGTACAGAAACCTTTCCTTCTGGAGCATGGAAAGTTTCCATTTAAGACAGGATTATGCTATAGACAGGTTTTACTCTACGTATATCCTAAATATCTATACATCTAATAATAAAAAATAAGATCGCTGTTTGTGTGTGTTTATTGCCGATGGCTAGGAAAATCTACTGCCCGTAGAGGTCGGAAATGTATATGAGAATAGTTCAATTAGACGCGTCTGAGACTCACATTTTTAATTTTTTGACAATTAGCCGAGATATTAATTAAAAACTCATCAAAAAAGTGATCTTTTTTGAAAATTGGCGGACGCGCGCGCGTGCATAACCAGAGCCTGCTTTTCAAGCGGAAAGGAAGGAAGAACTACCGTATTTTATGGAAGAAACACCGCGGCGTTTACGAGTTTAAAAGTTAATTTTTTTACAAGTGCGGCGTTCACGCCACGTTTACGATTTTTTTTTTTTAAATACCAACTGAGTTTCCTTAATTTAAAAATTCATAAAAATATTTAAAATCGGATTTAAATATTTTAAATAAAACTTCAGATATCTTAAGATATTAAAAACGAGGCATCCTACACTGCTCAGAAAACTTTGATTAAAGTTAGATCAATGTAACGCTGTCGACAAAAGTAGCGTTCCGACGGATGCGGCGTTTACAACGGGTGCGGCGATTACGATATTTTTAAGCTTATTCACGCCAATTTGAGGAGTGCGGCGTTTACGAAGGATGCGGCGTTTCTTCCATAAAATACAATAAATACGTTTTTTTTTTTTTTTTTTGCCGTTTTGTTTTAATGTTCATCAGCCGAGACGTTTAAAATACGTTACAGAGTTACAGTCGTGGAAAAAAAAAAGTAAACACCCCTTACTAACTCTGCAAAAAATTATCCTAGAAGAAAGTTACTGGTACCACATGATTTGTAATAAAGTCTACTTTTAAATGATGCATATAAATTTGCTTAGAGGGCCATCTACATATTAAAACGGACCATAACTTTGTTTTGTAAATTAGTGTAACATTAATACAAATACAAATAAAACATCGAAATAAAAATCACTTGATGACGTAAACACGTGTTGTCATGTGAATGTAACATTTACGATCAACCATTATTGGCATTTAATCTTACAATTTGGCGACAGTAATTTGGTCGACGGGATACCTAACAAGTACCGAATCTTCTCTTATGGTTATACGAAAACTACCATTTTCTTGTAAAAAATTCCTCATATGCTCATCTATATATTATATATAAATGTCGAAAGTGTGCGTTAGGTATAACATATAAATATTTAAAAAAATATCTGTAAAAATTGATAAATTTCATTTAAAGGCGTTATTTGGGGTCGGGGCTACTCAAATTCGACATCTGAAAAATTTTTGGAATAAACACTTACAGAATTCTGTGTTTCAAATTTAAATAAACACATGGGCAACATTTTCAACGTTGTCGATACTGCTTCGATATCAAAAATAGCCGTTGGTATCACAGACAACAACAGGGAAGAATATTTTTGGCATGATAACAAACTACATTTTTCGATATCAAAATGTAACGACAGGATCACAATCAATTTAAATAAAAATGTTTTTTCACCAGTTTTAATGAAAAGTAATTATAGTTAGTAGTTTCAACCTTTATAAACTAGCAATTTGCTTTGGTAACCGTCGTTTTAAATGCTTATGTTTAACAATTGTAATACATTAACTCATTGTCTGTTATTTTTTCTCATAAAAATCAGTCTTTTAAAGTGAGGCCTGATGCACTGAACCTGTCTATGTATTTGTATATATGTTTGTAAATATATTTGCAAAAATTAGCAATGTGTTTACATTACATTTTAATCTCCTGATATTTGTTCCACTGTTTTTTTTAAAACTAATACTTATTTATATTAAATAAATAAAAAAAAAAAACATTTTTATCTCAGCAGGGCCGAAACTAGTCTTTTTTGCACCGAGGGCAAACGTGGATTCCCCCCCCCCCCTCCTACGCAAATTAAATTTACAAAGATATTTTACTAAGTTTCAGATAGCTGACTTATTTAAAATATATAATCATAAAATACGTTATTCCGAACTACGTAATCAGCTTTGTGAAATATGGATTCATTAAAACTTTGAAAACGGAATCGAAAAAATTCCACTTTATACAGGATCCTTATACTATATGATCCTTAGATTCTTCTAGGTTATGGCATATTCCAGACGGACTATTTTAAAAATACCGAGCTAAAAATCAACAAAAAAAATCTTTGTAGTATCGAGTAGTATATTTGGCGCCCCCTTCGCCTGGCGCCCGGGGCACATGTCCCCCCCTTGTCCCCACTTAATTTCGGACCTCTATCTCAGCGGAAATTAAACTCCTTAAAATAAAAGAAATATAATTTTAAATACAAATCATCATCCAGTGTTGTCGGGTTTTGATTTTTTTTTACTCATATTATCAGGGCCGTGCGAAGTGGGGGGCGAAGGGGGCAGTCGCCCCGGTCGCGGAAATTGAGGGGCGCCAAATTTATACTACAAACCTCTTTTTTCTTCTTTTTTGTTAAAAAAAAAAAATGTATATTTACATATTGGGAATTTTTTTCCTATTGGAAGCACGTACATTTTCCGTTTCAAAGTTATTGCATTGTCCTTTACCACCCCCCCCCCCCCCACACACACACACACACTCACACCGAAATACAAATTTATGAATAAGGACTTCTTTCTTTTCAAAACTTGTTTTGGGCATTTGTCTTAATCTCTTTTGTTGACCTTGTCTTTTCTGAGTATGTGCTTGTGACAAAAACATATATACTCTCAAAATAGCATACAGTTTCTTTCTTGGAATACAAAAGGGTTCCAAACTGTTATACTGTACTGTTAGATGATACGGAAGTATTTCAGAGTGACGCAGCCTTAAGCCCATTTCCCAGATCCCGTTTGCCAAAATATAAGTGCAATTTTTTCTTTTTTTGAAATTTCCGAATTAAAATTAAACATAAAGTTCCAAAATAAACACGAAATATGTATTCAGTAAAATTAATTTCTGTTTCTGCACTTTTTAAATTTGTGACACCTGTGAGAAAGAAAAGTTGGGGGAAGGGGGGCGGGGCGCCAAATTGAAACTTTGCCCCGGGCGCAGTTTACTCTCCTCACGCTGCTGCATATTATGTACCGATTTTCCCTAATATTTATCTTCGAATTGAATAGCCACAGAAATCTGCTATTAAATATAGCAAAAATTGCGAGTAGTATATATCTTGAATAAAAAATTGTCTATTACTACCCAAACCTGGCAACACCTCGGAAATAAATGAGTGCAATTAGTTCAAACTCTAGTTATATAACGTTCTTATTTTATTGCCGTGACTTGCGTTTAAATATGGCGAAACTAGTTACTTTTATTAGTCTTCTTTAGAAGTCTAATAAAATGTTTAAATAAAAGTGATTATAATAACTGTCGTTACATTTCGATATCGGGGAATTTTGTTGTTTTCCAAGCAAAAATATTTTTCTCTTTTACCTCCGATACAAAACACTAGTTTTCGATATCGAATCAGTAGGGCAGTGTTGAAAAAGCTGGCATATATATTTACTGAAATCTAAAATACAGCAGTTGACACATGACTTTATTCCAAAAATTCTCGGGATGTAGAATTTGAGTAGCTCCGCCCCAAATAATGCATTTAAACGAATTTTATGTATTTTTACACATATTTTTGTAAATACGTATATTTTATACCCAACGCACACTTTCGGCATTTATATATAATTTAGGGTTCACAGATGAGGAATTTTTTACAAGAAAATGGTAATTTTCGTATAACGATAAGATATGATTTTTATTTTTGAAATTTTTTGTTTCGCCATTTCATACAATTTTTATAAACAGAAAATTATACAAAAATTATCAGTTATGCATCTTTGGTATCTACATATCCCCAGTTAATAGAATGAAACTCCGTACAGCAGTTTTTGAGAAAATCAGATTTTTAAAAAATCGAAAATGCATTTTTTCTCATAAAACATCAATATTTATAAGGTGATAATAGGGAAACTATATTGTCAGGCATGTAGCCATACCTGGGGGAAAAAATCAGGAAATTTGATTCAAAGTCATGTTTGAAATACTTATCCAGCTATTCCCTTTCTTTAGATTAAAACAAAAGAATTTGTTTTGCTTTATTCTTCTCATACCACTTTTTTGTGGAAAAGCTGCTTATATGAAGTAAATGTGTTTTTAACCGTAGAACTACCGGAAATTTTACTCAAGTTTTATAAAAACATTCTACACCAGAATTTTTACTTAACCCTCCGTCTACCAGAAGGGTCCAATGGACCCGACATGTACATTCAAAATATTTATTCAAACCAGAAATTTCTTCAAAACAAACTAAATGTATAAATCAGACAATAATAAGTTAAATAAACAAATTAAATAGTTTTAAGTAAAAATTCTGGTGTAGAATGTTTTTATAAAACTTGAGTAAAATTTCCGGTAGTTCTAGGGTTAAAACTATTTAATTTGTTTATTTAACTTATTATTGTCTGATTTATACATTTAGTTTGTTTTGAAGAAATTTTCTGGTTTGAATAGATATTTTGAATATACATGTCGGGTCCATTGGACCCTTCTGGTAGACAGAGGGTTAAGCGACTTTATGGTGATAAACATGTACGGTCATGATTGCGGTTGGTTTACTCCGACCGTATCCATTATTATAGTGATGAGATGAGGTATTGGATGTGAACGAAAGGGATGAACGCAGATTGTTATCCTATTCATCGGCGATTGGCGTTCGTTCAGTTGTTGCAACCTACCCGCGGCTAACGAGACGGCCTTTAACGTTGGCTGCGAGTTGTTTACCCAAAACAATTCCCATGTATTAAGTACGGATTAATAAATGATGAGTAAAGTGTTAAAAGCATCCAGATTTATTTATTTCGGAAACGTTCCAGAAGAATCTTTTTAGAAGTTTACAAAACTTTTTATTATTATTACTTTAAAATTAAAACTTTATTGCTTTATTTGTTTAGTTTGAATAAAGACGTGGTCAAAGACTTTTTGAAATAAGTTTAACAAATGAAGATAAATAACTATTACACGGGACTGTGATAAGTTAGTATAAAAACAAAATAATGTAAAATACCAAAATTAGAGTTAGCAAAAGTTTAGATCGTTTTCCATTTTCAAATATCGACTTATGAATTAAAATTCAAAATATAGAAATTGGTATTTATTTTGATTATCTGACATTTACGGGACGGGTAATATTTTACATGTAATGCGCGGCAGCGACAGTAGCATTAGAGTTTTCTTTCTTTCTCTCTCGCTCTCTTTTTATTTATTTATTTTTTTAACCCTCTGTCTACCAGAAGGGTCCAATGGACCCGACATGTACATTCAAAATATTTATTCAAACCAGAAATTTCTTCAAAACAAACTAAATTTATAAATCAGACAATAATAAGTTAAATAAACAAATTAAATAGTTTTAAGTAAAAATTCTGGTGTAGAATGTTTTTATAAAACTTGAGTAAAATTTTCGGTAGTTCTAGGGTTAAGAATAGAGAGATTCGTACCACTTTTTGAAAAATAATTTAAGCCATGCAAACCTGGGAAATTTCAAGAGGAAACTATCACAAAGAAAAAATAAATTGTGAATTATGACACGATTGAACATAAAAATAGTTGCCAGCTTCGCCACTTTTTTTATTCAGAAAATCCTACGAATTTTCTTTGCTTTGTATAAGGACAGACCTTTCGAGATTACACAAATAAAAATTGTTCCTTCGAAATTTCCGGATAAAAAAAAAAAAAAAGCCAAACTGTGAATCCTGTCCTTTCCCGTAATCAAAAAGGTCAATGGATGATTTCATTGTTTTTATTTTCTTTCTGAGACGGAAACACTGTCCACTTCGGGTATATGGAGTTATCCAGAAGCTATACGGTCTATACCACAGTATTTTCTCCAGAACATCTCTGTCTGTGTATAGTTACACTATATTGAAAGTAATTAATTACTTTACTACCGTGCCAGCAAATGATGCATGTGAACGCCGCAAACGTAATTCAAAATTGGCAATATAAAGGATTACATATTCATTAACATGCAAATCATTTTTATCAAAACTTTCAGAATATTAAAATTTTCATACCGTACAAAAATACGAGAGAATATTAAATAAAATAAAAGTAAATCTGTTTGTAATTGCTTTTTCTGTTTGGCTAGTCAAGATATTAAGTTGTTTCCTGAGGGCGATGACTTAAAATGTTAAATCAGTAACAGCATTATAACGAGCGAGTGCTCTCTGCAGCGTTCTCAGATCTAGGGGGAATTCCCTAGATCTAGGGAAATTGAAGCCGATTTAGGGAATTCCTTCTGATTTCTAGGGAATTTTTGGAAGACTGGCAATGTTTTCTTAAAATCTAGGGGGAAAAAAAGGATTTTTGTTAGACTTGTGTGTTTTTCTTGCAATGAACACGATAAAGTGATAGATGTGAGCTGATGTGACGCGTTTGATGAATGAATATGGAAGAGGAAGTAAAGGGATGGGCAGTGGGGAGAAATTGTCAAGCAATTCTTTGGTTAACAGAGGGTGGGGGAGGGGAGGAAATTATGGTCAGAACTGGTCTTGTACCTCTCTTCGGTTTCTCGGAACAGGGATCCTAGATGGCTAATAAATGATTACCACCTGGTGGATCAATAGTTGTTAATTACTCCAGATGTGAACACTACTTATTTTTTGCAGATCTCAGCATATGGATTTGAATCCCTAGAAGCTTTTTTAAAATGAAACTGTCTTTGAGGTCTGAGGTCGTTCGTTTAGAGAAGGATGGGGAAGTGGGGCAGGGGTTACTGCTGATTTTTATTTCTTTTCTTCTATCAAGTAAAACCAAATAAAGAAATCATCAATCTGATTTCCTTTTGTTAAAAAACCGCCTATTAAGTGCATACGGAGATTTCGTTATAATTATACACATAATGAAGTAAATACTATGCATAATGTATTAAAACAGAAGAATGTTAGATGGAAATATCTGATCCTCTAAAAAAATTATATGCTATCT
Organism: Maratus speciosus; assembly: GCA_963932465.1. Lineage (NCBI taxonomy): Eukaryota > Metazoa > Arthropoda > Arachnida > Araneae > Salticidae > Maratus > Maratus speciosus. The sequence continues at coordinate 361,428,399 of OZ010796.1, read as the reverse complement.
CTTTTAAGTATTAGCCATAACAATAGCGAGCATTTATCCCAAAATAACAATAAATACAAGAAAATAAAATGAATATTTTATTTTAGATTTTCTTTTGTGTGTGTGTGTGTGGGGGGGGGAGGATGGCGGCTTATTCACGGATTCATTTTTATAGGTAGAAGCATACAATTGTCAGGCATGACCATTGAAATGATTTTGGATCTAATAGCATTTTTCGATACATGTGTTGCATCTTCAGTTGTAAGCGATTACCAGGGCTGAAACTAGCCTTTTTTTGCACCCGAGGCAAACATGGATTTTGGCGATCCCCCCCCCCCCCCCCTCTTCCACAAAGTATATTTACAAAGAGAATTTTACTAATTTTATAATGGACGACTTATTTTAAAATTTAAAATATGTAATCATAAAATATGTAATACTGAACTACATAATCTACAGTGGCGGATCCAAGGGGGGGGGGGGGTCCCTCTGAACATCAACAAAAATATTCTCTAAAGATCATTTTTAAAATGACATATTCAGTAGAGTTCAGATTATCCGAGTCCCGCCTAACCGAGTTTCCGCTTCTATAAAAATAACTATAAAATATTAACATTTATCTAAAACGGTTATGCATAGTTAGAATCCACTTCTGTTAAAGCATGTTAGTTTGATAAGGAAATGAAATGCGAAAGACTTAATAGTGTTCTTACATTTTATTCCCCATAGGTGAAAATGTAGCGCAAGTCGAGTATAGCAATAGAGTGGATTTGAAAATATTTCACTTGTATTTAAACTGGCTTTGTTAATTTTTGTATATTTTGTTAAGAAGGAATAAAACTAAAAATAATTTATTTTTAAAAGATTAATTGAATTATTATTTTAATTATTATAAAAATCAATTAAAGGATATGTGTTAACACTAGAACGCCCGGAAATTTTACTCAAGTTTCAAAAAAATATTTGACACCAGAATTTGTATTAAAAATTATTTGATTGATTTATTTAACGTACATCTGCATGGATTAAATTTAACTTATTTTATGAAAGAATTTCTGGTTCAAGTTGACATTTAATCATATGGTCGGAGTCGGATCGACTCCTTCGGGCGTTCTAGTGTTAATTGCAATTCTAACTTTAATACTATATATATATAGTTGAAAATTTAATGTACTCCTAATCAGTGAGGTTATCTAGCTGGGAAAAACCCATGAATGACTCAGAGCTTGTTAGTCATTTGAAGTATCATCAGATAAGAACTTGTCTTCTCCATTTTTCAAGAAAATGTATGAAGTAGATGTGTTCGTAAAAGATAAGTGTAATTTTTATGTGAATACTTATTTCTCTTTTACATTTAGAAAGTATTTGCTTTTGAAGCATACGCATTTCAAAAACTTAATCAAGAATTTAAAAAGTAGTTTAAATATCTAAATTTTAATATGTGAGATAAATATGTCTTGAAAAGTTAGTTAATATATATAAAAATTATTTTGACGAAATTTTTCAAATTCTGGTCATTCTCTACTCTAACACTATACATTTCACTAGATTAAGAAAGATATACACTATACATTTCCTTAAAAAATGATGCTTACAATACTATCTCAGAATAATGATAAAGAATGAACTGCGATTGGTGGGGAAAATCACGCATACGCGTAGGGTTTTCAAAATTATTGGAGGGGCTCAGCCAGTGGCGGAGACAAGGGGGGGTGTCTACACCCCCTGGAAAAGGGAATTAATTTACTAATTAATGAATACCAAAATAGTAAAACCTGCTAAGACAAAATTACAAATAACCACTGAAAGTTTCCGTTTTATACAGGTTTTCGTCTACCTTAGCAGGTAAAAATTCAGTATTCCTTTCGATGGGATCATGAAATGTTTGCTATTAGACAAGATTTCGTTATAGACAGGTTCCATTTACACAGTCTAATCTTATATCCATACTGTAAAACCTTTGTAGAAGCAATCGCAAGCGACCGAAACAATATTCCTTTTAAGACAGGTTTCTGGATAATTAAGTAAAATTGTACAGAAACCTTTCCTTCTGGAGCATGGAAAGTTTCCATTTAAGACAGGATTATGCTATAGACAGGTTTTACTCTACGTATATCCTAAATATCTATACATCTAATAATAAAAAATAAGATCGCTGTTTGTGTGTGTTTATTGCCGATGGCTAGGAAAATCTACTGCCCATAGAGGTCGGAAATGTATATGAGAATAGTTCAATTAGACGCGTCTGAGACTCACATTTTTAATTTTTTGACAATTGGCGGAGATATTAATTAAAAACTCATCAAAAAAGTGATATTTTTTTTTAAATTGGCGGACGCGCGCGCGTGCATAACCAGAGCCTGCTTTTCAAGCGGAAAGGAAGGAAGAACTACCGTATTTTATGGAAGAAACACCGCGGCGTTTACGAGTTTAAAAGTTAATTTTTTTACAAGTGCGGCGTTCACGCCACGTTTACGATTTTTTTTTTAAATACCAACTGAGTTTCCTTAATTTAAAAATTCATAAAAATATTTAAAATCGGATTTAAATATTTTAAATAAAACTTCAGACATCTTAAGATATTAAAAACGAGGCATCCTACACTGCTCAGAAAACTTTGATTAAAGTTAGATCAATGTGACGCTGTCGACAAAAGTAGCGTTCCGACGGATGCGGCGTTTACAACGGGTTCGGCGATTACGATATTTTTAAGCTTATTCACGCCAATTTGAGGAGTGCGGCGTTTACGAAGGATGCGGCGTTTCTTCCATAAAATACAGTAAATACGTTTTTTTTTTTTTGCCGTTTTGTTTTAATGTTCATCAGCCGAGACGTTTAAAATACGGACAGCACATTCTTATAGTTCGTACTTTTACGTCTGAAACGCCGCAATGAGTTAAAAAAAATATGGGTCTTAAACTCTTTGATTTTTTTTTTTCAAAAAGGGATTTCTCAGTCGACTTTTTCTCCCTTTCGCCAATGCTTACTCAGTGCTCAATTTTAGAGTTACAGTCGTGGAAAAAAAAAAGTAAACACCCCTTACTAACTCTGCAAAAAATTATCCTAGAAGAAAGTTACTGGTACCACATGATTGGTAATAAAGTCTACTTTTAAATGATGCATATAAATTTGCTTAGAGGGCCATCTACATATTAAAACGGACCATAACTTTGTTTTGTAAATTAGTGTAATATTAATACAAATACAAATAAAACATCGAAATAAAAATCACTTGATGACGTAAACACGTGTTGTCATGTGAATGTAACAGTTACGATCAACCATTATTGGCATTTAATCTTACAATTTGGCGACAGTAATTTGGTCGACGGGATACCTAACAAGTACCGAATCTTCTCTTATGGTTATACGAAAACTACCATTTTCTTGTAAAAAATTCCTCATATGTTCATCTATATATTATATATAAATGTCGAAAGTGTGCCTTAGGTATAACATATAAATATTTAAAAAAAATATCTGTAAAAATTGATAAATTTCATTTAAAGGCGTTATTTGGGGTCGGGGCTACTCAAATTCGACATCTGAAGAATTTTTGAAATAAACACTTACAGAATTCTGTGTTTCAAATTTAAATAAACACATGGGCAACATTTTCAACGTTGTCGATAATGCTTCGATATCAAAAATAGCCGTTGGTATCACAGACAACAACAGGGAAGAATATTTTTGGCATGATAACAAACTACATTTTTCGATATCAAAATGTAACGACAGGATCACAATCAATTTAAATAAAAATGTTTTTTCACCAGTTTTAATGAAAAGTAATTATAGTTAGTAGTTTCAACCTTTATAAACTAGCAATTTGCTTTGGTAACCGTCGTTTTAAATGCTTATGTTTATCGATTGTAATACATTAACTCATTGTCTGTTATTTTATCTCATAAAAATCAGTCTTTTAAAGTGAGGCCTGACGCACTGAACCTGTCTATGTATTTGTATATATGTTTGTAAATATATTTGCAAAAATTAGCAATGTGTTTACATTACATTTTAATCTCCTGATATTTGTTCCACTGTTTTTTTTAAACTAATACTTATTTATATTAAATAAAAAAAAAAAAAATTTTTATCTCAGCAGGGCCGAAACTAGACTTTTTTGCACCGAGGGCAAACGTGGATTCCCCCCCCCCCTCCTACGCAAATTAAATTTACAAAGATATTTTACTAAGTTTCAGATAGCTGACTTATTTAAAATATATAATCATAAAATACGTTATTCCGAACTACGTAATCAGCTTTGTGAAATATGGATTCATTAAAACTTTGAAAACGGAATCGAAAAAAATTCCACTTTATACAGGATCCTTATACTATATGATCCTTAGATTCTTCTAGGTTATGGCATATTCCAGACGGACTATTTTAAAAATACCGAGCTAAAAATCGACAAAAAAAATCTTTGTAGTATCGAGTAGTATATTTGGCGCCCCCTTCGCCTGGCGCCAGGGGCACATGCCCCCCCCCCCCTGTCCCCACTTAATTTCGGACCTCTATCTCAGCGGAAATTAAACTGCTTAAAATAAAAGAAATATAATTTTAAATACAAATCATCATCCAGTGTTGTCGGGTTTTGATTTTTTTTTACTCATATTATCAGGGCCGTGCGAAGTGGGGGGCGAAGGGGGCAGTCGCCCCGGTCGCGGAAATTGAGGGGCGCCAAATTTATACTACAAACCTCTTTTTTCTTCTTTTTTGTTAAAAAAAAAAATGTATATTTACATATTGGGAATTTTTTTCCTATTGGAAGCACGTACATTTTCCGTTTCAAAGTTATTGCATTGTCCTTTACCACCACCCCCACACACACACACACACACTCACACCGAAATACAAATTTATGAATAAGGACTTCTTTCTTTTCAAAACTTGTTTTGGGCATTTGTCTTAATCTCTTTTGTTGACCTTGTCTTTTCTGAGTATGTGCTTGTGACAAAAACATATATACTCTCAAAATAGCATACAGTTTCTTTCTTGGAATACAAAAGGGTTCCAAACTGTTATACTGTACTGTTAGATGATACGGAAGTATTTCAGAGTGACGCAGCCTTAAGCCCATTTCCCAGATCCCGTTTGCCAAAATATAAGTGCAATTTTTTCTTTTTTTGAAATTTCCGAATTAAAATTAAACATAAAGTTCCAAAATAAACACGAAATATGTATTCAGTAAAATTAATTTCTGTTTCTGCACTTTTTAAATTTGTGACACCTGTGAGAAAGAAAAGTTGGGGGAAGGGGGGCGGGGCGCCAAATTGAAACTTTGCCCCGGGCGCAGTTTACTCTCCGCACGCTGCTGCATATTATGTACCGATTTTCCCTAATATTTATCTTCGAATTGAATAGCCACAGAAATCTGCTATTAAATATAGCAAAAATTGCGAGTAGTATATATCTTGAATAAAAAATTGTCTATTACTACCCAAACCTGGCAACACCTCGGAAATAAATGAGTGCAATTAGTTCAAACTCTAGTTATATAACGTTCTTATTTTATTGCCGTGACTTGCGTTTAAATATGGCGAAACTAGTTACTTTTATTAGTCTTCGTTAGAAGTCTAATAAAATGTTTAAATAAAAGTGATTATAATAACTGTCGTTACATTTCGATATCGGGGAATTTTGTTGTTTTCCAAGCAAAAATATTTTTCTCTTTTACCTCCGATACAAAACACTAGTTTTCGATATCGAATCAGTAGGGCAGTGTTGAAAAAGCTGGCATATATATTTACTGAAATCTAAAATACAGCAGTTGACACATGACTTTATTCCAAAAATTCTCGGGATGTAGAATTTGAGTAGCTCCGCCCCAAATAATGCATTTAAACGAATTTTATGTATTTTTACACATATTTTTGTAAATACGTATATTTTATACCCAACGCACACTTTCGGCATTTATATATAATTTAGGGTTCACAGATGAGGAATTTTTTACAAGAAAATGGTAATTTTCGTATAACGATAAGATATGTTTTTTATTTTTGAAATTTTTTGTTTCGCCATTTCATACAATTTTTATAAACAGAAAATTATACAAAAATTATCAGTTATGCATCTTTGGTATCTACATATCCCCAGTTAATAGAATGAAACTCCGTACAGCAGTTTTTGAGAAAATCAGATTTTTAAAAAATCGAAAATACATTTTTTCTCATAAAACATCAATATTTATAAGGTGATAATAGGGAAACTATATTGTCAGGCATGTAGCCATACCTGGGGAAAAAAATCAGGAAATTTGATTCAAAGTCATGTTTGAAATGCTTATCCAGCTATGCCCTTTCTTTAGATTAAAACAAAAGAATTTGTTTTGCTTTATTCTTCTCATACCACTTTTTTGTTGAAAAGCTGCTTATATGAAGTAAATGTGTTTTTAACCCTAGAACTACCGGAAATTTTACTCAAGTTTTATAAAAACATTCTACACCAGAATTTTTACTTAAAACTATTTAATTTGTTTATTTAACTTATTATTGTCTGATTTATACATTTAGTTTGTTTTGAAGAAATTTTCTGGTTTGAATAGATATTTTGAATATACATGTCGGGTCCATTGGACCCTTCTGGTAGACAGAGGGTTAAGCGACTTTATGGTGATAAACATGTACGGTCATGATTGCGGTTGGTTTACTCCGACCGTATCCATTATTATAGTGATGAGATGAGGTATTGGATGTGAACGAAAGGGATGAACGCAGATTGTTATCCTATTCATCGGCGATTGGCGTTCGTTCAGTTGTTGCAACCTACCCGCGGCTAACGAGACGGCCTTTAACGTTGGCTGCGAGTTGTTTACCCAAAACAATTCCCATGTATTAAGTACGGATTAATAAATGATGAGTAAAGTGTTAAAAGCATCCAGATTTATTTATTTCGGAAACGTTCCAGAAGAATATTTTTAGAAGTTTACAAAACTTTTTATTATTATTACTTTAAAATTAAAACTTTATTGCTTTATTTGTTTAGTTTGAATAAAGACGTGGTCAAAGACTTTTTGAAATAAGTTTAACAAATGAAGATAAATAACTATTACACGGGACTGTGATAAGTTAGTATAAAAACAAAATAATGTAAAATACCAAAATTAGAGTTAGCAAAAGTTTAGATCGTTTTCCATTTTCAAATATCGACTTATGAATTAAAATTCAAAATATAGAAATTGGTATTTATTTTGATTATCTGACATTTACGGGACGGGTAATATTTTACATGTAATGCGCGGCAGCGACAGTAGCATCAGAGTTTTCTTTCTTTCTCTCTCGCTCTCTTTTTATTTATTTATTTTTTTAACCCTCTGTCTACCAGAAGGGTCCAATGGACCCGACATGTACATTCAAAATATTTATTCAAACCAGAAATTTCTTCAAAACAAACTAAATTTATAAATCAGACAATAATAAGTTAAATAAACAAATTAAATAGTTTTAAGTAAAAATTCTGGTGTAGAATGTTTTTATAAAACTTGAGTAAAATTTTCGGTAGTTCTAGGGTTAAGAATAGAGAGATTCGTACCACTTTTTGAAAAATAATTTAAGCCATGCAAACCTGGGAAATTTCAAGAGGAAACTATCACAAAGAAAAAATAAATTGTGAATTATGACACGATTGAACATAAAAATAGTTGCCAGCTTCGCCACTTTTTTTATTCAGAAAATCCTACGAATTTTCTTTGCTTTGTATAAGGACAGACCTTTCGAGATTACACAAATAAAAATTGTTCCTTCGAAATTTCCGGATAAAAAAAAAAAAAAAAAAGCCAAACTGTGAATCCTGTCCTTTCCCGTAATCAAAAAGGTCAATGGACGATTTCATTGTTTTTATTTTCTTTCTGAGACGGAAACACTGTCCACTTCGGGTATATGGAGTTATCCAGAAGCTATACGGTCTATACCACAGTATTTTCTCCAGAACATCTCTGTCTGTGTATAGTTACACTATATTGAAAGTAATTAATTACTTTACTACCGTGCCAGCAAATGATGCATGTGAACGCCGCAAACGTAATTCAAAATTGGCAATATAAAGGATTACATATTCATTAACATGCAAATCATTTTTATCAAAACTTTCAGAATATTAAAATTTTCATACCGGACAAAAATACGAGAGAATATTAAATAAAATAAAAGTAAATCTGTTTGTAATTGTTTTTTCAGTTTGGCTAGTCAAGATATTAAGTTGTTTCCTGAGGGCGATGGCTTAAAATGTTAAATCAGTAACAGCATTATAACGAGCGAGTGCTCTCTGCAGCGTTCTCAGATCTAGGGGGAATTCCCTAGATCTAGGGAAATTGAAGCCTATTTAGGGAATTCCTTCTGATTTCTAGGGAATTTTTGGAAGACTGGCAATGTTTTCTTAACCCTAGATCTACCGGGAATTTTATTCAAATTTTAATAAAAAGTTCTACACCAGAATTTTTATTTAAAACTATTTAACTTATTTATTTACCTTATTTTTGTCTGGTTTATATACTTAGTTTATTTTAAAGAAATTTCTGGTTTGAATGAATATTTTGTATGTACCTTCCGGGTCCAATGGACCCGTCTGGTAGACGGAGGGTTAAAATCTAGGGGAAAAAAAAGGATTTTTGTTAGACTTGTGTGTTTTTCTTGCAATGAACACGATAAAGTGATAGATGTGAGCTGATGTGACGCGTTTGATGAATGAATATGGAATAGGAAGTAAAGGGATGGGCAGTGGGGAGAAATTGTCAAGCAATTCTTTGGTTAACAGAGGGTGGGGGAGGGGAGGAAATTATGGTCAGAACTGGTCTTGTACCTCTCTTCGGTTTCTCGGAACAGGGATCCTAGATGGCTAATAAATGATTACCACCTGGTGGATCAATAGTTGTTAATTACTCCAGATGTGAACACTACTTATTTTTTGCAGATCTCAGCATATGGATTTGAATCCCTAGAAGCTTTTTTAAAATGAAACTGTCTTTGAGGTCTGAGGTCGTTCGTTTAGAGAAGGATGGGGAAGTGGGGCAGGGGTTACTGCTGATTTTTATTTCTTTTCTTCTATCAAGTAAAACCAAATAAAGAAATCATCAATCTGATTTCCTTTTGTTAAAAAACCGCCTATTAAGTGCATACGGAGATTTCGTTATAATTATACACATAATGAAGTAAATACTATGCATAATGTATTAAAACAGAAGAATGTTAGATGGAAATATCTGATCCTCTAAAAAAATTATATGCTATCTCTTTTAAGTATTAGCCACAACAATAGCGAGCATTTATCCCAAAATAACAATAAATACAAGAAAATAAAATGAATATTTTATTTTAGATTTTCTTTTGTGTGTGTGTGTGTGGGGGGGGGGAGGTTGGCGGCTTATTCACGGATTCATTTTTATAGGTAGAAGCATACAATTGTCAGGCATGACCATTGAAATGATTTTGGATCTAATAGCATTTTTCGATACATGTGTTGCATCTTCAGTTGTAAGCGATTACCAGGGCTGAAACTAGCCTTTTTTTGCACCCGAGGCAAACATGGATTTTGGCGATCCCCCCCCCCCCCCCTCTTCCACAAAGTATATTTACAAAGAGAATTTTACTAATTTTATAATGGACGACTTATTTTAAAATTTAAAATATGTAATCATAAAATATGTAATACTGAACTACATAATCTACAGTGGCGGATCCAAGGGGGGGGGGGGGGTCCCTCTGAACATCAACAAAAATATTCTCTAAAGATCATTTTTAAAATGACATATTCAGTAGAGTTCAGATTATCCGAGTCCCGCCTAACCGAGTTTCCGCTTCTATAAAAATAACTATAAAATATTAACATTTATCTAAAACGGTTATGCATAGTTAGAATCCACTTCTGTTAAAGCATGTTAGTTTGATAAGGAAATGAAATGCGAAAGACTTAATAGTGTTCTTACATTTTATTCCCCATAGGTGAAAATGTAGCGCAAGTCGAGTATAGCAATAGAGTGGATTTGAAAATATTTCACTTGTATTTAAACTGGCTTTGTTAATTTTTGTATATTTTGTTAAGAAGGAATAAAACTAAAAATAATTTATTTTTAAAAGATTAATTGAATTATTATTTTAATTATTATAAAAATCAATTAAAGGATATGTGTTAACACTAGAACGCCCGGAAATTTTACTCAAGTTTCAAAAAAATATTTGACACCAGAATTTGTATTAAAAATTATTTGATTGATTTATTTAACGTACATCTGCATGGATTAAATTTAACTTATTTTATGAAAGAATTTCTGGTTCAAGTTGACATTTAATCATATGGTCGGAGTCGGATCGACTCCTTCGGGCGTTCTAGTGTTAATTGCAATTCTAACTTTAATACTATATATATATAGTTGAAAATTTAATGTACTCCTAATCAGTGAGGTTATCTAGCTGGGAAAAACCCATGAATGACTCAGAGCTTGTTAGTCATTTGAAGTATCATCAGATAAGAACTTGTCTTCTCCATTTTTCAAGAAAATGTATGAAGTAGATGTGTTCGTAAAAGATAAGTGTAATTTTTATGTGAATACTTATTTCTCTTTTACATTTAGAAAGTATTTGCTTTTGAAGCATACGCATTTCAAAAACTTAATCAAGAATTTAAAAAGTAGTTTAAATATCTAAATTTTAATATGTGAGATAAATATGTCTTGAAAAGTTAGTTAATATATATAAAAATTATTTTGACGAAATTTTTCAAATTCTGGTCATTCTCTACTCTAACACTATACATTTCACTAGATTAAGAAAGATATACACTATACATTTCCTTAAAAAATGATGCTTACAATACTATCTCAGAATAATGATAAAGAATGAACTGCGATTGGTGGGGAAAATCACGCATACGCGTAGGGTTTTCAAAATTATTGGAGGGGCTCAGCCAGTGGCGGAGACAAGGGGGGGTGTCTACACCCCCTGGAAAAGGGAATTAATTTACTAATTAATGAATACCAAAATAGTAAAACCTGCTAAGACAAAATTACAAATAACCACTGAAAGTTTCCGTTTTATACAGGTTTTCGTCTACCTTAGCAGGTAAAAATTCAGTATTCCTTTCGATGGGATCATGAAATGTTTGCTATTAGACAAGATTTCGTTATAGACAGGTTCCATTTACACAGTCTAATCTTATATCCATACTGTAAAACCTTTGTAGAAGCAATCGCAAGCGACCGAAAC